>CM050858.1:30178401-30213401 GCA_027580175.1 Siniperca scherzeri
CTGTCTGTCTGTCTCTACCTGTCTGTCTGTCTCTCTACCTGTCTCTCCACCTGTCTGTCTGTCTCTACCTGTCTGTCTGTCTCTCTACCTGTCTCTCCACCTGTCTGTCTGTCTCTACCTGTCTGTCTCTACCTGTCTGTCCGTCTGTCTCTACCTGTCTGTCTCTACCTGTCTGCCCGTCTGTCTCTACCTGTCTGTCTGTCCCTCTGTCTCTACCTGTCTGTCCGTCTGTCTCCGTCTGTCTCTACCTGTCTGTCTGTCTGTCTGTCTCTACCTGTCTGTCTCTACCTGTCTGTCCGTCTATCTCTACCTGTCTGTCTCTCTGTGATCACAGCAGTTTAAGTTTCACTAAGATGAGCCGTTTGTTCTACGTCTCTAGCTGTTAGCTAACGCTAGCTAAACTGTTATTGTTGTAACTAAACTGCTAAAGGTCAGAAGTTCTTCTTCTGGTGTTTTTGTTAGTTACCAAATAGCTTCAGGTGCATCAGCACGTCCGTCTGGACTGGAGCAAGACCGACCCTGATTTACCTGTAGCCCAGAAAACAAAGACCGATTGTAATCTAATTAGAGACAAACAAAGACGCAGTTATGTGAATGAGTGTCAATGAAAGAGTCTTAAATCTCCTCTGGAATTGATCCGATACGAGATTTGAAATGAAGCCTAAGACACAACCCAACTGTGATGCTGACATGTGGTTTGGATCACCATGACAACACATAAGGAGGAGTTCAAAATAATCATGATGGTTCATTTTACTCAAAAGGATCAGAGATATTGATACGTTGACTGACAGTGAGATACAACAATCATTTCATGGCCAAGCTACTAAACATGATGTTTGTGTTTGTTTACGGCATGAAAACTATTCAGTTCAGAGAAACTTCACACCTTCTCCTCTCCTGGACAGCGCTGCTCTTCTGGTTGGTGTGAGTCCTGCAGTTCAGTGTCCGTGCAGCAGGGGGCTCACATTGATCACATTTAGTCTGAACAGCAGCTACAGACCAACACTCCTCCTGCCAGAGCTGTGATATAATGAATGATGCAACTTTCTGCAACTCTTCACTCTGTTTCTACTCAGAAAACAAACTTTAATGTGTCTGCACAATTTATTCCTTATGCCACAAGAATTTCGCTTATATAACAGAACAGAGGAGCAGTTTGTTTTTCATCACAGAAACGTGGAATAACTGCAGGAAAGTTCAGTTTGAAAGTGGTTGTTCACAGTGACGCAGTAGGAGAACCACTCAGGGAACATTTAGAACTGCTCAGCTTCCTTATTGGTTCTTTAAACTACTTTAAAAAGCCAGTTCACCCAAATTACCCATTAAGAGAGTCTAGTGACCACTAAGGAGGTTCTAGGGGTCCATTATTGGTTCTTTTCTTAATTCAGGTGGTTCCAGTCATCCTTTAGAAAGTGCTAATGGCCATTGAGAAGGTTCTACTGGTCTTTCAGGAGCTTCTAGGTGGTCCTGTCCGTGGTTGGTGTGATCCTTGCGGCGGTTACACTGGTCATTGAGGAATTCTAGAGGTCTTTTAGGTAGTTCCGTTGGTTCTTTGGGAAGTTCTAGTGGCCATAGAGTGGGTTCTACTGGTCCTTTCAGAGGTTCCAGTAGCTACCGAGGAAGTTCTAGGGTTCCTTTTTGTAGTTCTATGTGTCTTTTAGGCGGTTCTCCTGTCCTGTAGAAGATTCTAGATTAGATTCAACTTTATTGTCATTACACATGTACAAGTACAAGGCAACCAAATGCAGTTTAGGTCGAACCAGAAGTGCAGGATATAAAGTGAGTGCATAAATGCAGGATAGAGCAGTATTGTGAAAATATTTTACAAGTAATACTATGGACATATATACAGATGGCATTACTATAAACAGACGTATACTGATGGATATGCAATATCCACCGTCTCATAATCAACTTAATAAGCTACACTTAACTTGACAGTTTATGCACTATTACATACTAGTTGTATAATTACATTGTATTATTTTACCGTACTATACTTATCAACCTGTAAATCCACTTTGTACTTTACACTTATTTCAATTTTATACTTATATCCACTTGGTACTTCATTTATCTTGCCTGTATTATATTCTGATTTGCTTAGTGCTTCTGTTCCTGTGTGATTGACGTGACACTGAGCTGCTATAACAAAAGAGTTTCCCCTCGGAGATCAATAAAGTATTTCTGATTCTGATTCTGATGGACAATAATGAATTGGACTGGGCAGAACAGCAGTGCAATGAATATAAAGTAGTGCAATTTATGGAAATAGTGAACAGTGCAGTAGATGAGTTATTGCAGTATTCAGTACAGAGTACTGCAGTGCAGATGATGCAGTATATGTAGAAATAAACAGTCTGGTAGTGCAAATGAACATGTGGTGCATGTAGCAAAAACAATATAGCAGCATTTAAAGTTAAGGTATATGAGGGGACAGTGGAGTCAGCAGGAAGACAGCTCTGGGAAAGAAGCTGTTTCTCAGCCTGCTGGTCCTGGTCCGGAGGCCCCTGAGGAGAAAACAGTCTCTGGGCGGGGGGGAGAGGAGTCCTTTGGAGCGTTTCCTCTGGAAGTCCTCGGTGGCAGGAAGTGGAGTCCCTGTGATGCGCTGGGCAGGTTTCACCACCCGCTCCAGAGCCCAGCGCTCTGCAGCAGAGCAGCTCCCATACCAGACTGAGACTCAGCTGGTCCAGATGGTCTCTACTGCGCAGAAGTTCACCAGGACAGCCGAGGACAGTCGGTTCTTCTTCAGTGTCCTCAGGAAGAAGAGTTGCTGGTGAGCCTTCTTGACCAGGCAGGAGGTGTTGGTGGTCCAGGACAGGTTGTCTGAAATATGGGTCCCCAGGAACTTGAAGCTGGAGACACGCTCAACAGCCATCCCGTTAATGTGGATGGGGTCATGTATACCTCCTCTCTCCTTCCTGAAGTCCACAATGAGCTCTTTTGTCTTGGAGGTGTTAAGGAGCAAGTTATTGTCTGAGCACCATGTGGCCAGGTGCTGGACCTCCACCCTGTAGGCAGTCTCATCATTGTTGCTGATGAGACCAATCACCGTAGTATCGTCTGCAAACTTGATGATGGCGTTCATCCATGTGCAGGCCTGCAGTCGAGTGTGTTGAGGGAGTAGAGGAAGGGGCTCAGCACACAGCCCTGTGGTACGCCAGCGTTGAATGTGATGGTGCTGGAGCAGTTGTGGCCTGACCTAACAAGCTGAGGTCTGTTTGTCAGGAAGTCCATAATCCAATTGCAAATGGAGGCGTTCTAGTAGCTATAGATGAGGTTCTAGTGGTCCTTTAGGAGGTTGTTGTGAGATACAGTACATCATGACTATGAGAAAAACACTTAGTTGGAGAATTGTTTTTCTCGTGGCCAAAATGGGATTCCATACATGAGTATATGCAATAAAATATGTAATGAAAAATGAATTACAATAAATAGACAATAATAAAAACACAATAAGCTATAAAAAGCATGAAACACAAACAAAATGTTTTGAATAAAACTGGAGCAAGAGGAAGGATAGACAAACTAAAATAAACAAAACTGTGAAACAATGGATGAGAATTTAAGAATGATAAAAATAAAAATACTCATTGTAGGTTTGGCATAATGACTTCTTCAGTTCAAAATAATGAGGTACTAAGTTCAAAATGTGACTTTTTTTACTTTCAAATCCATTATTTTTATTTGACTGTAAATATAATAATTTTGACCCAGTGAGTATTTTGATATTTGTCATTTGTAACATTTCATCTATTAATTATTTTCCTGGCAGAAACGGGCTTCCATATATTTCTATCTTCTATCTGTGTGCTCTCATGCTGCAGCTGAACTCAGGGCAGTGGATTAAACTGCCTTAAATTTGAGCTCATGTGCTGACCAAAGTTATTTTTAAAGTGAGAAAGCACGCTAACCTGACAGAGGACGTCTCAGGGAACAGTTGTGGCCCCATAAGGTCACCAGCTCCCGGGGTGTTTAAGTATCAGAGAGCTGCAGCACAACGAACCATATGTTAATCTACCTGCTGCTGCTGATCCTGCATACATGTATCCAGTGAACACGCTTCTGACTGACATGGACATGAAACACACAACGCTGAGACGCCAGCAGGCCTTCGGTCTCCATCTGTGTCACTATTAAACACGTTAGATTTAAAATTAAAAAGTTCTGCTCCATGTTCTGAATTTTTTGTTGTAGAACTAATTTCCTATGAAAGCCTAATTAACACACTGTAAGATCTTATAGTGGTGATGAATGAGTTTTGCCTCTCAGGCTACGAAGAATGTCTTGTTGGAGGAGATTGTTGGGTCTGTATTCGAGGATGACTGCAGACACGACTCTAAGCTCGCAAAGGTCCTGTCACCTCCTCTGCATATAATAAGAATTTTATCTGAAAGATGCTGGAAATTAACATCAGTCAAAGATAATGCAGTAAAGGACATTTGTGTTTGTCCTAAACATTGAAGACAAATATTATTTATTAATTTTAAAGGTTCATTGTTGACATTGGAAGCGAAGTGGTAGCTTGAATTTTTTGAATAACGTTATTTATCAGGTCTCTGTCAAAGAAACTATAGGTGATTATTCACCTTGTTTTCAAGAGAAATACGAACACAGCCGGTCATTGGCTAGCTAACACAACAACTCTCTGGACCACTATGGCTTCAAGGAAAACCAGAATGTTTTGTTTAACGGCTGCCATAATAACCGGTACAAGCTAAAGGTTTATTTGGGGCAGGAGTGTTTTCAACCCGATACCAGAGAAGTGACTGGGCTAACTTACTGAAGCCCCAATGAAAACTCCAAGGCGACGTCTTGTCAAGAGATTAGCTTGAGTTCAGAGTGAATGGCTACGCTAGCTAATGCTAACTATTGTTAAATCAAAAGTCCTTTTACTGGTCGTGTGGCTACACATGTTGTCAAATAACGCAGGTCTCAATTAGACGCCGGGTCTGGTTTTTATAGAAGTCCTTTGGATATATAAAACCTCTTAAAGCCCACCGAGTCGCCCGCTTGAGCTACTTCAGTCACGCATACAAATATAAATGTTTAAACTTTTGACAATATGGACATGCTAACGTTACACATCGTTAGATCTGTTAGATTCTCCACAGTTCAGTCGTTCAGTTCATTTTACAGAAACCTGAGCACCAAAGTCTAATTCATTCAGCTTTACCGGCCTGGTGAACAAGAGAGACGAAACAAGGTGGTGACTCCTAACGTTACCTTTAAAGTCCGATTGTGTCCACTCCTCGATTATTTATATTCCTTTAGTCCGTAAGCGTCCACCGATCAAAAGAATCAAAACGCTGTTTTCATTAAAAATAATCCAAGTTGTGGATGTTGTCATGCGAAGTCCGTTGCTCACTTATCTGCTAACTTTGTTCGTCAAACTAAGACTTTAACTGACCAACGTTAGTTTCTCTTCTTCCTGCACCGTGTTGTTGGGTATGCTTGGTTTCGTTACTCTGCTGGCTACAAAATAAAGGTGTCCGCACCTTCTCTAAGTGCAAATAAAGGTTGAAATGACCACGGTAACCTTCGGTTACTTTCTACTGTAGGCTAACGGTGTTTTGATCCAGGGCGCGCTCTCTCTCTCATGTTTTAATGAGGCCATTTCTTCACGTCATCCTCCCTCGTTAATAGTTCGAGGGTGTGGCACCAACCTGCCATTTCGATTTGTTATTGATTTTTGGAAGTGCTCCCACGACATCGTTAAATAAGCTACTGCAGTACTTTACAGTTTTTGCCCATTGCTTGAACACTATAGACACAAGCTTAGACCAAAGTCACAAAACTTGAAGCTTTTGTTACTAAACCTTAAACAAAAGTGCTGCTTTGCTCCTGCACACTACACACTATTTCATACATAAGACACTTGGTTCATAAATGAAATCTCACGGGTCCCGCTGGGAAAACACATCTATTCAAAATACAAAACACACTGGGTGAGTGAAAACACTTAGACACACACCCGAAAACACTTACTTACAAAACTGATCACCAATCAGTGTGTAATACTGACATTACTCAGTCATTCACTTCTCACTATCAGATCGTCCAATTAACTCAGCTCCTCCTGTTTGTTTTATATCTTTCCTTAAAGACGTCCTGTCTCGTGTGAAGAACTTTGAACTGTTACAGTTTTTTCTAATGGCTTGAGCACATTTTTTGTTACTATTGGCTATTTTTGCAAAACTCTACACATAAATAAGAAAACCCTTCACCAAATCAGCAAAACATTTTAGCTCTTTTGCAAAAGCTAATAAACCTTGCTTAACTCTTCAAACCTTCGTAAAAATGGTATTTTCGTATCAAACAGTTAACACAAGCCATCACATTAATAAGCACACAATGCGCCGACTACACACTGATGGTATGAATAAAACGCACATCTGGCTTTGGCTTTCTCTGTGCACAAGCTACTGTATGTCAGTGTGAGGTCATACTTTTGTCATAGTTCTGTAAACATACAGGGATCCAAACTTCACGTACTGGTGTTTATTTACACATATCAAAACAAAACAACAAGTGTTTTTTTCCAAGACAAAACGCAAAATAGTAATTTCACTGAGAAAAAAATAATCAGCTTACATCGTGTCGTCTCTCTGGGTCCGGCCACAAAATTTCGTCTACATCACATCTAATGTCCTCCAGTCCAAGGCACCGGGGAAAATATCTCCTGGAATGCCGTATCCAGGCCTGACGTGACGCCTGGTCAATATCCCCACATGCCTCCTCCACTGCCTGTAAAAGGGCTACGCGTTGATGGGGATGACGGTCGTAGACCTTCCAGCGCCAGGCAGAGAAGAACTCTTCGATCTTGAGTACGGTGAAGAGCGGGTGATCTGTAAACCAGTGGCGGACCAAAGCAGCTCTATGGAAACTAACATTGTCCCATATGATGACATATCTGGTCTGCTCTGGGCTCTGAACATTAGTGAGCATGTCATGTAAGGAATGTAATAATGTGCGCAGTGTTATTTGGGCCTAGGGTTGCATGATGGTGAACAACACCATTTTGACTAATAGCTGCACACAAAGTTATGTTACCACCACGTTGTCCTGGGACATTAACGATGGCACGGTGTCCAATAATGTTCCTGCCACGTCTCCTGGTTTTACTGAGGTTAAAACCTGCCTCATCCACAAAACGCTGCTCATGACCCATGGCATCTGCCTCTAGCTCCATCACTCTCTGGACAAGACAAAACAAATGCAGCACAGCAGGCTCGTGCACAGCACTACAGTCTGCACTTCCAGATTCAGAACCAATGACACTAGAGCTTACCTGCACATGGTCATATCGCAGATGTTTTACACGTTCACTGCTTCTTTCAAAAGGGACTCTGTAGATTTGTTTCATTCAGATTCTGTTGCGGGCAAGTACACGACTTACAGTTTTTCTCCATTGGTTTGGCTCATTTTTTGAAACAGAAATTACATTCTCAAAACTCTAAGATAATTTGGCAAAACAGTCTTACAGTTCAGCACAACACTATAGCTCACTTGGAAAAGCTCATATCTCTACCAAAACTGTTCACTCATGGTTCAAAACTAAATTCCTTTTCCATATAAAGAGTCAGTGCCACAGAAATGGCAAAGATCCTTCTCAATTGCTTTGGCTCATTTCTCAAAACAGACCGGACATTCTCAACAGTCTTGGTGCTTTTGTCAAAATAATGTGGTTGGTTCGGCACAACACCATGGTTTACCTGCAAAAGCTCATACCTCTCCTAAAACATTTTACTCATGTGTCAAAACTAAATTTCCTTCTCATTTAAACAGTCAGTGCCCCCAAAAGGCTTCGTCCCTTTGGCATTGTGTAAGCACTGCAAGTCAAAATGTTTAGATGTTTTGTCACTATGGCACAATGGTTACTGTACTGTTTTTGTCTAGCTAACAGAATACATTGGTGTAAATAAAACTGAAAAAAAGAAATATGATTTTAGGGTAAGAGTAGCCTCCAAGGTTTGACATCACACATTGCACCCATACTGCCAAGGAAATTGTAACCATTTTTATTCACACAAGAAAAAGAAAAAGTAAAGAAAATGTATACAGCATAATATACTGTATACCAATACTCCTTGTGAAGCAACGTGGGAAGAAACGACGTGCATGTCTCAACCATCCCCTACAGTTATCACCTGTAATATCGTCACACGCTGCATCCATTGCATGGAGCAGGGACCTCTGATCTTGAGCCCTACGCTCATACACTCTCCACCTCCAAGCGGAGAAAAACTCCTCAGTAGGATTGAGGAAAGGAGAGTAAGGTGGTAGGAAAACCATGACCATCCTTGGATGAGTCGTGAACCAGGCCCTGATGAGCGGGCCACGGTGGAAATTCACATTGTCCCATACAATAACATATTGTGGTAATTGAGGCCCTATGAGACCTCTCTCATTTTCAGGGACCAAATCAAAATGAAGGCGGTCCAAGAAGATGAGGTTTCTGTGTATTGTATGGGCCAAGACTGGGGATGTGAGTGGCCACACCATTCTCAGATATGGCAGCACACATGGTTATATTGCCCCCTCGCTGGCCTGGAACATCCACCGTGGCCCGGTGGCCAATAATATTACGGCCACGTCTTGGCTCTTGGCCAGGTTGAAGCCAGCTTCATCCACAAACACGAGGATGTGAGGGGTCTCGTTTCCTTCCAATGTCATTATTCTCTACAATGGTGTAAAAAAAGAAAACATCAAATCAGTCATACAGAAGCGTCATACACTACAGTTACAGACAATTACACAGGAATGTTCTATGTTTTCCACATGTTCAATATACTACTGTCCACTACTCCAGTGGTTCCAAACCTGGGGTACTTGTACCCCTATGCAGAGGTACTACAGGGGGTATTTGACTGAAAGGGGAGGGGGAAAATCATCAATGACTAGACTTACTGAAATGTTACAGTAAAACCCACAGTATTAGATAGATTTACATGGGAGGCACCTTTTTCTTATTGTATGTTATATTCTTCAAAATAAGGATTATAATGATAATTGCATCATACAGTAAGCTGCCGTTTTTAGGCAAAATGTTGAAGTCAGATAAGTCAAGTACTTTCATACCTGGATTACCTAGATACACAAATCAGGTAAAGTGGGTACTGGAGCCGAAAAAGTTTGGGAACCACTGCTTAATTGTAAAAAGGTTATAATGATGGACAACCAGTAACCGACTTACTTGTACATACTGGTACCACAGCTCTTTCTCTCTATCAGAGTTCCTCTCAAATGGTACCCTGTAAATTTGCTTCATTGTCACCTCATGCTTTTCAATATCCGGTCTATTGTGGAGATGCTTATAGAGTTGACATTTTGGAATATGGCATTGTCTTGTAGGATTGTAGCGGATCTCTCTCAATGTGATGGCATTATATATATATATTTCTTGGTCTATGCACAGTGTCCTGTCCTATACAACATATAATTCCATCATTGACTGACAACATACCTGTTTTCCCTGCGAAAGGTTTGGATGATGGAGGAGACTGTAGAGCGAGACACATTAGGCTGCACTCGACGACCTGCCTCCGCCATTGTGAGGCCATGGTTGATGACATGGTCTATAATTGTGGCCCGAATTTCATCCGGGACAGCATGGTGTCTTCGTCCTCCTCTGCCTCTTCCCCCTATTCCACCACCACGCACCCTTACTCCTCCTCCTCTTCTCCTTCCTCTTCCTCTTCCTCGAGCAGGTAGCTGCCCTTGTTCATTTACTTGGCCAGGTGCCTCCATGTTCAGAAACTGTACTGGTCCTGCATGGTCAAGCTCTTTACATACATGTTTGGCAGCATTCACAGTCATGGACAGCCCCTGTCACGTAACTAAACATACTGTTTGATTGGTCATCTGAGATGTGTGAAACTCCTCCTTCATTAGTCAAGTTCTAGTTTCACCTGACTGTCAATTGCTGTAATAATTTATCAAATGTTCCAAAGATTCATATATGGTATTCATGGTATTGTGTTCTTGAGTAATTTTGACAATTGAACAAACTATTGTGCATGTGATGACTTATACAATGAAATGACGCTGACACGTTTTGGAGCAAACAATCATTAGACTGAGAATCGACAATCAGTTTAGATCAACAAGATCTATTCACTTGAAATTGTGCTAAATGTAGGCTACCTGTACTTAATCATTCGCAAAGATGTACTGAGACATTGAGACATGTACTTAGACATTTGCAATTTGCAAAATGATTGAGAAATTCAATTCTGTTGTGAACAATTGCCATGTGGTTTAGAGGTTTGTCCATGTAGTTTTGAGAATGTAATTTCTGTTTCAAGAAATGAGCCAAACCAATGGAGAAAAACTGTAATACAGAAATGCTCACATTGTGTATGTTTTGGAAGGTGGCGTCATCCTCAATTAAGCGCTGCTGAATTTCTCGTAGCCTTATGGAATTATTTGCAATCGCCATATTGACTATATGGGTCTGTTGCTCTGCAGTGAACATTCTTCCTCTGCCCCCAACATCCTGACGTCTTGCACTTCTGTAAAGTAACAATTTCAGTATTTTTACATGTATGGTATTGTTGTGTTTCGCATCAGAGTCTGGCAGCGCTACAAAGCTTAGTGCAAAGTGACCGATTTTCATTTCGAAATGTCCTTATGATGCTTGCCACAGTGTAGCGGCTCAAGTTAGGCTGAACCCGCTGGCCAGCTGCCCTCAGGGTCGTTCCATGGTCGATGACACGGCCCACCACTGTAGCTCTGATGTCATCAGTAATCCTATTTCTTACTCTTCTTACCCTTCCTCTTCCCTCTCCTCGTCCTCCTCTTGCTCCTCCTTGTCCTCTTCCTCTAACTTCACCTCCTCTTCCTCCCACGTCCTCTTCCTCCTCCTCTTCCTCCTACTTCTTCACCTCCACGTCCTCTTCCTCCTCCTCTTCCTCCTACTTCTTCACCTCCACGTCCTCTTCCTCCTCCTCTTCCTCCTACTTCTTCACCTCCACGTCCTCTTCCTCCTCCTCTTCCTCCCACGTCCTCTTCCTCCTCCTCTTCCTCCTACTTCTTCACCTCCACGTCCTCTTCCTCCTCCTCTTCCTCCTCCTCTTCCTCCTCCTCTTCACCTCCACATCCTCTTCCTCCTCCTCTTCCTCCTCCTCTTCACCTCCACGTCCTCTCCCTCGGCCTCCTCTGATTCTCACTCTTCCTGCTCGCTCCATGGTACTCCACACATCCACACATCCACACGTCCACACGGACAGCTTAGCTGTGGCTTATTTAAGTTGCTTAGGCTGATTGCAAAGTGAACTAATGATCTACAACAGTTTTCACATGTGACAGTGTGCCAGACACTGATTGGCAGAATAGTGTAAATAATAGCCGTACATGTGTATAGTTTTGCTAGGAGTGTGTTAATCATTTGGAAATTGAGTGTAAAGCAGCGTTTGTGCTTTTAGTTTTGCAAACTCAGTGAGTGGTTTTGCTACAAGTATTAATAGTTTTAGAAGTTGTGCTATAAGAATCAGGGTTTAAGCAGTCAGAAAAAACTGTAAACGTTGGACGTCGTACACTACGCAAGTGTGTGTGTGTGTATAGTAGCAGTGTGTGTGTGTAGTAGCAGTGTGTGTGTGTGTAGTAGCAGTGTGTGTGTGTGTAGTAGCAGTGTGTGTGTAGCAGCAGTGTGTGTAGCAGCAGTGTGTGTGTGTGTGTAGTAGCAGTGTGTGTGTGTGTGTAGCAGCAGTGTGTGTGTGTGTAGTAGCAGTGTGTGTGTAGCAGCAGTGTGTGTGTAGCAGCAGTGTGTGTGTGTGTAGCAGTGTGTGTGTGTGTAGCAGCAGTGTGTGTGTGTGTAGTAGCAGTGTGTGTGTAGCAGCAGTGTGTGTGTGTGTGTGTGTGTAGCAGCAGTGTGTGTGTGTGCGGGGAGGGAGGTGTGGGGGTTGGTCTCATTGGAGTAGCATGACTAGCTGCTGGAGGCTGCTGGAGGCTGATGGGGCTGATGGGGCTGATGGGGCTGGATGGGGGTGGGTGGGGTGGGTGGGGGTGCTCTCTCATCCAATCAGCTACAGACACCCCTCCTCCACCCTCCTCCACCCTCCGCCTGCAGACATGCAGAGGGTTTAATGTATCACGAGATCAGCAGCAGATCATCGACTGAACACACTGCAGCCGTCAACGTACACATTTTATATTAGACATTTTATTTTGATGTGTGTGTGTGGGGGGAGGGGGGGGGTATTGTCCTTAGTGTCCTTTGGGCTCTGCTCAGATATCACTGATATCACTGATGCTCGGTAGGTTGGTGCCAATGATGATCTGAGCGGTGTTAACCCCCCGCTGCAGAGCCTCCGGCCCCGGCCGTGCACATCCCGTGCCAGTTTGTGAAGTTTCCAGTCAGGAAGCTTTCTGCTGCTCCTCTGTAAAGTTAACAAGAACGGAATTTTACCTTCTTAAGTTTCCTTAAGAAAGACATTCATTTCTGAGCTTTCTTGACCAGGTGGAGATGTGAGAGGACCGTGTCAGGTTCTCTGTGACGCTGATTCCCAGGAACCTAAAACTACTCACCTGCTGCACCTCAGCTCTACTGATGTAGACAGGGGTGCGTGTCTTTGCCTCCCTTTTTCTTAAATCAACGATCAGCTCCTTGGTTTTGCTGACGCTGAGCAGTAGGTTGTTCTCTGTGCACCACTCTGCAAGATGGTTGATTTACCCTCCTCCAGCTATGTGGAGTCCTTCAACATGTCTTCAACCTGAGCCTGAGTCTTCAAAGGGTCCCTGTTCTGTGGAAGACATCTTGCCTCGTTCCTGTGCCGAAGATGCAGCATCCCAGTGGTTCCAAGGACTACAGACCGGTGGCACTGACCCCCACATAATGAAGACCCTGGAGAGACTGGTGCTGGAACAGCTGCAGCCCGTCAGACCCCTCCTGGACCCCCTTCAGTTCGCCTACCAGCCCCGGCTGGGAGTTGAGGACGCCATCATCTTCCTGCTGAACCGCATCCACATCCACCTGGACAAGCTGGCGAGCACGGTGAGGATCATGTTTTTTGACTTCTCCAGTGCTTTCAACACCATCCGGCCTGCCCTGCTGGGGGAGAAGCTGGCAGCGATGCAGGTGGATGCCCCCCTCATGTCCTGGACTGTGGACTACCTGACTGGCAGACCACAGCACATGCGCCTGCAGCACTGTGTCGGACAGCGTGGTCAGCAACACTGGGGCCCCTCAGGGGACCGTCCCCTCTCCCTGGGGCCCCTCAGGGGACCGTCCTCTCTCCCTTCCTCTTCACCATCTACACCACGGACTTCAGCCACCACACAGAGTCCTGCCACCTTCAGAAGGTCTCTGATGACTCTGCTGTGGTGGGACGTATCAGCGGTGGTGATGAGACAGAGTACAGGGCTGTGGTGGGGAACTTTGTCTCATGGTGTGAGCAGAACCATCTGCAGCTCAATGCGACAAAGTCTAAGGAGCTGGTTGTGGATCTACGAAGGGCCAAGGCACCAGTGACCCCGGTTTCCATCCAGGGGGTCAGTGTGGACATTGTAGAGGACTACAAGTACCTGGGAGTCCACATGGACAATAAACTGGACTGGACCAAGAACACCAGGCTGTTTACAGGAAGGGCCAGAGCCGCCTCTGTTTCCTGAGGAGGCTGAGGTCCTTCAACATCTGCCGGACGATGCTGAGGATGTTTTATGAGTCTGTGGCGGCCGGTGCTGTCCTGTATGCTGTTGCATGCTGGGGCAGCAGGCTGAGGTTAGCGGAGACTAACAGACTCAACAAACTGATCCGTAAGGCCGGTGACATTGTGGGGGCGGAGCTGGACTCTCTGGCGGTGGTGTCAGAGAGGAGGATGCTGGGTAAACTACACGCCATCTTGGACAGCGTCTCCCACCCGCTCCATGACGCGCTGGTCAAACAAAGGAGCGCCTTCAGCGGAAGACTCATCCCCCCACAATGCACCACAGAGCGCCACAGGAAGTCATTCCTGCCTGTGGCCATCAGACTCTTTAGCTCCTCCCTCTAAGTGTCAGTCTGTTTGACCCGAAGTCACTAAACTGGACATCGATCATTAACATCTCTGCAGTACTTGACATAATTGTGCAATATTCTCTGTTCAGTTTAAAGTTCCCTATTTATTGATATTGATATTTACTCATACCTCTATTACTGCTGTTACCTTATACCGTATTATTATCACCAACCGGTAAACCCACTTTGTACTTCACACTTATTTTATTTTATACTTACACCCACTTGGTACTTAATTTATCTGACCTGTATTATAGAGTATTATATGTTTTCCTTAGTGCTTCTGTTCCTGTGTGACTGACAGCGAGCTGCTGTAGCAAAGAGTTTCCCCTCGGGGATCAATAAAGTCTTTCTGATTCTGATCTGATTTCCTCCCGATATGAAGTCTCGTCATTGTTTGTAATCCGGGCGATGACGGTGGTGTCATCCACAAACTTCACCACAGTTGTCTCCACGGGGCTGCAGTCGTGAGTGTACAGCGTGAACAGGAGGGGGCGGAGCTCAGAGCCCCGAGCGGCTCCAGCGTTCAGATTGGAAGAGGTGTGACCTCCGGTCCGAACTGTCTGGGGTCTGTGAGGAAGTCCAGTATCCGGTCACAGAGTGAGGTACTCGGTCAGATCTCCAGTCAGTTTCATATCTACAGCGTTGTACTGCTGTGTACTGAAAACCTCATATCTGAAGATACCACTGACCTCAGTGCTGCTGCTAGCAGGCACACATCAGAGATTTCATTCTGTTAACAGTGAAACCTCAAACAGACAACACCATCAGTACACCATCAGTACACTGCAGGACAACACCATCAGTACACCATCAGTACACTGCAGGACAACACCTACACTGCAGGATAACACCATCACTACACCATCAGTGCACTGCAGGGTAACACCTACACTGCAGGACAACACCATCAGTACACCATCAGTACACCATCAGTACACCATCAGTACACTGCAGGACAACACCATCAGTGCACCATCAGTACACTGCAGGGTAACACCTACACTGCAGGATAACACCATCAGTACACCATCAGTACACCATCACTACACCATCAGTGCACTGCAGGGTAACACCTACACTGCAGGACAACACCATCAGTACACCATCAGTACACCATCACTACACCATCAGTGCACTGCAGGGTAACACCTACACTGCAGGACAACACCATCAGTACACCATCAGTACACTGCAGGGTAACACCTACACTGCAGGATAACACCATCAGTACACCATCAGTACACCATCACTACACCATCAGTGCACTGCAGGGTAACACCTACACTGCAGGACAACACCATCAGTACACCATCAGTACACTGCAGGGTAACACCATCAGTACACCATCAGTACACTGCAGGACAACACCATCAGTACACCATCAGTACACTGCAGGGTAACACCATCAGTACACCATCAGTACACTGCAGGACAACACCATCAGTGCACCATCAGTACACTGCAGGGTAACACCTACACTGCAGGATAACACCATCAGTACACCATCAGTACACCATCAGTGCACTGCAGGGTAACACCATCAGTACACCATCAGTACACCATCAGTACACTGCAGGGTAACACCATCAGTACACCATCAGTACACTGCAGGGTAACACCTACACTGCAGGATAACACCATCAGTACACCATCAGTACACCATCAGTGCACTGCAGGGTAACACCATCAGTACACCATCAGTACACTGCAGGGTAACACCTACACTGCAGGATAACACCATCAGTACACCATCAGTACACCATCAGTACACTGCAGGGTAACACCATCAGTACACCATCAGTACACCATCAGTGCACTGCAGGGTAACACCATCAGTACACCATCAGTACACCATCAGTACACTGCAGGGTAACACCATCAGGACACCATCAGTACACCATCAGTGCACTGCAGGACAACACCATCAGTACACCATCAGTACACCATCAGTACACTGCAGGTAACACCATCAGTACACCATCAGTGCACTGCAGGACAACACCATCAGTACACCATCAGTACACCATCAGTACACTGCAGGACAACACCATCAGTACACCATCACTGCGGCAGATCTGTTACACAGCAGCTTCGGGACAAACACAATGCTGCTATTTGAGTAACTCCTCTTCTCTCTGAGTCCTCCACCAGTCCTCCACCAGCTACAGCTCCTCATCTATAAATCCACCTCCACCTCCTGCTTTCTACTGTTTATCTGACAGCTGCAGTTACTGCTGCAAACAGCCAAACGTCAGCTCCATCCATCCCTCAGACAAAAGGCGGAGAACCAGGTGTTCTCCACACTGACAGGTCACACCACCTCAACCTCCAGACACTAGCTCACCTGAGTTTCCTTATTATTTGGTTCAGAGACCAAACCAAGATCTGGTCTTGATTCCAGATTTGGGGGATTTATCTGGAATTTGGGGGATTTTGTCCATGTGAATGTCCACGTTGGGTCTTACCTGAGCGTACTGAATCAAACATCCTGTACCAAACGTTTCAGGAAAAAGACACAATCGTAACGGCCAACATCAGTGTTGGACCTCACTAATGCGCTGCTGTCTGAATGGGAGCAGATCTCTGGTTCAACATCTGGTGGAAAGACTGAAACCAGAACAGCTTTCCTCAACACCAAATATCCGCTTTGCTTTGCATACAACACATCTCAAAATATAATTATCATTACTGCAAGAAATGAACTGAATGTCTCCACATTTGTCAGGACTGATGACTCATTTCTAGTTTCTCTCTGTGTGTTTTCACTCGACACACTCTGTGCAGGTCTGAATAGGCTACATGAATTGTCTGAATTGAATTCACTGCTGCCCATCTGTCGCTGTGTGTGTGTGTTACAGTGTGTGTGTTGGTAGTACTCCAGCGTGTGGGTGTTCAGGCCGGTCTGCTGCTCTGGTGGCATTTCCACTAAACCAACAGCAGTGTGGGAGGTGGAGAATCAGACACTTTCACACATTCAGCTTCACACAACTACACTGGCTGTCTAACATTCACAGGAAACCACACTCTCACTGGTGATACTGGTTTTCTACACTATTAATGTTAACCTGAACGCTGTCACTCAACTCTGCTGCCTGGATTATGTTTCTTATCAACATCAGGAGGAAACATTATTAACGTATCTGGGAAGTCATAAAATGTTGATGCTAAAGATGTCAGTAATATGCTGACAACGTATTTGTTTTCCCACAGTATCTGCTGACAGTTTTTCTGATTTTAGATCCTTTCAGCTCTTGATTTAGGTTCAGGAAAGATGGATGATTATGGTGGAATAAAAAGTCAACACTGACTTGAAGCATGAGACAGGACGTGTTCACTTTTTTAATATTGAACCAAAACCAATGTCTTTCTTGAACGTTAACCTTAACCAAACTTTGGACACCTGTTAACAATGAATCAGCTGACTTTGTGTAAAGCAAGCGGCAACCTCCTGGGCTAATAAACGAAGCCAGCGCGGAAGTCAATCCCAGAGTCCCATGTTAAAATGCCCAACTTTACAGCAGAAATAGACACATTTACAACCTGGTACAAAAAACGATTTTGGTCTCTATAGTTAATTTCCCCGTTCATGACAACTGTGAGGGGGTGAAATTTGATATAACTCATCCGTTTAATTTATATTAAGGCTTATTTATTATTATGCATCATGCATAATTAAGGATGTGGCCACTTTGACTGATAGATCGGTGCCCCATCAGGTGGCTGGTTTAAGCAACCAGGCTTCATTCGGCCCGCCTCAGCTCCACCCACGCTCCACATCTTTGCCCATTTTTGGATTAGCCAGGACTTGGCGGAGTCAGGCGCTGCCAAGATGGTGTCGGCCGGAGCCGCCACACTGAGCTTCACTCTGGCTCTTCACAAACTTATGGGTGACGTCACGGAGACTACGCCCATATTTTATACAGTTAATGCTGTAAAGTGTCTCTGGTAGTGACGAAAGAATTATCTCCATCTCTGCAGCTATATACATCCTTTAAGCCTCTTTTAGCTCCTCGCTTTGGTTCTGCAGCACATTTCCTGTCTGGTTCAGTCTCAGTGTTTCCAAAAGTAGCATGCAGCTGTTTTCAGATATAGGGCTTTAAATGGCTTTAAAGGGCCAGTTCACACAAATCACAAAAAAAGAACAGATGGGTGACAAATGCAGATGCTTCCCTACAGTGCAGCAGGAGGTTCAAGTTGTATTTGGCTAAATTGAAATGATCGTTTAGGAGGTCGTAGTGGTCCTTTAAGCTGCGATCAGAGTGCTTTTTGCAGTGAGAGGAGTCTTTTCTCCAGTTGTTTTCTATAGGCAGTAAGCGTTTTGCGTGCTGCTAACGCACCCTGGGCGCCTCGCGTTTAGACGCTCGGAGCGCCTCTTGTCTTTGCAGGAGTGCTCTGAATGCCTCGAGTTGAAAAAACTTCGGCTATATTAAAACTTCAACTCACAGCCAACGTCATTGCTGTTTTTTCCATTGTCCAATCAGATGACAATCACGGAGAACAAATTAGTGGTGGCTGTTGCTGGACACCCGGCACTATATGATGTTACCAACCGTAGTTACAGAAAACAGCAGCCTGGATGCAAATTAGTGCGGTACTTGTGATGTTTTGTAATGATGTTTTCATTACTTTAAACTGTACTAATGGAGGCAGATCTGGGTTTCCAGATGTTGCGTGAGGTTTGTCATAGCGACTGCTGTTTTGCCTGTATGTTATTATGCTGCTGTCCGTGCCTTTGTTCTGTACGGGATCCAGCTAATAGGAAGATGGCTTGTGGGAATGTTGATGCCAACCGCCAGGGTTCTGCTCACGTTTTTTTGCATGTTTTTTGTAGCGGGATTCGACCTCAGTGCATGTGGTAGTGTGATGTGGTAATGGTGTGCATCCTCCACTGTCACTAATGTGTGGTTTTGTTGTGTTTAGTGTGTGTGTGGCGGTGTCTGGGCATCCTGGTAGCAATCTATAAACACCCTAGATGTCTGGCTCCAGCGAATTTTGAGGCGTTTCTGTACTGACCGATTTTTAGCTTTCCTTCTAGCCCCTGTGGCAAGTTGGTACTAACATCATGCTTCCTTTAGGACGATGTGTTTTTATCATGTTGTACTCAATAAATTGTCTAAAACCTTTTAAATAACTAGAATTCAATAAATTGTCCATCCTGACTCAAAATCGTCTCTGTATTAATTATTGGTCACTTGGCCCCGGTTACATATACGCACAGTATATAATGCTTCAAAACGACTACGGCTGCTTTCTGCCGTAATGTAAATATTCAAGCTAACGTGTGCGAGCGGTGTGCATTTAACTACTCACTCATTGGTTTAGCCTGATGAAGAGACACAGAAAAGTAGAGACCAAATTATGCACAAAAAAGACAAACTACCTTTTTTCCTTGTGGACATGACTGATATAACGTTTCAACCACAGGTGGTCTTCCTCAGGTGAAAGGGAAGTGAACACACCTGTATTTAATAGGCAATTAATGATGAAATGTCACAGTATTATCTCCTAATTAGCCTAAATGAGTCATCTGAGACATTTTCAGACATATATTTTAAAAAGTCTTTACTTATAGGTGTACTTAAAAGAGTATAACACAAATGTAGTTTTTTGTGATCACACTTGCGAGATGGGAATATTGTTCAGGTGTATGTTCACATCTATTACCTTTACCTGAGGAAGACCATCTGTGGTTGAAATATATATAGTCACATCCACATCACATCACAAGACGTGGGGGGAAAGACAGTAGTGTGCCAGTTTTTATTATTCATTTTTTCTTAAGTTACTCGCTTCTCAAGTAATTTTTTCAGTTAATACTTTTGTACTCAAACTCAGGTAGTTATTTTGATGACTACAGGTACAAGTACTCAAAACTCAAGCAACAGTACTTGAGTGCAGTTTTTGGCTACTCTACCCACCTCTGCTTACAACATACCATCCGACCATAACACCAGGATCATACCATTTAACATTCAGCTGTAGAGTGTAAACTCACGGCAGGTCAATAAAACTATCGCATTCCCAGAAGACACAGAGGATCTGACCTGAGTGTTGGTCAAATTACATTTTAAAAACAGTAAACCAGACTGGATGTTGAATACCTCAGTTCAGTCAATAAAGTGTTAAGAGTCTGTATGATCCCCTCTGATGTAAAGCTGATCACAGACAGTTTTCATGCTACAGAGTCTTAAACTGAGTGTTGACTGAAATAAAGTGGCTTTTTAATTACTGGAGAGAGGCCATTAGCAGCTCACCCACTCTCTGCAGCATTTGGCAGCTTCTCAGTGGAAAGACTAGCAGCAGGGAGCCCATCAGAAAATTCAATTAACAACCAGCTGAAAGATACTCAGAGACAGTGACTTCTGAATGGTTCAGAAATGAAATCAGCAGATTCCTCTGCTACACTTCGGTCTTTATTTAACGTTTCTATTGTGACAGCAGGCGGTTTTCATGCTTCAGGTGGAGGGTGCTGACCTGCTTCACATTCAGGAGCAGGGAGAGCGAATTGTTTCAGTCAGTCGCTCCAATGGTTTCTGTTATTTAGAGGTGATGTATTTGGAAACACAGAGAAAGCTTTCACCCTACAGCAGTGAGGCCTCCCAGTGGGGGACGCTGAAGAGTTGTGCAAAGGTAGAGACGTGAGGTAAAGATATTGATAACTTAGCCAAATCTGAACACACGTACATGATACGTGAATAAACCTAATAAATCCACTTAGAAATCAGATTAAAAGATGCTTCAGAACCTGCCTGAGAATCATCCTGTTTTTAAGTTTTCTTTAGTATCACAGTGATCCAGTGATAGTTGTCTGTATGTCCATGGGTCCACTGCAGACAGGAGCTGCTAACAGCTAAACATACCTTTAATGGTGACAATAGTTACTAAATGTAAACAAATATAGACTAAAAAACAGGGCTCCTTAAAAATACACTAAAAATACTTAACTAACAAAGACCACGCCAGTATAGAAATGGATTTAGAATAGTTTATTGCATGATATGGATGGATGGAGCCGAGATGATGTAGGAGGGATGGATTAAAGGGACAGTTCACCCCAAAATGAAAAATACATATTTTTCCTCTCACCTGTAGTGCTATTTATCCATCTAGATTGTTTAGGTGTGAGTTGCCGAGTTTTGGCGATATCGCCCTTAGAGATGTCTGTCTTTTTTTATATAATGGGACTATATGGTACTCAAGATAATCCACAGATTTGTTGTGAGCAGTGTCTGATCGTCTAACTATCGGTAGAAAGAAAATAGTTCCTACACGAAACTGCTCACAACAAATCTGTGGATTATCTTTAGTAACCGGGTCATGATTTCTGGAAAGAGACATTGCTGTTGACTTTTTCTTGAGTTGAGATGTATTTTGTTTTTGCCGTCTCTTCATGAACCGATGGATAGAGCCCTCAAAAGAACTTCAGATGGAAAGGTACGCGTGGGCATTTCTGATGTCGTTCAGATTGTTATGGATGTAAGTGAGTAATGCTGGAGGAGACCAGCGGCCGAGAATTTGAATGATATGGTCAGGGATTCCCTACCTAGAAGCGGTGGAGGTGGCTCCGATGCGGAATGAATGCCCAGCGTGTAGCTCGGGGGATATTTCAGATCTGGATAAGATTTGGCAAAAGTGGTGGTGAAACCAGAAGCATGTGGCCACTTTTCACGTCTCTGTGACGAACGGAGGGTCTTGGGGGGAAGCTTGAGTGGCTAGTCTTGAGTCTTGAGATTTAGGTATATCGAAAGAGGTAGATGGGTTGAGGTAGACTAGACTGGCTGGACTTGCTGCATATAATGTTGTAGATGAGAGTGTCGGCAGAATTAATGGAAATGTCAGACATAGTTCAACTACCATCCAACTACCTCAACTACAGATGGATGGAAAGCCGAAGAATAATAAACTTTATTTATAGAGCACTTATCAAACAAAGTACAAAGTGCTTCACTGAGAGAGAAATAAAACCACAGTGAAGGATAAAAGATATAAAAACCAATAAAATAAACAGACAGCTCGGGTAAAATCAGGATCTGCTTTCCGACACAAATGTGTTTTGAGAAGAGACTTAAACGAAGACGCTGTCTCAGACAACCTAATGTCTTCAGGCAGGTTGATCCAGAGCCTCGGGGCCCTGATAGCAAAAGCTCGTCCCCCTTAGTTTCCATCCTGGACTCAGGGGTCTCCTGTCAATCAGACCCCTGCCCGAAGATCTCAAACTGCGTGAGGGTTCATAAGAGATTAAAAGGTCTAAAATATAATCTGGAGCCATGAAGAGCCTTAAAAGTAATCAACAAGATCTTAAAATCAATCCTGAAACCAACAGGGAGCCGATGTAAAGAGGCTGAACCAGCTGTGATGTGGTCGCACCTCTGGGTCCTGGTTTACAGCCGAGCAGCTGAGTCCTGTACAGTCTGCAGTCTGTCAGAGTTTTTAGATTAAGACGAGTGAACGGGCTGTTACAGTAATCAAGGCGTGAGGAGATAAAAGCACGCACAACAGTTTCTGCATCACTAAGATTTAAAATAGATCAGATTTTTGTTTCTGAGGTGATAGAAACATGATTGGACGAGCTCAGTGACACGTTGCTCAAAACATAAACTGCTATCAAACAGGACACCGAGGTTTCCTGCAACAGGCTCGACGTGTTGTGACAGGTTACCAGTAGATGGCAGTGTTTGTTTAGTGATGTGTTGGAGCCCAATAACAAGGATTTCAGTTTTATTTGAGTTGAGCTTAAGAAAATGTATCGACATCCAGAGTTTTATGTCAAACAGGCAGTCCTGCAGAGAACTCAGCGTACTGAGGTCAGTGGGCTCAACAGGGAGGTACAACTGTGTGTCATCCGCATAACAATGAAAAGAAATACCATGTCTGCGGATTACATCACCCAAAGGAAGCATGTACAAGGAGAACAGTATTGGTCCCAGAATTGAACCTTGAGGCACACCGTACTTGATATGGGAGAAGGATGACATGAAGTTATTAATGCTGACACAGAATTTCCTTTTGGACAGATAAAATGAGAACCAGTCTAGTGCAGAGCCAGATTCGCCCCCCCAGTGCCTCAGGCTATCTAAAAGAACGCCATGATCAATAGAGTCAAAGGCAGCACTTAAGTCCAGCGGCACGAGAACTGAACACATGCCTGCGTCTGCATTAATTAAAAGGTCGTTAGTGACTTTGAGAAGGGCTGTCTCAGTGCTGTGGTGCTGACGAAAGCCAGATTGGAACAAGCAGTTTTAAAGTAATCAGGGACGCAGCCAGTAGACAGCGAGCTGTTCAAAATAATTTGTAAAAGGGGCGCAATACAATCCATAACTTCCAATAAAAACCTAGTTGGGATTTTGTCCAGAGGGCCGGAGGACACTCTCATAAGCGACATGATGTCTTCGAGTTCGGGCAGAGTAACAGCAGAAAAACTGCTCAAAGAATCCCTGAGCGGGTGATCCACATCTAAAAAGGCAGGATTGGGGGTGATACCAGATCTTATTAACTCCACCTTTCCAGCAAAGTGCAGGTCTAGGTCTAAGGTGTGGCCACGGGAATGAGTTTGGCCAGACACATGTTGTTGAAAGTTAAATGAGTTAGTGATATTTAAAAAATCAGCAGCAAGGGCATTAGAGGAGTCATCAACATGAATATTAAAATCACCACAAAGAACAATTCTATAATAAATTGGATAAAAACTCAGGGGAATTCCAATATGAAGGAATGGCAGGCTTTTGGAGGCATGGAAAGCTCTGAAGCAATTCCATCCGCTCAGATATTATGAGAGTATTCTGGGAGGATGGCATCTTGAGAAGCGGGGACTAGATGTTCCAGCTGCGGGGTCAGTTAAAGATGGTGGCTGAAAATGGTGGGACTGGAGTCGGAAGAGGGTCGGAGGTTGGTGCCAATTGTCTGCATTTCTGGAACGAGAAGCGAGAAAGAGAGTCGGCGATTGAGTTTTTGTGACCTGGGATGTGGGAGGCTTGGATAATGAATTGGTGCTGAGCCAAAACCAGGGTGAGCCTCCGCATGAATTGCATTATGTCCAGACAATGGGACCAGTTTTTTGTTAACAATGTCTACAGCAGCAGTGTTGTCGGAGTAGATGGCGATGAGCTTTTTGGACCATTTATACCCCCAAAGATTGGCTGCTATGATGACCAGATACATCTTGCAGATTGTGGAGGAAGGAGTGAGAGATGAAAATTTGTTTAAACGAAATGCCCTGTGATCTGGCTGTGATGCAGCTGTGATGCAGCTGTGATCTGGCTGTGATGCGGCTGTGATGCGGCTGTGATGCGGCTGTGATCTGGCTGTGATGCGGCTGTGATGCAGCTGTGATCTGGCTGTGATCCGGCTGTGATGCGGCTGTGATCTGGCTGTGATGCGGCTGTGATCTGGCTGTGATCTGGCTGTGATCTGGCTGTGATGCAGCTGTGATCTGGCTGTGATCTGGCTGTGATGCGGCTGTGATCTGGCTGTGATGCGGCTGTGATCTGGCTGTGATGCGGCTGTGATGCGGCTGTGATGCGGCTGTGATCTGGCTGTGATGCGGCTGTGATGCAGCTGTGATCTGGCTGTGATCCGGCTGTGATGCGGCTGTGATGCGGCTGTGATCTGGCTGTGATGCGGCTGTGATGCAGCTGTGATCTGGCTGTGATCCGGCTGTTATGCGGCTGTGATGCGGCTGTGATCTGGCTGTGATGCGGCTGTGATCTGGCTGTGATCTGGCTGTGATGCGGCTGTGATGCGGCTGTGATCTGGCTGTGATGCGGCTGTGATGCAGCTGTGATCTGGCTGTGATCCGGCTGTGATGCGGCTGTGATGCGGCTGTGATCTGGCTGTGATGCGGCTGTGATCTGGCTGTGATCTGGCTGTGATGCGGCTGTGATGCGGCTGTGATCTGGCTGTGATGCGGCTGTGATGCAGCTGTGATCTGGCTGTGATCCGGCTGTGATGCGGCTGTGATGCGGCTGTGATCTGGCTGTGATGCGACTGTGATCTGGCTGTGATGCGGCTGTGATCTGGCTGTGATCTGGCTGTGATGCGGCTGTGATCTGGCTGTGATCTGGCTGTGATGCGGCTGTGATGCGGCTGTGATCTGGCTGTGATGCGGCTGTGATGCGGCTGTGATCTGGCTGTGATGCGGCTGTGATGCGGCTGTGATACGGCTGTGATCTGGCTGTGATGCGGCTGTGATGCGGCTGTGATGCGGCTGTGATCTGGCTGTGATGCGGCTGTGATCTGGCTGTGATGCGGCTGTGATCTGGCTGTGATGCGGCTGTGATCTGGCTGTGATCCGGCTGTGATGCGGCTGTGATCTGGCTGTGATCTGGCTGTGATGCGGCTGTGATGCGGCTGTGATGCGGCTGTGATGCGGCTGTGATCTGGCTGTGATGCGGCTGTGATCTGTCTGTGATGCGGCTGTGATCTGGCTGTGATGCGGCTGTGATCTGGCTGTGATCTGGCTGTGATGCGGCTGTGATCTGGCTGTGATCTGGCTATGATGCGGCTGTGATGCGTCTGTGATGCGGCTGTGATGCGTCTGTGATGCGGCTGTGATCTGGCTGTGATCTGGCTGTGATCTGGCTGTGATGCGGCTGTGATCTGACTGTGATGCGGCTGTGATCCGGCTGTGATGCGGCTGTGATGCGGCTGTGATGCGGCTGTGATCTGGCTGTGATCTGGCTGTGATGCGGCTGTGATCCGGCTGTGATGCGGCTGTGATGCGGCTGTGATGCGGCTGTGATCTGGCTGTGATCTGGCTGTGATGCGGCTGTGATCCGGCTGTGATCCGGCTGTGATCTGGCTGTGATGCGGCTGTGATGCGGCTGTGATGCGGCTGTGATCTGGCTGTGATCTGGCTGTGATCTGGCTGTGATGCGGCTGTGATGCGGCTGTGATCTGGCTGTGATCTGGCTGTGATGCGGCTGTGATCTGACTGTGATCCGGCTGTGATCTGGCTGTGATGCGGCTGTGATCTGACTGTGATCCGGCTGTGATCTGGCTGTGATGCGGCTGTGATGCGGCTGTGATGCGGCTGTGATCTGGCTGTGATCTGGCTGTGATGCGGCTGTGATGCGGCTGTGATCTGGCTGTGATCCGGCTGTGATGCGGTTGTGATCTGGCTGTGATGCGGCTGTGATGCGGCTGTGATGCGGCTGTGATCTGGCTGTGATCTGGCTGTGATGCGGCTGTGATGCGGCTGTGATCTGGCTGTGATCCGGCTGTGATGCGGTTGTGATCCGGCTGTGATCTGGCTGTGATGCGGCTGTGATGCGGCTGTGATGCGGCTGTGATCTGGCTGTGATCTGGCTGTGATGCGGCTGTGATGCGGCTGTGATCTGGCTGTGATCCGGCTGTGATGCGGCTGTGATCTGGCTGTGATGCGGCTGTGATGCGGCTGTGATCTGGCTGTGAGCCGGCTGTGATGCAGCTGTGATCTGGCTGTGATGCGGCCGTCATCAGAAACTGACGTGGCTTCAGATGACGGTACAGGGGAAAGGACAACTCATTTCTCTACAAACGTGTCTCCTCGATTCCTCGCTCCTTGTGTCTTCAGTCGAAGCAACTAAGATGTGAGGAAAAGACGCAAGTGAGGAACATGGATGCCCCATAATGTCCTTTTAATATTTGTATTTGGGTTGTAATCTTTGCTGCTGGTGGTTCTTGGGAGCCAGGAAGAGGGCAGTCTCAGTTCATGCTGCGTCAGGGTTTCCCCCTCGGCCAGGACGTAACGCTTGTTTGATGACTGAACAAGACAGGAAATGTGCTGCAGAACCAAAACTAGGAGCTAAAAGAGGCTAAAAAGCTCCGTAGAGCTGCAGAGATGCTGATGATTCTCTGTGGGTTCATCAGTTGGATCCATTGTTAGTATAAAACTATTGATGATAGCATCTTTAAATGAAGCAATAAGAAGCAGTGAAACACCACACAGAGTTAGTTACATAAAGAGCCCACTTCCAGCAGCAGCAGCACGTCGTGTCCTCGGAGCGTTGATTTAAAGTTGTTCCTGTAATCAGGCCTGAAGCACGGCTGCTGGAGGAGAAGTCGTCCCTCAGGTCCTCTCGATATGTTTCTGTAGTTACATAACGTCCAGCATCACAGAGGCTAATCATAGACTCGGGCTGTCTTTAATATGGAGTTCATCCTTCATGTTCACACTCAGACTGACTCAGGATCTGCACAAACACCACAGAAACAGCCAGGACCAGCAGTCAGTCTGGTCCACATGCATACTTTACTTTTTAATCCTTTTATTTATTTACACGTCTCTTCCTCACAGAATTCAGCAAAGCAAACAACTAATGCATTTTGCCTCAGAATCAACATTAATTATCTCAAAAAACTTTTTCTCCTAAAATAAAATGTTATCTCAATATATAATTTTATTTTTCACGTAAGATTATGACCTTATTCTCGACCTTTCCTCATAAATATATATATATATATATATATATATATATATATATACACATATATATAGACCACCAAGACGTCCTGGATGTGTGTTATATATAGAGATTATATATGGATGTGTGTGTGGAGGTGAGGCAGGTTTAGCTGGAGGTCCTGGGGGACACAGAGCTTCATGTATGTGGGCTGAAGGTCGGTGGTCTGACAGCGATGACATGCTGTAACAGATGCAGCAGCAGGATAATCTCCACCTCTCTGTCACATTTAGATCTTTGATTAAAAGTTAATGAGCTGAGCAGCAGAGGAATGGCGAGCAGCTGAAGTATTTCCAGCCTGCAGAAACACAATGGCTGCATGTTC
This sequence comes from Siniperca scherzeri, assembly GCA_027580175.1. Classification (NCBI taxonomy): domain Eukaryota; kingdom Metazoa; phylum Chordata; class Actinopteri; order Centrarchiformes; family Sinipercidae; genus Siniperca; species Siniperca scherzeri. The sequence goes on from CM050858.1 coordinate 30,206,168, forward strand.
CACAGCAGACCGTCAGCACATTAATGAGTGTTCAGGAGGTCAGCTTTAATCCTGCGTTACCGAACTACCACCCACTGAACAGCACAGAGATGCGTCCCGCTGCACTGCTAAAGTTTCATCTCCAGGTCTTTGGTCCACACTGAGAAACCTCAGCACCTTCTGAGCAGCAGTACAAGTCAGCGCGACCAGATGTCCAGCAACGTCTCCATCAAACATTTTCAGATAAAAATCACACGGAAAGTACATTTCGTCGCAGCATCGTCTGTTTAAGGTCCTGTTCTGAGGTCAGAGCAGGTAAGTTTCTACCTGAGGTCGTAGAGAGACACCGACACAGTCAGTCTGTGTCATCACGTCCTTCCAAATGCTGCGCGACATTCATGCTGCCATTTATATCTGAGAGTTAGCAACAACATTTTACACCAATCCTACATCACTTAAATCTCACAACTCAAACACCAACATGTTTGTTAAAGCAGCAACGACATAGTCAACGACACTGAAGCATGAAAAGTGAAAGGAGATGAAGAGGGAGAGAGTTCATCTACAGCAGTTAATGATAATGCAGCTGTTTGATACGGAGACGAACGTAGTAGATCTACATCACAGATCTACTGATTCAGTGTGTTCAGTCTGTCCACACACTTCGCTGATGAACCACAGAGTCACAGAGCGACGCTGAAGGGTTTGTTTCTCTCTCAGGAGCCGGACAGGAGCTTCAGTGCCCTGACCTCTTCGGTCGCTTTGATTCAAAAAGTCTAAACTCTAAAATAAAATGACAGAAAAGCTCCGACCGGCTGCGAGTCGCATCATTTTGCAGGACGTATTATTATTATTATTAGAAACAGACTGTTAATGAACGGATAAAAACTAAGTGGAACCTTTTTCAAATACCAACGTACTACACCTGCTGGATGTCCCGGTGAAGCCCGGGGAAAGACCCACGTTTTTATTAACTGATGCTTTTTAGTCTCATTTCCTTACCGACTCTTTTTGCTTCAGTCATAAAGCTAAATGCTCGCTAATTAGAATAGAAAAGGTTGATTTAATTCATGGTTATTGCAATAATACTTTCATGTCAGGTATTTATTTATGAGGCCGACGTGCAGTAATCAACATTTCTGTAAATGTGCCAGAGTTTGCCAGCTGGCTGCAGTCCTTTGGCGAGATGTTTCGGAAGCAGTGAGGTGATATTTCACAGTAATGATGAGCCGGGTGTTAGATGTGTTTACGTGTTTATATACATTACAGCATGCAGCTGCACACACAGACGGGTTTAGCCTGTCGGAGTGGACACTGCTGCTGTGGCCGCTGCCTGACGTTACTCCTGTTGTGACTGTCTGCAGGTGCTGCTGACAGCTGATGAAGACCTCATCCACAGAAACAAACGTAACAATGGAGCCGCCTGCGGGGAGAGTGCAGTCCAGACTGCAGGGCCGCGATGCAAGCGAAGGAGGTGGAATGGAGATTCAGGTTTCTGCAGATGAAGTGCAACGGGGTCAAATGTGTAATAAGCCTCTTAATTGGAATAAACCACGAACTGTCTCTCGTCCTCTGGACGTGTCTCTGTGGGGCTCGGAGGTTTCTGTTTGAGCTGTGAAACTCAGCAGCTCATTGCTGATCGATGCGGTAACAGATACTTTACTGCTTTTAAAGACCGCACACGTCTGATCTGTCTTCTTCTTCTTAACCTCTCACCTGTAATTCACAGCGTTTTCATTTACTGTTGTGTAATTGTTGACTTCCTGTCCTCGGTGGAAACTCAGCAGGCTTCAGTATGAAGACGCATCCGGAGCTGGTCAGTTGATGCTGACGCTTTAAAGCAGGTGAAGTCCATCAGGCAGAAACACAAAGAAGCTGCTTTAATGTGCCTGTGCTGCTGAGCGGCAGTGAACACAGCGTTACTACAGATTAGTGCGGATTATAGAAGAGGGATTATATATGATGGGGGTCAGAATTGATCTGTAAGTGGGACAGCCATCAGCGATTGAATCGAGGTCAGACTCGTGTCATGTGACTCTCCTCAGTTTTTCTCTTCACACATATGGAGAGTGTAGGGCTTTATACATATATATATATATATATATATATATATATATATATATATATATATATATACACACTGTATATACACATATATAGAGAGAGAGAGACGTCCTCCAGAGTCCGATGAGAAGCTCAGTCTGATGTACATGTCGTACCTGGTAGAGTAACATGCTAGTCCATCAGTCCATCCTGTAGTCCGGTGGTTTAGCTGGCAGTACTGGACTGAAGTATATCACAGTGGTTTCATGGGTTTTCTGCATCTACCTGAACCTGAATTTGTCTTTAAAATGATTTAAAATTTTAACGACTTTTGAAAGTCAACAAACAGCTCCAATGCTAACTTGTGTCCAGACAGACTGAGGCTTCCGGTCTCTGTGCTAATGAAAATAAACCCGTCCTGGATCCGACAGCTTCCCAAAGTGTTAGTGTTCCTACAGGTGATGACGTCAACGAGCACCTGGTTGAGTGGAGGTCACCCGTCTAATGCTAACGGTTTCTAAGGTTTGAGATACAGCCATAAAAAGCCAGTAGTTTAAGGTTCGCCTCGAGGCCCAGATACCTCAGAGTGAGGTTCTGGCTCTGACCCCTGGCTCCAGTCACCTGAACCAGCTGACCACAGGATGGATTGCTGCCTAGCTTGTTAGCTGACGAGGTACAACAGGTAAATCAGACAGACTTGGAGTTGTTGGAAGGTGGATTTTGTCCATGGAAGTATAATCAGAACCGGATCCGGCGCCGCCGCTCAGCCTGGCTTCCAGTTCTTGCATGTGTAAACCTACTTGGCAATAAATCTGATTCTGATGATAGAAAATGTTTGACATCTTATATTCTGACGTAGTATCTCATCATTTTGATTTATTGTGAGTTTTTATTTCTCCTGGTGTACATTAGCTCATCTAGCTCAACTGTTGAACTTTTCCTTTAATGCAGTCTGCTAAATAAACTAACTCTTTTCGTTGCATATCTTTATTAAGTGTTTGATACTTGTGTTGCTGTTTTCTCTGTCATTTCCGGTGTTAATCCGTGTTGGCTGTCTCAGCCGTGCTGCGTCAGGACGCCTCACGGGATTGGTGGAGGAATACGGGTCGAGCGCCTTCTACGCATCCTATTGGCCACTGCTGGTGTCAGTCACACTATCCAACGCTGTGACGGAGGACTATGGAAGAAGGTGGGAAAAAAAAACAAAAAGCCCACAAATAAGCGGAGCCGAGCGGCCATCTTGCCTCTGCTTCCTCAGGCAGGGAGAGTGGAAGTGAGGACGGAGCAGCCGCAGCGGGGAGCAACCAGCCTCGGGTGTTGACTTTCGGTCGGTCCGGGATAATTCACACGACGGGTTCGCCGCCACTCTGAGGGAAATCCGCACGGTTGTGTTCGCGGTTTGCGGTTTTCCTCCTCGGGATCCAGTTAGGAAACTCGATCCCATCAAACCAGTCGGACTGCTAGCTGCGGAGCTAAGCTAACGGCTAGCCGGGCCAGCTAGCTGTTCGATGACCGAGCTGTGGTCGTCAGCGGCGGATTGAGGGCTGCAGCCTCGCTCGGTGAGTCTCTGGCTGATGGTGGACTCTGATCCCGGATCACACCACCAGCACGTTGTTCGGAGCAGCATGATAGCATGCTGTGAGCACACGGTCCCTCGGTGTGGCGGGGCGCCTGGAGAGGAAGATCTGTGTAAATAAGACTCCGGAGCACTTGGCGTCGCGAGCTGCAGCGCGACTTAATCCCGCTCTGGAAACTCACTAAATCAGGTCAACTCGATGAAATGCTGTCTCTGGTGCCCGAGAAGAAGCCGGACTCTCTCCTCGAGCTTGCTCCCACCGCGGCTGCTTAACTGCCAGGGACATTACCTGTGACTACCTGTGACCACACAGGGAAGCGGCCTGTTCCGCTGTCTTCGATCCCAATGAAGAGCGCTGGAAGTCGGCTGACATCACACGGTTGTCCGGCGGCGCCTCCTGCTGACGCCGCCGCGGTGCCCGGGCCTGCGCTCGGATAGACGGGTTCAGGATTCGCCTCACGGTGTTTGATCACGTTAAACCGTTAAGACCGGGGCTGAGTCGGACGTTTGGACCGGGACATGTTGCCGGTACTCGGTGTCCACCATAAGGATCAGAGCTAGTCTAAAGGGACGCTAATCCTGCTCGTCTTCGCTTTGGGATTATAACTGAAATTAAGGATTTTAGTCTTTGGATCCACAATGGGATCAGCGACCAAACTGGCCTTCAGTGTTTTCCTCATCTCGTGCTCCTCAGGTGAGTGCTGTCCCCTCCTACCTGGACTGGACAGCTGCTGTATTGATCAGTGAGTAATCCGTATCGGGGCCGTGTTTCCGTTGTGGATCGATCTGCTGATCGGAACTACGGATTGTTAGTTTGGTTCATCAGCTGTTAGAAACACGAGGACCCCCATCACAAGGCGCGCGGCTCAGCCTAGTTTGTATTATCGAATAATGCTGATCATTTCTTTCGATTAACTGATTAATCGTTTGGTCTGATGTCCGAAAGTAGTGAAACATGTCGTCACAGTCTCCCACAGCCCATTGTGACGTATTTAAATGTGTCGTCAAACGTCATGTCACCGCGAGATCCCGACGTGGCTGAGTTGTTTCCGCTTCCTGACGCCAGGTGCGCGTGAGGCTGTCACACACACACACACCACATAAACACAACAACACACAGAGACACACACACATAACACAAACAACACAAACACACACAACACACACAACACACACACACACCACATAAACACAACAACACACAGAGACACACACACCAACACACACACAACAACACACAGAGACACACACACACACACACATAAACACAACAACACAAACACAACAACACAAACACACACACAACACAAACACACAACACAGACACACACAACACACACACACACACAACACAAACACACACAACACAACACAACAACACACACACAACACACAACAACACAACACACACACACACTTACACAACAACACAAACACACACAACACAAACACACAACACACACACACACACACAACACAAACACACACAACACACAGAGACACACACACCAACACACACACACACACAACACACACACACACACACACACCACAACACACACAAACACAACAACACAAACACAACAACACAAACACACACACAACACAAAAACACACAACACAGACACACACACACACACACTTACACAACAACACAAACACACACAACACAAACACACACAACACACACACCACAACACACACAAACACAACAACACACAACAACACAAACACACAACACAGACACACACACACTTACACAACAACACAAACACACACAACACAAACACACACACAAACACACACAACACAAACACACACAACACACACACCAAGACACAACACAACACACAAACACCAACACACAAACAGCACACAACACACCAACACACACACACACAACACACAACACACACACACACAACACACACACAAACACAAACACAACAAAATACACACACACACACGTTATGTGTGTGTGAGTGTGTGTGTGTGTGTGTGTGTTACCTGGCTGGTCTGTGGTTGTCGTAGTTACGACAGCTGTTGGAAACAGGAAGTGATAGTCGCAGCTGTCGGACTCGTCTTCAGAATCAGAATCAGATCGCCGTTATTGATCCGAGGGGAAACCCCGTGTTACGTCCTCGGCGGCGTTTTGTTACGGACATGTCCTGAAGCAGGAAGGGGGCGGGACGTGTCCGAAGCGGGAAGGGGGCGGGACGTGTCCGAAGCGGGAAGGGGGCGGGACGTGTCCTGAAGCGGGAAGGGGGCGGGACGTGTCCGAAGCGGGAAGTGGGCGGGACGTGTCCTGAAGCGGGAAGGGGGCGGGACGTGTCCGAAGCGGGAAGGGGGCAGGACGGGGCGTGTCCGAGCGGGAAGGGGACGGGACGTGTCCGAGCGGGAAGGGGGCGGGTTGTTCCTGTGAAGGTCTTTGTCGCGGATCCAAAAGCGCCTGCCGGTCTCTGCCGCCGCTGTGCGGCGTACAGGAATCTGTTTCAGAGCACCGTCACCACCACCCGCTGCCCTGCAGGCGGAGCAAAAACAACTTCTACGGCCAGCGTGTCTCCGAGAAACGGGACACAGCGGCTCCGCTACATCACGCTGTCCGTGCACCTCACGCCATTTTGGTTTTTTACTGGTTTCCACCTCAAATAAGCCGGCGTCTCAGGCCAGTTAACTGTAGTGCTACGAAGCGTTCACGCAGACCCGAGGTTCCTGCGCTGCTTCCGACCCGGGAACTCGGGGGCGTCGAGCTTCATTTTATTCAGGCCAATCGGATCGGTCGCAGACGGCACCGGCTTCATTTATCTTACCTTAACGGGTCACTTCCTGCTAACGGCGAACGCGGCACTGTGAATCCTTTGTCTGGTTCGGAGAAGCCGCTCTGTCTTCTGCTGTAGATTTCGGTCCACGTTTGTGTCGAAGCTCAGCTTCACGTCGAGGTCATGTGACGCCGTCAGCTGTGAAGCTGCTGAACTCAACACTTCCTGCTGATTTTTCACAATAAAAGTCTGGCAGCCTAGGCTTTTATTGTGACACAATGTCGATGAAGTGTGTGTGCGCTGTGTGTGTTGTGTGTGTGCGTGCGCGTGTGTGTGTGTGCGTGCGCGTGTGTGTGCGCAGTGTCCTTTCTGGTCTCAGGTTTGGCTGATGTCGTCAGGTGTGTCGATGATGTAAAAGCTTCGTGTGGTGTCAGGTTTCGACACACCTGTGTGAGTCACAGACAGCAGGGCCGAGCCGCGTAGAAGAAATATGTAATTGTATAACAACAACAACAGAGATGAAGCGTCCGGCAGCTTCCTGTTGGACAGGTGGCGTTCCTACAGGACCTCCGAGTCTCAGGACCCCTCAACATGTGTAACGGGTCTCAGGGGATCGCAGCGGTGAGGAGCGCTCAGTTCGGCCTCCTCGTTGTATCTGTCGGGGGGGGTCCAGTCTAAAATAAAACCAGGGCCAGGACGACACCTGTGACATCAGGTGACATCGACGCGTTTTATGGTTTATTTCAAGCCGCTAATACCGACGGCCGCTTCCGAGAATCCGGTCGTCGTTAATTCATCTCGTGTTTAAACACAAGACAGACTTCATTTTAAATAAAGGTTCATTTGTGAAGAGGTCATGTGATCTGACATGTGACGG
>CM050858.1:30218401-30228401 GCA_027580175.1 Siniperca scherzeri
CCTCAATTGACCACACGCACTCACACACGCACACACACACGCACACGCACACACACACGCACACTCACACTCACACATGCACACGCACACACACACACGCACACACACTCTCTCACACACTCACACGAGGTTTGTGTGTTTTCAGTTCCGTTCAGTGTCAGGTGACATTATAGATCGCTGAGCGCGGGTAGACTAGGCTGCAGCTATTGATTATTTTAGTGATCGGGTATCGATGAGCGGTATAAATCAGACAGGGCTCTTTAAATGAACAATAATCTGTCAGAACTGAAGCGTTCTGGGTTTCAAAGAAAAACAGCCGGACTACAGCTCCGTAACGCCAGCCTTCACTCTTCTTCGTGGCTTCTGTAGGAGGCAGAAACGAGCGGACAGGAACTGACATCATCATCATCATCAATAACGTGAATGAAGCTCAGGCTTTCACAAACTGCCAGCTGAAGTGTCGGGTAGAGAGGAAGTGCTGAAAGCAGTTTAATATTTTGTAAATTTGTCTTGTGAATTTGATCTGAAAATGTAATTAATTTAATTAAATGTTTATATTTTCGGTTTACTACGTATACTTGAACAACACTTCGATCCTTTCAGTGCTTCTACTTGCAACTCACATTCAACGCTTCACATGCACACGTTTAGACATTTCAACCCGTTTAGTCTCACTTCAGTCTTCAGGACATCTCGTCTCTGTCCTCACTTCTTTGAGTGTTGATCTTTACTTTGTATTTCTGTCTGTTAGCCTTCAGTCAGCACGCTGTAAGAAATGTCCATCTGAAGTTATTCAGTGAATAATCAGCGGTGGTTGATTTTATCAGCTGGGTTAAAAAATGTTTCTTCGTTGTGTCTCTGGACCCCGACACTGTGGTCAGATGTGTTGTAGGTCACACGGACATGACCTCTGACCTTTGACCGCTGACCTTTTGACCTTTGACCTCTGCTAATTCGTGTATATTCAGGACAAGCAGTCGTGGCAGAACGAATACGAGATCTTCAACCTGAACGGGATGAGACACGAAAACCTGCTGCAGTTCATCGGAGCCGAGAAGAGAGGAAGCAACATGGACGTGGAGCTGTGGCTCATCACCGCCTACCACGAGAAGGTGCTGCCCCTGCTGGACACGTGCAGAACTGCAACACGACCAAACATGAATAAAATCTCATTAACATAGAAAATATGCTGCGGCGTGAAGTCGGGTTCAAATGTGTCTTCATGAATGAACTCGGTGATCTCGATTTGACTTGTTACATTTGTTTACAATTGTTTTATTTATTACTATTTATAATTATTTTAATACATTTTAGTTATTAGATTCTAATTTTATTTATAAAAGTATTAAAATCACTTAAATAATGGAAATACTAAAACATAATGAATATAAATAATCACTAAATAATATAAACAACCATAATAATAATATTAATAATAATAAAAATACACTTTTATAAATGATTTTTTCTAAAGATATAATTCTAAAAAATAGTAGAGTAATAAATCATAGTTACTATTAAGTTTTTATCAAAACAATATAAGTTATTCAAAATAACGTAGAAAATGACGCCAGCAGCGATTATAAAGGAACGTACAGTTCTTTTAAAATGAACGAGAACTTATGGTAACTTTCGGTTTTAAAACTTAGAACCCAGGAATATCAGATTAACGCAGAAGGACTTTGATCCGTAAGGAAGTGATGAAGATCTGATCTCGGGTCAGTTTCTCAGGTGCACGCAGTGTCACGTGACCGTGAATCAACACGAGGTCGTTTCTGCGTTCTGCCGTCTCTCCGCAGGGTTCTCTGACAGACTACCTGAAGGCCAACGTCCTGTCCTGGTCCGAACTGTGTCTCATCGCTCAGTCGATGTCTCGAGGTCTCGCCTACCTGCACGAAGACATACCTGGACACAAGGACGGACACAAACCTGCCATCGCACACAGGTACGCACATCGCACGCAGGAACGCACATCACACACAGGTACGCACATCGCACACAGGTACGCACATCACACACAGGCAGGTACACACATCACACACAGGCAGGTACACACATCACACACAGGCAGGTACACACATCACACACAGGCAGGTACACACATCACACACAGGCAGGTACACACATCACACACAGGCAGGTACGCACATCGCACGCAGGCAGGTACGCACACAGGTACACACATCACACACGCAGGTACGCACACAGGTACACACATCACACACGCAGGTACGCACACAGGTACACACATCGCACACACACAGGTACGCACATCGCACACACACAGGTACGCACATCGCACACACACAGGTACACACACAGGTACGCACATCACACACAGGCAGGTACGCACACAGGTACACACATCACACACGCAGGTACGCACATAGGTACACACATCGCACACACACAGGTACGCACATCGCACACACACAGGTACACACACAGGTACGCACATCGCACAGAGGCAGGTACACACATCACACACACACAGGTACACACATCGCACACACACATCGCACACACACAGGTACACACATCGCACACACACATCGCACACACATCGCACACACAGGTACACACATCACACACAGACAGACACAGGTACACACATTGCACACACACATCGCACACACACATCGCACACACACAGGTACACACATCGCACACACACATCGCACACACAGGTACACACATTGCACACACACATCGCACACACACAGGTACACACATCGCACACACACAGGTACACACATCGCACGCAGGTACACACATCGCACACACAGGTACACAGGTACACACATCACACACACACACATCGCACACACAGGTACACACATCAGACAGGTACACACACACAGGTGTACCTGTAAACAGGTGTCGCTGTGTGTTTTTCAGGGACTTTAAGAGTAAGAACGTGCTGCTGAAGTCGAACCTGACCGCCTGCATCGCTGACTTCGGCCTCGCTCTCAGGTTTGAGGCGGGAAAATCTCCTGGAGACACGCACGGACAGGTGAGTCCATCTGAGAGAGGACACCTGAATGATCTTTCAGCTTGAATCCTGTTACGGTGATGATGGAGGACGTCTGTGTCTCTGGCAGCCTCAGACTGAGGCGTCTTTAAATCACACGAAGAAGAAGTCACACTAAAAGATCTGAGAGAGAGAGAGAGTGTGTGTGTGTGTGTGTGTGTGAAAGGTTCAAACAGGTGAAACAACAGACACAGTGAGAAGTCAGTTCAGTCAGTGTTATTAGAGCTCCACCTGGTGGCTGTTAGATGAACTGCAGCTTCAACCTGCAGCTCTGACATCACTCAGTTCATTAAAGCTGTGGTTTCCAGCCTCACGCCTCCCACGCCCCTCCTCACGCCTCCCACGCCCCTCCCAGCCTCATGCCCCTCCTATGCCCCTCCCACGCCTCCTATGCCCCTCCCAGCCTCACGCCTCCCAGCCTCACACGGGTCACGCCACCTCCCACGCCTCCCAGCCTCACGCCACCTCCCACGCCCCTCCTACGCCCCTCCCACGCCTCCCAGCCTCGCCCCTCCTACGCCTCCCAGCCTCACGCCTCCTATGCCCCTCCCAGCCTCACGCCCCTCTCGCCCCTCCCAGCCTCACGCCTCCCACGCCCCTCCCACGCCTCCCAGCCTCACGCCCCTCCCACGCCTCCTATGCCCCTCCCAGCCTCACGCCTCCCACGCCCCTCCTACGCCTCCCAGCCTCACGCCTCCTATGCCCCTCCCAGCCTCGCGCCCCTCCCATGCCCCTCCCAACCTCACGCCTCCCAGCCTCACACGGGTCACGCCACCTCCCACGCCCCTCCCAGCCTCACGCCTCCCACGCCCCTCCCACGCCTCCCAGCCTCACGCCTCCCACGCCCCTCCCACGCCCTCCCAGCCTCACGCCCCTCCCAGCCTCACACGGGTCACGCCACCTCCACGCCCCTCCCAGCCTCACGCCCCTCCCACGCCCTCCCACGCCTCCCAGCCTCACGCCCCTCACGCCTCCACACGCCCCTCCCAGCCTCACGCCTCCCAGCCTCACACGGGTCACGCCACCTCCCACGCCTCCCAGCCTCACGCCCCTCCACGCCCCTCCACGCCCCTCCCAGCCTCACGCCCCTCCTCGCCCCTCAGCCTCACGCCTCCCAGCCTCGCCTCCCAGCCTCGCGCCTCCCAGCCTCACGCCCCTCCCAGCCTCACGCCTCCCACGCCCTCCCACGCCTCCCAGCCTCGCGCCCCTCCCACGCCCCTCCCAGCCTCACGCCTCCCAGCCTCACGCCTCCCAGCCTCACGCCACCTCCCAGCCTCACGCCACCTCCCACGCCTCCCAGCCTCACGCCCCCACGCCTCCCACGCCTCCCAGCCTCACGCCCCTCAGCCTCACGCCACCTCCACGCCTCCTACGCCCCCTCCCAGCCTCACGCCCTCCTACACCCCTCCCACGCCCTCCCAGCCTCACGCCTCCCACGCCTCCCAGCCTCAGCCTCACGCCTCCCAGCCTCACGCCTCCCAGCCTCACGCCTCACGCCACCTCCCAGCCTCACGCCACCTCCCACGCCTCCCAGCCTCACGCCTCCCACGCCTCCCAGCCTCACGCCCCACCCAGCTTCACGCCTCCCAGCCTCACGCCACCTCCCACGCCTCCCAGCCTCACGCCCCTCCACGCCCCTCCCAGCCTCACGCCTCCCACGCCCTCCTATGCCCCTCCCAGCCTCACGCCTCCCAGCCTCACACGGGTCACGCCACCTCCCACGCCTCCCACGCCTCCCAGCCTCACGCCTCCCACGCCTCCTATGCCCCTCCCAGCCTCACGCCTCCCAGCCTCACACGGGTCACGCCACCTCCCACGCCTCCCAGCCTCACGCCTCCCACGCCCCTCCCACGCCCCTCCCAGCCTCACGCCTCCCAGCCTCACGCCTCCCACGCCTCCCACGCCTCCCACGCCTCCCAGCCTCACGCCTCCCACGCCTCCCAGCCTCACGCCCCTCCCACGCCTCCCACGCCCCTCCCACGCCCCTCCCAGCCTCACGCCTCCCACGCCCCTCCTACACCCCTCCCACGCCCCTCCCAGCCTCGCGCCTCCCAGCCTCACACGGGTCACGCCACCTCACGCCTCCCAGCCTCCCAGCCTCGCGCCCCCTCCCAGCCTCACGCCTCACGCCTCCCAGCCTCACGCCCCTCCCAGCCTCCCGGGGCCACAGGATTATTTACACATTATATTATGATTTCTAATGTTTCAGCTCGAGTTGTTGGAATGACAGTAAGATTTGTGGATGTGACATCATGTCAGAGCCTAATTCTGTTGAACCACATGGAGTCCATGTTGGCAACCACCGATCCGGTCTGTCCCTGTTGATGTGTCAGGTGGGGACCAGGAGGTACATGGCTCCGGAGGTCCTGGAGGGGGCCATTAACTTCCAGAGAGACGCCTTCCTGAGGATAGACATGTACGCTCTGGGTCTGGTGCTGTGGGAACTCGCCTCCCGCTGCAAAGCTGCCGACGGTAAGAAACCCTCAGACAGGGAGGGGGGCCGGTTTTAACCGTGATAATCAGTCTGGATCCAAATGTGCCCCTTCTCTGGACGCACCACCACATGTTCACTGTTCTCACGAAACGTTTGTGATGATATGACCTTCGGGCCTCATCTGTTTCCATGGAGATCAGAATCAGAAATACTTTATTGATCCTGAAGGGAAACTCTTTGTTACAGCAGCTCGCCTTTACGTCAGCGCACACGGGAGGAAGTTCTAGCAAACAATATGATACACTATAAAACACTAAAAACAGGTCAGAACATAAACTAAGTACCAGGTGGGTATAAGTATAAGATAAAATAAGTGGGTTTACCGTTGATGATGATGATAATAATACAGTATAATAATACAATGTAATAATATAAGTGATAAGCAGAGGAGCGTGTGCTGTCGAGTTCAGTGCAGCTTATTGAGATTATTAAGATATTGCACAGCAGGAATGGAGGTAAATAATATCAATGTCAATAAATAGGAAAAACTAACATGGGAAAACTGAATATTGCACAATTATTCAAGTATTGCAGAGATGTCCAGTTTAGTGACTTCGGGTCAAACAGACTGACACTTAGAGGGAGGAGTTAAAGAGTCTGATGGCCACAGGCAGGAATGACTTCCTGTGGCGCTCTGTGGTGCATTGTGGGGGGATGAGTAAAAGATGTTAAACATCTGAAACTACACTGAACAAAAACATAAACTCAACGCTTTTGTTTTCCTGGTTTTTCACGAGTTGAAGTAAAAGATCTAAAAAGTCCGTGTTGGAGAGCACTTCACCCTCGCCCAGGTGACCCGTCCGCCTGACAGCTGTGGCGTATCAGATGCAGATCGCGCAGCGTGGTTATGGCGCAGCTGAAATGTGCAGTTTGATCACAACACAGTGCCGCAGGTTTTGAGGGAGCCTGCGGTCGGACTGCAGGAGCTGTTGCCCGCGAATCGAATGTTCAGCTCGCTACCAAACGCCGTCTCAACTTCGTTTCCCAGAATTGCATCCAATCAGCCTCACAACCATAGCCACGTCACGCTCCCCTTCGCTGGCGTCTGGCCCTTTAGAGAACTCTTCACGGATGAATCCCGGTTTACTCTGCCGATGGCAGGCAGCGGGCGTGGCTGCATGAGGCGAGTGGTGGTCACAGATACTGACCTGCACATCTGTAGCGTGATGTGCCGTCATACAGTGGTGTGAAAAAGTGATCGCCACCCTTAGCGCTGTAAAAGACTCACTGCAAGTTATCGCAAACGCTTGGTTGCAGTTGTTGCTGCTAAGGGTGGAGCAACCAGTTATTAGGTTTAGGGGGGAATCACTTTTTCACACAGGGCCATGTAGGTTTGGATTCTGTTTTCCCTTAATAATAACAACCTTCATTTAAAAACTGCATTTTGTGTTTACTTGTTATCTTTGACTAATATTTAAATTAGTTTGATCATCTGAAACATTTAATCAATCAGGAAGGGGCAAACACTTTTTCACACCGCTGTAGTTCAGAGCCTTGTATTGTGACCAGCCCACACCGGTGCGATAACCACGATCTGCATCTGACACGCCACAGCTGTCAGGCGGACGGGTCACCTGGGCGAGGGTGAAGTGCTCTCACACGGATTTAAACTCATTAGTGAACATTTGAGAGAAAAAAGCCTTTTGTGTTCCTGAAAAAGTCTTTGTTTCAACTACAGACGTGTTGCGTTTGTGGTTTCCTGCACGGTTCCTCGCTGTCGACGGTTTACGCTTCTTCGTACCGAATAACAAGATGGTTGATAAACAGTAAATAGTTCCCTTAAATGGGCGAGTTGTTTAAGGAACCTGAGACGCCATCTTACCTTATTAACTTAACTAATGATGCCGGCAATTTTCTCTCAACACTAATCTTACTGGAATGTTCGCCTGCATGTTTTTGATTGGCCAGCGCAACGCCTTGCAGGATGACGTCACATCACGCTGCAGTGTCAGCGTGTCTGTTTTAGGCCTGCGATTATTTCGACAGACACTGCGATTGCGATTTGATTCACGATTAGTGGGAATGACCGAACAGACGCGTTCTCTTCCGTCTGGAGAGCGAGACGTGTCGGCCGCGGCGTCTCTGCAGCACCACCGCACGTCGTTATAAAGCTGTCCGTCGCACGTCTCACCTTCATCAGGAAACTGCAGCTTCTGCGATTTGGATGTTGCACTTGGCCGCATTGTGATAATATTTCGATAAACTGCGCGGCCCTCGTCTGTCGGTGAAACGCTGCTGTCTCACCTGGTGCCTCATTAAAGACTGGTTCCACAGACTCATACTAAACCAGAATTCATCCAGTACACTATTCACTACATTGGTTTGGATGCTGGCCTAGTTCTGGACTCTGATAGTCCCCCTTCTCTCTGATCCAGGTCCAGTGGACGAGTACATGGTGCCGTTTGAGGAGGAGGTGGGTCAGCATCCGTCTCTGGAGGACATGCAGGAGGTGGTGGTCCACAAGAAGCTGAGACCGACGCTCAGAGAGTGCTGGCAGAAACACGCTGTGAGTCAGACTACGTTACCCATCATGCACTGCTTGTATGAGCGGTGTTGTTGATATTTTGTGTGTTTTCCTGACGGGTGTTGTGGGTGTTTTGGTGCCCGTGGGTTTTCCTGACGGGTGTTGTGGGTGTTTTGGTGCCCCTGCAGGGTCTGGCGGTGCTCTGTGAGACCATTGAGGAATGCTGGGACCATGAAGCTGAAGCTCGGCTGTCGGCCGGCTGCGTGGAGGAACGCGTCGTGCAGATGCAGCGGCAGATGAGCGTCACGGCGCCCGAGGAGATCGTCACGGTTGTCACCATGGTAACCAACGTGGACTACCCGCCTAAAGAGTCGAGCCTATGACGATGCCAAGGACCAATCAGGACGGAGCAGGGACTCCCTCAGTGAGCGTTTTCTGTCTCAGGTGGGGGCGAGCCGCCCAGGTGACCTGCCGCGTGGTCAGGTGACCTGGAGGACAACATGGCAGACGCTCTCTCGGCAGGGTGAGCCACACTGATCTCCACCCTCTGACATCAGTTCCTCTTTTTTTACTACAAAATAAAAGACTTCCTGGACAGAGTTTTTCTACGATAATGTGACAGTTTGGTTTCAGTATAAAAAGGGCGACTGTAGTTTTTAGACACTTGCTGTTTTTTGTTTCTCCGAATGATGTGATGCCAATAAGAAACAGCTTCTGAATGTCTGTATCACTGCTGTGTCACCTGAGAGTCAGAGAGAAGAGTTTAATAATCAGGTTATTGATCCAGACACACAGTCTTTGCACAACAAACATACGAGGATCTTTCTTTTCTTTCTGAAGACGTTTGGTTGTTTAACATCAGAGGAGAAACTGGAGTCGACCGTTTGATTTTCTAACAAACGCTGAGATGTGAAAGATTCATTGAAATAAAATCAAAGAAATAAAGTGAAATATAACTCATATTGTTATGTTGACATCACGTCATCGTAACGTGATAATTAACTTGAAAACAAACAAAAGGTTGTGTTTTGGGGTAAACCTGACTGTATATTCATTATCATTTAATCTTTTCAGAGTCAACATTTGTTTCACAAAATGTCAGAAAACAGTAAAAAAAAGTGTCTTCAGACGTCTTGTTCTGTTGGACCGACAGTCCAGAGAGACTCAGTTTACTGAGATAATAAACAGGAAAACATGCAGAGAAGCTCGATCAAAATTATGTTTGATTTTCTTCGTTTTCCTTGATGCCTGTTTGGACTTTTGAATGGGAGTCCAAGCTGTCTAAGCAGTCCGCTGTCATTCTGCTGCACCAAACTCCATTAAAGAATCTGTTGGTTTAGTGTTTTCTTTGCTCCACAGCAGTGACGCTCATCTGTTGCAACATTACTCAATAACTTTGATTAATCGGAGGAATGTCTGTTTCATGCTGCATTATTTCCGTAAAATAACAATACAGCTAGTTACAGAATGAAAACAGTTTTTTAATCCATCAAGAGTCTTTTGAAGATCTTTACTGTTTTCTGATGTTTTATAAACAAAATTATTTATTGATTAATTGAGAAATCTAATTAGGATATTAATCAATAGTGAAAATCATTAGTTGTAACCAAATAACATCTGTGTTTCACTTTATTTCTTTGTTTGACTCATTTTTAAATTCAGACTCTGAATCAAAGACAATCAAAAAATGTTTTTAATTTTTATAATGTTGAGTTTGTGGAGTCGGTTCAGGTGTTAATCAGAGAACGTCGACCTGCTGATCAGCTGATCAATAACACTGATAACAGATCAGCTATCTGACAATAAAACTCTTTTCCACAGGAAAGAAAAATCTTCTGAGTTTGAAGTGAAGATTAAATGTGTTGAAGATCAGAAAGTGAAACACTTCCCTGTTCAGGTTTATTTGAAACACGTCTTTTTTTTACTTTTGTTTTCTCGGTTGAACTCTTGGTTTCCTCTTTTCTTCTCTGTTTGTGGTTCGTTCTGAAGCTGTGGAGCCTCGAAACTGACA
>CM050858.1:30233401-30238401 GCA_027580175.1 Siniperca scherzeri
ATGTATATGTATATGTATATATATATGTATATATGTATATATGTGTATATATGTATATATATGTATATATATGTATATATATATATATATATATATGTATATATATATATATGTATATGTATATGTATATATATATATATATGTATATATATATATATATATATATGTATATATGTATATATATACATATATATATATATATGTATGTATATATGTGTATATATATATATGTATATATGTATGTATATATATGTGTATATATATATATGTATATATATATGTATACATATATATATATGTATATATATATATGTATATATATATATATACATACAAATGGGGACAAATTACAGGAAGAAGGTGAATAAAAAGTGGAGAAACAACTGTGCACCAGACCACCTGCTGTACTCAGGATGTGAGACAGGCACCGTCAGGTGAGACAAGGTGAGCTCATGAAGTGGCGGCTAGTTATTCCAAGAATGGATCAAGAGGGAAGGGGGCCACAGAGACCGCTTGTTTGGGGCCCAGGATTGTGTGCTGATAAATAAACAGCCCGTTTTGGATGAAACACACGTGGTGATCAGCAGCTAGCATTACATTAGCAACAACACGTATCAACTCATTGTACATGCGTAACTTAGGGGAGCCAGGTCAGAGGATCAGTCAAGTCAGCAAAGGATGCCTGAGTCTGGGGGTCTCCTGGAGCCTGCGGGGCCCCGAGCAGCCGCTTAGTTGGCTCAGAGGGAGGGCCGGCTCTGACCGTGCAGGTTATGAATGCTCTACTTCTGGAGGAAGTCCTCTGGACCTGCTCCTCCTGGTTCAGGTCCAGAGGATACCACGGCAGATAATGTTGCTGGTCCGTTAACTGTTTCAGTCAAAGCACAGAGAAGGGCCCACCTGCATACTGCTGCTACGGCGCTCAGGTGAGTGCATAAACAGAAAACAGTGTTACGGCAGCTTACCGGTTCACAAATGTTTGAACGACAGGATAAAAGTGAACAACAGCGTTAACTATCAGAACCAGTATTCAGATCCTTTCTGCAGTAAACGTAGTAAAACCAGTGTAGAAATACTCCGTTACAAGTCAAAGTCCTGCACTCGAAACTTTACTTAAGTAAAAGTAGAAAAGTATTAGCGTCAAAATAAAAGTACCAAAAGTAAAAGTGCTCATTGTGCAGAATAATAGGTATTATATTACTGGATCATAATTACTGCTGCATTCATGTGTTCATCACTTTAACGCTGCAGCTGCTGAAGCCGGAGCTCGTTTTAAAGACTTTAGATTCTGCCGGGTAGTTTGTGAATTTCCCCGTGAGGATCAATAAAGTTGTATCTTTATCTTTATTAATACTTCATCTATTAGTTATTTATCAGATGATATTTTGTATCAATAGTCTGAATCTGCAAAGTAACAAAGTTATTCAGTAATTGTAATAACATTTCCCTCGGAGATGTGGTGCAGTAGAAGCAGAAAGTTTCACTTTATTTCTTTATATGGCGCCAAATCATAACCGAAGTTATCTCAAGTAAAGCGCGAGCGCCTCAGGACGAGCTGTGCTGGTCAGAGCTCTGCAGCGCCCCCCACAGGTGGCAATCCGCTCCTGCTCTGCCCCGAGGCTTCCTGTTGCACAGTTCAGTTCTTTATATGAAACATTTCAAACTAAACTCAGTTTCACATTTGAGAAGTTCAGGATGAATGACTTCATTCACAGCACCAACATGAAAGAGTCTAAATGATTACAACAGAAAGTTCAGTTTGTATCAGCACTTTCTGTATTTTCTACCTTTTCATTCATTAACACAAACATGAGAGAAATTAAAATGGTTTTGAATTATTACTTTTAATTAAATAGATTGATTTTTTAATCTTTAAGTACGAGCATGTAGAGGCAGGCTCGCAGAAGAAAGAGCCTTTCTGTCCGTCGTTAAGAGATTTGTTCATTTGGGGTTTAACCTTTAAATATTTACATCTGTGAATAAAATCTTTTTCTGATAAAAGCTATTTATGAATCACAGAATGTGGTCTGTATTTATTGGTTTATGAACAGAATGGATTTATTCCGGTATTAATTTATTTATAGGGTGGTTTCAGCAAAAGCTTTGCATTAACTGTAAAAACACGTTTAATTATTGTTGTTTACATGAATTGCATTTAAATGTTCAAAGGTATGTTGATCAGTTTATTGTACAATGTTATTTTAAAAAAGCTAAGTTGTACTTAATCATTGATTTCTTCATAATAAGAAGCACACGTGTCCCACTAAGCCTTTGAGTCTTTAAGCAACACTTAGTTGTGTTCGAGCGTCGCGTGAGGGTTTGGTGTCAGGGAATGTTTCTTCTAGCAGATCCCCAAAAACTCAATCTATATTCATTTGTTTCCATGTTTACATACATGTATATATATGTATATACATGTATATATATGTATATACATGTATATATATGTGTATACGTATATATATGTATATACATGTATATATACATGTATATATACATATGTATATACATGTATATATACATGTATATATGCATATATATGTATATACATGTATATATACATGTATATATACATATGTATATACATGTATATATACATATGTATATACATATGTATATACATGTATATATACATGTATATATATGTATATACATGTATATATATGTATATACATGTATATATATGTGTATACGTATATATATGTATATACATGTATATATACATGTATATATGTATATACATGTATATATACATGTATATATATGTATATGTGTATACATATATATGTCCCATCCAACTATCGGCCAATAACCTGTCTCTCCACAACATGGAAGCTCATGTCAGGCATCATTGCGGCTAAGATAAGTGGACACATGGATCAATACATGAGCAAAGCACAGAAGGGCATTGGCAGAGGAACCAGAGGAGCCAAACACCAACTCCTGGTTGACAGAACAGTCACCCAAGACTGCAGAGCCCGACACACCAACCTGTGCACTGCCTGGATTGATTACAAGAAAGCATATGACTCAATGCCGCACACATGGATCACTGAATGCTTAGAGATGTACAACATCAACAGGACTCTAAGGGACTTCATTGCGAACTCGATGAGGCTGTGGAAAACCACCCTTGAGGCCAATGGTAAGCCACTTGCACAAGTATCCATCAAATGTGGCATATACCAAGGAGATGCTCTGTCCCCACTGCTGTTCTGCATAGGTCTGAACCCCTCAGCCAAATAATCAACAAGACTGGCTATGGATACCGACTCAGGAACGGGCCACCATCAGTCACCTCCTCTACATGGATGACATCAAGCTATACGCTAAGAGCGAGCGGACATCGACTCACTGATCCACACCACCAGGATCTACAGCTCTGACATTGGGATGTCATTCGGGCTTGAGAAGTGCAGTCGAATGGTGACAAAGAGAGGGAAGGTAGTCCACACAGAAGGGTCTCACTCCCAGAAGGAACAATAGCAGACATTGAGGATGGTTACAAGTACCTTGGAATACCACAGGCAAATGGCAACCTCAAGAGGCAACAAGGAAGACGGCAACGCCAAATACCTCCAACGAGTAAGGCAAGTCCTAAGAAGTCAGCTCAATGGCAAGAACAAAGCCCAGGCAATAAACAGCTACGCCTGCCAGTGATCAGATACCCTGCGGGAATAATAAGATCCATGTTTATCCATGTTTACACATGTTTACATGTTTATCCATGTTTACATGTTTATATGTATATATATGTATATGTGTATACATATATATGTGTGTGTGCGTGTTAGATACCTCAGACGTCCCTGCTGGTGCTCACCTCTCTCATCACGACATCATCATGACATCATCCTCCTCCGGCGTCGATCAGGGCGACGACTCGTGCTGAAATCTGACCTGCAGCTTCTCCTTCAGCTTCCTGTTTGGTTTTGTTTAAATGTTTTGTTTTCTGACTCTGAACAACAGAATCGGCTGGTTTTCTTTTCTACAGACGCACTTGGAACGAAAACAGTTGGAGGCTTCATCTCGTAATCGTGAGAAAAGTCTCGTAACTTTGAGAAGTTTTCTAGTCGGGCAGTAATTTACGAGGTGACGCCTCCAGTTTCATGCTCTTCTTTAAAAATCCGGCTTGTTTGAGTCGCTCTGTCTGAATAAATCTTTCAAGCACGAATGTTGAAGACTTGCAACATCAGAACACTTTTTCATTTTATTCGTTATTATTATTATCATTATTCTTCGTGAATCAGCTTTAACTTGAGGTACGGCCGCTGCCCAGTGCGAGCTCCGGCAGGAGGCAGGCGAACTGATGCTGTCGAACTTCTTCGCTTTTTAAATTTATCCTCCAATGATGAAACAGTTCAGCGAGTTCATTGATGACAGACATCAACTCTTGTACCTGAAACAATCTGTCATGACTTCCTCCGTCATTTCCATCAGTGATAATAACATTAAACTAAGAACGAGAACCGGATGTTTTTATTGCTGATGGAAATGAACCTGCTGGACTCTCAGCTGTTTCAGTCTCCTCTGAAAATACATAATAAATAATTAAAAGATGTTTAAAGTCAGTTTTAATGGATTTGATGTTCACAGATGTTGAAAAGTTAGTTTGTCGAAGGACTCGGCTCACTTTGTTTTATATTTAATATTAATACATTTATGATTTACCTTATTTCAGTAAACTGATCCCTGAATATTTTCACCCTGCAGTATAGACCAACACCGCGGTGTGTTCACTGTCTGTCGGCAGTTTATTTCCTGAGTATTTCACAGTTTCAGGGCTTCTGTTGGAGGTGATTGTTGAATATTGTACAGAAGAAAATGTTAAGATGTTTCCTGAAATAAATTACAGTGACTGCTGCATCCTGTCGTCTCTTCTGCTCTTTGCTTTTCCTTCACGTAGTTTCTGACTACAGATTCTTTATGGCTCTGCCTCAACACGATTTCCTCATAAGATGGATATATATACATATATATATGCATATATATGTGTATGTGTA
>CM050858.1:30245901-30343401 GCA_027580175.1 Siniperca scherzeri
ATACATGTTTATCCATGTTTACACATGTTTACACATGTTTATACACGTTTACACATGTTTATCCATGTTTACACATGTTTACACATGTTTATCCATGTTTATACACGTTTACACATGTTTATCCATGTTTACACATGTTTACACATGTTTATACACGTTTACACATGTTTATACACGTTTATACATGTTTACACATGTTTATACATGTTTACACATGTTTACACATGTTTACACATGTTTATCCATGTTTATACATGTTTATACACGTTTACACATGTTTATCCATGTTTACACATGTTTACATGTTTATACATGTTTACATGTTTACATGTTTACACATGTTTATACATGTTTATCCATGTTTATACGTTTACATGTTTATCCATGTTTACACATGTTTACACATGTTTACACATGTTTATACACGTTTACACATGTTTATCCATGTTTACACATGTTTATCCATGTTTATACACGTTTACACATGTTTATCCATGTTTACACATGTTTACACATGTTTATCCATGTTTATACACGTTTACACGTTTATCCATGTTTATACACGTTTACACATGTTTATACATGTTTACACATGTTTACACACGTTTACACACGTTTACACACGTTTACACATGTTTACACATGTTTACACATGTTTACACGTTTACACGTTTACATGTTTATACATGTTTATCCATGTTTACATGTTTATCCATGTTTACACATGTTTATACATGTTTACACATGTTTATCCATGTTTACACATGTTTATACACGTTTATCCATGTTTACACATGTTTATACACGTTTATCCATGTTTACACATGTTTATACATGTTTATACAGGTTTATCCATGTTTACACATGTTTATCCATGTTTATACACGTTTACAAATGTTTATACACGTTTACACATGTTTATACACGTTTATACATGTTTACACATGTTTATACACGTTTACACATGTTTATACATGTTTATCCATGTTTACACATGTTTACACATGTTTACACATGTTTATACACGTTTACACACGTTTCTACATGTTTATCCATGTTTACACATGTTTATACACGTTTACAAATGTTTATACACGTTTACACATGTTTATACACGTTTATACATGTTTACACATGTTTATCCATGTTTACACATGTTTATACATGTTTACACATGTTTACACATGTTTATACACGTTTACAAATGTTTATACACGTTTACACATGTTTATCCATGTTTACACATGTTTATCCATGTTTACATGTTTACACATGTTTACACATGTTTATCCATGTTTATACATGTTTATACATGTTTACACATGTTTATCCATGTTTACACATGTTTACACATGTTTATACATGTTTACACATGTTTATCCATGTTTACACATGTTTATACACGTTTACACATGTTTATCCATGTTTATCCATGTTTACACATGTTTATACATGTTTACACATGTTTATACATGTTTACACATGTTTACACACGTTTATACATGTTTACACATGTTTACACACGTTTACACATGTTTATACATGTTTATCCATGTTTACACATGTTTATACATGTTTACACATGTTTATCCATGTTTACACACGTTTATACATGTTTACACATGTTTATACATGTTTATACACGTTTACACATGTTTATACATGTTTATCCATGTTTGCACATGTTTACACATGTTTATACACGTTTACACATGTTTATACATGTTTACACATGTTTACACATGTTTATCCATGTTTACACATGTTTATCCATGTTAACACATGTTTATCCATGTTTATACATGTTTACACATGTTTATCCATGTTTACACATGTTTATCATGTTTACACGTTTCTACATGTTTATCCATGTTTACACATGTTTATCCATGTTTCTACATGTTTATCCATGTTTACACATGTTTATCCATGTTTACACATGTTTATACATGTTTATCCATGTTTATAGATGTTTATCCTTGTTTACAGATGTTTATCCATGTTTACACATGTTTATCCATGTTTACAGATGTTTATCCATGTTTACAGATGTTTATCCATGTTTATCCATGTTTACACATGTTTATCCATGTTTACCCATGTTTATCCATGTTTACACATGTTTACACACGTTTATCCATGTTTATCCATGTTTACAGATGTTTATCCATGTTTACACATGTTTATCCATGTTTACACATTTCCACTTTATTGATTTATTTCACTTGCGGAGAAAACACGAAGCGCTGCCGTGCAGACTGACGTCACAGCCGAGTTCTAGAACGTCTTTAGAACTTCATTAGAATGTTGATATGTTGCGTTCAGGAGCTGCGCGCGCACCTTCATGTCGAGCGTGTGTTGTTTTTTTTTTTTAGTTGTGCCGCGGTGGCTGATGGGATTGCTCCGCCGCTGGTGTGGACATGTCCGCCATGTTTTCCACGGCGCAGGGAGCAGAGCAGCCCGGAGAAACGGCTCCTACGTCCCGTTAAACCCGCACACTGATGAGTCCTACCGCCTGTTACCGGATATGTTTATACGTTTACATGTTTATCCATGTTTACACATGTTTATACATGTTTACACATGTTTACACATGTTTATCCATGTTTATACATGTTTATACACGTTTACACATGTTTATCCATGTTTACACATGTTTACACATGTTTACACATGTTTATACACGTTTACACATGTTTATCCATGTTTACACATGTTTATCCATGTTTATACACGTTTACACATGTTTATCCATGTTTACACATGTTTACACATGTTTATCCATGTTTATACACGTTTACACGTTTATCCATGTTTACACGTTTATCCATGTTTACACATGTTTATCCATGTTTACACGTTTATCCATGTTTACACGTTTATCCATGTTTACACACGTTTACACACGTTTACGTTTATACATGTTTATACACGTTTACACATGTTTATACATGTTTACACATGTTTACACATGTTTACACACGTTTACACACGTTTATACATGTTTACACATGTTTACACATGTTTACACATGTTTACACATGTTTATACATGTTTATCCATGTTTACACATGTTTACACATGTTTATCCATGTTTACACATGTTTATACATGTTTACACATGTTTATCCATGTTTACACATGTTTATACACGTTTATCCATGTTTACACATGTTTATACACGTTTATCCATGTTTACACATGTTTATACATGTTTATACAGGTTTATCCATGTTTACACATGTTTATCCATGTTTATACACGTTTACAAATGTTTATACACGTTTACACATGTTTATACACGTTTATACATGTTTACACATGTTTATACACGTTTACACACGTTTATACATGTTTATCCATGTTTACACATGTTTACACATGTTTACACATGTTTATACACGTTTACACGTTTCTACATGTTTATCCATGTTTACACATGTTTATCCATGTTTACACATGTTTATCCATGTTTACAGATGTTTATCCATGTTTATCCATGTTTACACATGTTTATCCATGTTTACACATGTTTATCCATGTTTACCCATGTTTATCCATGTTTACCCATGTTTATCCATGTTTACACATGTTTACACACGTTTATCCATGTTTATAGATGTTTATCCATGTTTACACATGTTTATCCATGTTTATCCATGTTTACCCATGTTTATCCATGTTTACACATGTTTACACACGTTTATCCATGTTTATCCATGTTTACAGATGTTTATCCATGTTTACACATGTTTATCCATGTTTATCCATGTTTACACATGTTTATCCATGTTTACACATGTTTACACATTTCCACTTTATTGATTTATTTCACTTGCGGAGAAAACACGAAGCGCTGCCGTGCAGACTGACGTCACAGCCGAGTTCTAGAACGTCTTTAGAACTTCATTAGAATGTTGATATGTTGCGTTCAGGAGCTGCGCGCGCACCTTCATGTCGAGCGTGTGTTTTTTTTTTTTTTTAGTTGTGCCGCGGTGGCTGATGGGATTGCTCCGCCGCTGGTGTGGACATGTCCGCCATGTTTTCCACGGCGCAGGGAGCAGAGCAGCCCGGAGAAACGGCTCCTACGTCCCGTTAAACCCGCACACTGATGAGTCCTACCGCCTGTTACCGGAGCAACAGACACCAATGAACTCTACTGCGGCGGACACAGTCGCGTCCGGAGCTGATTTACGTCGGTATTGGTGCGGGTTTGTGGCGGGATTCACGGTTCTCTCGGATTGTCGCTTATTTGGCGCAAACAATGAGTAAACTCTCGTTCCGGGCGCGAGCGCTAGACGCCGCCAAACCGCTCCCGGTTTACCGCAACAAAGACCTTCCTGACCTGACCGACTGCGTGTCCATTAACCGGGCCGTCCCGCAGATGCCGACCGGGATGGAGAAAGAAGAAGAGCTGGTACGGACATGTTTAAATTTAAAGTCTGTCTGTCGGGGATAGCGTTAGCTCGGTGCTACGGCGGGATTCAGGACGTGGTTACGTACAGTTCTGTCCGTACGCTGTGTACGAGGAGCGGGGCGGACACATGAATGTACGCAGTTTACGTACTCATTACGTACTGTGTGCGCTGTTACGTAGCGCCAAAGTCGGTGTGTGCGCTTTCTGCGGCTGTGACGTTCAAGTTTTTACGTAGTTCTCATGGCAACGGACGACGCAAAGCGTTCCGTATCCCCGCTAGCCGGGCTAGCTGGTAGCTAATCACTGCTACATTAACTTCAGTGTGTCTTTCTGCTACAGTTAGCGACTTACCGGAAACACTGGTCTGCTGACTGTAATGTGACACCGTGTAAGTTATCAGACTAGTCCTGGTTGCAGGATTAAGAAGCTTCAGACTCGAATAACTGAAGAGTGACTTTAGACTGGATGACAGCGCTCTGCTGTGTTTACAGACACATCAGAAATATCAGAAATACTTTATTGATCCCCGTAGGGAAACTCTTTCCCAGAGGAGGTTTGAGCTATTACAGGCAGTTTATCCAAATTACATCCAAACACTCATATTTAGCATTGTTTGTGCTTTAAAGTCCTGAACCTTTGACCTTCTGCTGCCATCCAGTTTGTGATGCTCATGAAAAGTCAAAGTTATGTTACATGTGTTAGCATATCTCTCGCAGTGAGCAGATTTCTACCAAAGTAACTGAAGCACAAACCGAGGCTGTGCAGCGGTCGGGGGGGTCCTCCCCCACTAAAATGAGAAGGTTTTTGACTTTAAACTACCATCTATTACTATAGATAAATACTATTGTTGTGTTATAGAATATTAATATTATGTCCTGCTTTCTTCTTGTCGGGCTAGTGTACTTCTAGCTAATTTATTTCCCATTCAGGGACATTTACGCCGTTTCGCCCGTGCTCTGCAGGCACAGAGAGCTTCTGTGGACCCTCGAAAATAAACCAGCCACCCTGTGCAGTGGTTGCTGGGAACACACAGATAGCATATAAAATGTTTAGTTTTTTACGGCTCTGCGGTGTACAGGCAGGACGTTTACATTGTAGCGACAAGTTACAGCCCCCTCGTTCTCCCCCGGTCGGGCTGTATTTACAGACACATGGCACAGAAAAACGCCCACCATCCGCCAACCATTTGCACTTAGAAAACACATATTGTCCTAAAAAGGGAACGCAGCCCATACAGGACGTATGTAATACGCAATATTGCGCTTGTGTGTCGTGTGATGTCCTGACTGTACGGGGATTTCGTCATGTTATTGACTGTATATACAGTCTGATGGACGTGCGAGTGACAGAACGAACAGCTTGTGACGCTGCATCAGTAGACGTTTGATGGAGATGATTCATTCTGGATGTTTCCACAGACTTACTGATGTAGTTACACTGTGGGACGAGGAAAGGTTACAGATGTGTCTTTTACACCTATTCAACATCTGGCTAGAATGAGTCTCAAACTTCCTCCAGGGGTGGTTTCAATCTGTCTTCAGTGCTTCTTGGATTCATTTACATTTTAATATATCTGATCCGCAGAAACATAACGTGACTCAGAGTCAACGGGTCTGAAATTACAGACGGATCCAGGTTCTGGGTCTGAACAGGACCACAGAGTGTTCAGGTTATGTGTAGTGTATCTTTCAGCAGAGTTACCTGTGTGTGTTTCAGGAGCACCACCTGCAGAGGGCGATCTCAGCCCAGCAGGTGTTCAGGGAGAAGAAGGAGAACATGGTGATCCCCGTACCTGAAGCAGAGAGTAACACCACCTACTACGACCGTCTGTACAAAGGAGAGGTCAAAGTTCCCAAACAGCTGATCCACATACAGCGTGAGTACTCCTTCATACTGGTCTACCTCTGTAATACGCCAGCTGTCACTGCAGGGACTGTACCTGGATCAGGATTATACAAGTCCACTCTGAGTCACCAGTTATTACTGAATATTTGACTGGTCGGTGTTCAGGGACGTGGCGTCTGGGACACAACGTATTGAGAAAATAGATCTAAAATGTATATCAGTGTCAGTGTATAACCGTATATCTGTGTGCTTCCATTGTGTCTCCTGTGTTCGCCGACGAGGGTGCGTAACATCTTAAACTGGCGTGATGTGTTGAAAAGAGATGTGGGTCAGAATCAGCAGTTGCCAGTATGTATGTTCTGTTTGTGGTTCTGCAGCTCTGGGTCTGGACCTGGAACAGCCAGACTACGACATGGACTCAGAGGACGAGACGCTGCTCAACAGACTGAACAGAAAGATGGAGATCAAACCTCTGCAGTTTGAGACCATGGTGGACCGCCTGGAGAAGGCCAGCACACACCAGGTACAAACTGGATCCTGAAGTCTGTCTGTACACATACCTGTTCGACCAGGTAACACTGAACACACACCAGCTAACTCTGGAGACGAGGGCTGTAACTAATGATTATTTTCATTATCGATTTAATCTGCATCTAATCTTTTTTTTCTTCAATTAATCGATTCATTGCTAGTCTAGTAAAATGTCAGAAAAGAATGAAAAAATGCCAATTGCTGTTCACACAGCTCACAGAGTTCGAGGCGACGTCTTCAGTTTTCTCCGACCAACCGCTGGTTTCAGTTTACTGTGAAATAAAACAGACAAAAGCAGAAAATCAGACATTTGAGAGTCTGGAACTAGAGGATATTTGGCAGTTTTTTCATAATTTTGCTTGAAAAATGACTAAAACAATTAATTGATTATTAAAATTTGTGGCTGATTGTTTTTCTGTTGATCGACTTATTGATGAATCGACTAATGGTTTCAGCTAGAGACTGAACACACACACTGTTCTGTCTGTAGCTGTGGCTCTTAAGCTTTTCGAGTGGTGACAGCTGAACGTGAAGTACAGTCTACCTGTGACTCCTCACCACGGGTTCTGGTCTCGGTGTCCTGTGACTCCTCACCACGGGTTCTGGTCTCGGTGTCCTGTGACCCCTCACCACGGGTTCTGGTCTCGGTGTCCTGTGACCCCTCACCACGGGTTCTGGTCTCAACATGAGTTGTGATCAGTTCAACCAGACAGGGATGTTTGTCGTCTCACGTTGGTTCATGTGGATGATCTTTAACACGTCTGACAGGCTGAAAATGTTTAGCATTTGAGAAGAAAAAAGCAAAAAATAGAAATTAGAAGATCAGAAAAACTAGATTTTGTGACAGATTTTTTAGTTTTCTTTCTCGAGGGTCCAGACTGTATGGCAAGCCGCCGGGTTCAGTGTGTGGAAACACGAATTTTAAAGCTTCAGAGAAAGAGGTTTTTTTTCCAGCTCAAGACATGTTAAGACTTTACAAATAAACCTGTTAACTGATTTGAACACGTTAACACGAGATTATTTCACATGTTAACGCGTCTTAAGCGTATACATGTAAAGTCGTGTGTGCATTAGTGCGACCACTTGTCGTCATGTGTTCGCCGGCCGAACCTTGTGGCTTACCATAAAATTTGGAACGACTGGTCTAAACCCCCCCCAATAATAAATAATCTATTCGAGCTGTAATGACCTGTCTGAATTCAGACTTTACAGTCTATAAGCTCAGCAGAGCATTTGAAGTAGTTTGGCTTGTGGTCCAGCAGAAGGCGCTCTTAAAATTCACGATCAACGTAACCTATTGATTGATCAGTAAACTAAACTAATCAAAGAAAATGGAGGACAGTTGCGACCGGAAACCAGCGGAGCGACGTCACCTGTACCACAAGAAACCAGCAGAGCAACATCACCTGTACGACCTCGTCTGGCTGCTGACAACACATGTCACAATACACATGGATCAACACACACACACACACACACACACACACACACACACACAGCTGTACGACAAGATAAAGACTGTACTATACTTTATTGAAGGGTGAAACGATCTGCCGCCGACGGATGGACATCACTGAACACATGTTCATGTGCCGCTCACTGTATCTTAGACTCACACATTACGCTGTACAGGTTGTTTGAATTCATTTGAACTTGACTTTTTGAAAAAGTGACAGCCCTAGCCTCCTCCCATCTTGTTTTCAGCTTGTTTCTGTGGTTCTGGTTCTGTCCTTAGCTGGTCTCTCTGTCAGAGGCGAAGCTGCTGCTGAACGAGGATGACTACCTGCTGAAGTCGGTGTATGATTACTGGGTGAGGAAGAGGAAGAACTGTCGTGGTCCGTCGCTGATTCCTCACATCAAACAGGAGAAAAGAGATGGATCCACCAACAACGACGCCTACGTGGCCTTCAGACGGAGAACAGAGAAGATGCAGACCAGGAAGGTGAGTCCTCCTCTCGGTCTGCAATGCGGTTTTGTTTTAACCTGCTGATTATCTTCTTGATTCATAAATAAATGTTTTTCATTATACAATATCAGAAAACTGTAGTAAACATCATTACAATTTTCCAGAGCACAAAGCAACGTCTTCAAATAATATTCAGTTTGAAATTAAAAAAACTGACTTACTGCAGAAACCAGAGAATTTTTGCCATTTTTGCTTGAAAAAATTACTCAAACAACAAATCGATTATCTGTAATTTTCTGTCAATTGATTAATCGTTGAATCATCTAATTGTTTCTGCTCTATACAGAGGAAATGTTAGTGTCATGGCAGACGGAGTCGTGGGCAGAATCTCTCCGTATGCAGACGATATGCTCGTCTCCCTTTACAATCCCAGCACTTCACTGACTTCACTCACTGACGCAATTAAGTAATTCAGTATATGAGGTTAATTTGGAGAAATCGGTGGCCTTACCTGTGAGTGGATTAAGAGAAAAAACAAATTAATTTTCTCATTTTAATATTGTTTTTGGTGTGAGACGTCTCTCGCCAAATAAGAGGAAGCCACAAAGCCACTCCTTGAAGAAAAATAAAGTTTTATAGGTTAACTCGGTCGTCTGAACGTCAGGCTTTATGTCACATCCCAGCTCTGAGATTAGTCTGTAAACGTTGGATACATTAACACACCGCAGGACTCTGCTGCCCACCGGCTGCTAACAGCTAACTAGCTCTCCTCCTGCCGATTTCAACACGCATTTGTTGCTCACAATGTAGCATAGCAGGGAAAAATAATATACTCACACACAGCCAGGGTGGCGCCTGGCTAAAGTTAGCTAGCTAGCAGCAAGCAGCCGGCTATACCGTTTCAATCAAGTGATGTCTCGATCTGTAACCAGCGCAACATATTTGCGAGGTCCTGCCAGCCTTTGTGACTCAGGGGTTAGATGGGCCGGTCTCGCGCTGAGTAGTTAGCCAGTGACAGTAACTATAGTAACAGCATGAGAAGACGCGCTCCGCTGGACTCAGCGCTCGGTTTGTCATTTGCTAAGCGACAGTTATACATACATACATACATACATACATACATACAGAAATCCCTTTCGTCCCGGAGGCATCACGGGGAGGATCTCTGTTCGTCCCGAACACATTGTCTATCGTCTCCGGGACGACGGGACGCCGTTAGTCTCGAGCCCTGCTGGGGAGGTTTCACGCCTGTAATTTTGGTTCGGATCAAACTGAAAAGTCATAAAGTCCAGACCAAACGAGGTCGGTCTGAAAGAGCCCTGAGAGTTTCTGAATAACTGAAGTTTCTGTATTTCAGAACCGTAAGAACGACGAGGCGTCGTACGAGAAGATGCTGAGACTGAGGAGAGAGTTCAGCCGGACCGTCACCATCCTGGAGATGATCAAGAGGAGAGAAAAGTCCAAGAGAGAGCTGCTGCACCTCACCCTGGAGGTGGTGGAGAGGAGGTGAGGGGGGGGGGAGGTTCATACACTCTAGTTTATTTATAGAGCACTTAATCCAAAGCACTGAACAAAGTGCTTTACAAAGAGCAGGCATAAGGCAATCAAATAATTAAGTGAAAACGCACAGAGGCATTCTTAAAATAAAAGTGAGTTTTCATGAGCGACTTAAAAGATAAAACTGGTTTTACAGTCTGGTCCCCTTTAGTCCTCAACCTTATGAACATCCAGGAGCTTCCTGTCTGAGCAGGTTGATCAGACGAGAGGAACTCAGATGTGATCTGTAGGATCTGAAAATCTAAATAAAGCCAGCTGGCAGCCAGTGAACGGACATTAAAGAGGAGGAATATGAATATGAAGGTATTACAAGTCTGGCTGATTTATGCCTGTTAAGAGACCTTATTTTATTTTTTATTTACCTGTCCTGCTTGTGAAAGCAAAAACTGAACTTCATGTGGAAATCAGTGAAATTACCCTTTAAAACTGATGAGAAATGAGGGTGAAGTCAGTTCAGTGAGGCTGAGGAGGGTTAACGTGCTCTGTAACCAGCAGGGGGCACTACAGTTGTGAACAGTTTCCACTTGTTACAGACGGTTGTTATCAGTAGTGTGTGTTGATGTTTTCCGTGTTCAGGTATCAGATGGGAGATTTCAGTGGAGACACTCTCAGAGAGGTGTCACTCCCTCTGGTGGAGAAACCAACGTACAGCACTGCAGTTACTCTGAACAACGGCAACAGACACAAAACTGACATCAGGATCAAGGTACTGACTTTCTATACATCTGTCACTGAAGGTAAACTTCAGACAAACACGACATGTGAAGCTGAATATAGTTTATTTTCCTGTTTCTCTGTTGTCAAACTAAATAATTAATTTCACCAACCCGTCGATCCCGATCCACCTGGAGTTCCACGTCGATCACAAATCATTTCAGTTCAGAGGTAATCTGTTCATTTTCACCAGTCGGGCTTTATATGAAGAGGCTGCAGCAGAAAGATAATGTTTTATTCAAGTTAACAACAACTGTGTTCGTTACAGTAAAGTGCAATAAAACTTTGAGTAATAAGCCGATCAGAGTAAATGATCAAACCACCTGATCAACAAGCATTCATTAGTTTGCTGATGAACTCTGTACAACAGAAACAGTATGGTGGTGTTCCTCTCCTATGAACAAGCTGACTGAATGTTGCTTAACTGTTTATTAATTAACTGTTTACATTTCTTAAAATTAGTCAAACTGTGGCCACTCTGCTCCCTCTACAAGCTTTACCTGCCAGGTGAATCCACGTCAACAGTAGGACTGTGACTGCATTTGTTTTAAACTTTTTTATCACAAATATTATTTATTTGATTTAGATTTTAGATTAGTTTCCAGGGAGATATTATTGAGTTTATATCAGAATCAGAAATACTTTATTGATCCCCGAGGGGAAACTCTTTTGTTACAGCAGCTCGCTGTCACGTCACACAGGAGAAGAAGTACTCAGCAAAAAATATAATACACTAGAAAATAAATGAAGTACCAGGTTGATATAAGTATAAAATTAAAATAAGTGTAAAGTACAAAGTGGGTTTACCGGTTGATGATGATGATACGGTTTATATAGTGACTTTGCTGTTGCTGCTCTAGATCTAAGTCATTTCTAATCCTGTTCATAACTGAATTTCCATAAAATGGTGAAAAGAAAACGTGACTCGCCGCTCGTCTCCGCCCGCCACTGCGAGAACGCGAGCTCATTGGCTGATGGAGGTGAACAGCTGGTGGAGCTGACCCTCCAGCCGCTGCCGTTAAAGCGTCGCAGAAGAAGAGGACGCGGCGAGACGACGTCATTAAAAGCTCAGACGATGGGAAACATGTGGAGACGTTTCTGTTAGTTTCATGTGTTCATGTGAGGAAGGCTTCAGCCTCCTCATCGCTCCACACAGCTGATGTGTTCGGGATTTCTCTCAGTTCATTATCAGCGTTCGTGTTTCAGATGCAGAAGAAGCAGGTCTCCGTCAGAGACGAGCTTCCCTTCGACCTGATCAGACCGAAGAAGAAGAACATCAGACGGGACAGATTGTATCCTCCACAGAGACGTCCCGGTCGACCTCCCGGCCCCTTCACCGTCAACAAGGCCGACATCAAACAGTACGACTTCCACAGCTCCGGAGAAGAGGACAGTCCACCTCCACCGCTGGTCAGCACCACATCTGTCTGATCGTCATTATTATACTGAAAAATACTGTGAACTGATGTCTTTGATTCTTTGTGTTTTCATGTCTCTTCAGTCTCCTCCGTCTTCACCTGATGAAGAAAATACTCCTGATGGAGTTTTTGTCTTCAGGAGGAAAGCTGGATGTCAATATCTCTCTGTGAGTTTCTCCTCTTTCATTTTAAAGTGAGGGAGCTGGTTTATATACAACATGTACATGTAGTCCCAGGGCCGCAGTCGCTGAGTGCGGTGAACACAACATGTATATGTACATGTGTGTACACACACAGCATGTGACTGGTTTATAAATATGATGCACTGCTAAAGATGAAACTAAAATAAGATAAAACTTTATTATTATTTATGATAATTTATCAGTACGGCAGGACAGACAGGAAGGATACAGATGAGTAGAAAAAACAGATTACAATTTTATACAGTATGTTAACCCTGAAGTTACAGGTATTAACGTTCATTCGTATATTTCCGTACATGTTGCGTTATATTCAGTTGTTCAAATAGCTGTCTGCAGTGTTTCCCATTAACTACCTAGACTGTGGCGACCTGCCAGTCTAATTTGTCCCACCAGTTTCATAGTGAACCAAAATATATGTTAACAAAAGATCTCTTATGTTGTGTTTTGTGCCGTTGCTTCAGCAAAGCATCTCTCACTGTCAGTCAGCCCGCCACACACACACACACACACAGACACACACACACAGACACACACACACAGACACACACACACAGACACACACACACACACACACACACAGACACACACACACAGACACACACACACACAGACACACACACACACACACACACACACACACAGACACACACACAGACACACACACACACACACACACACACACACACACACACACACACACACAGCAGACGGCAGAGCAGAGAGCCACGGTGGAGACACCAGGTGAAGTGAAGGTAACGTTTTAAAAAGTAGAAAAACGATATTTCCACCTGCTTTGTCCGCAGTTGTTGTTACAACCGCAGCGCACTTGTTAAGCTAATAGCGAATTGTTACAAATAAGCTAAAACGAAAGCCATCTGTATGTAGTAAGTTAACTGTTTATCTTAGTTTGCCACGAATCTTAAAATTTGGCAAATTCTTGTAAACGTACTGATGGCTGAGACAAAGCAGCCCCTCCTCTCAGCGTGATCGCAGCAGCAGCAGAGGGAGGCGGACAGAGGACGAAGTAAGGACTGAAACTGACTGTGTTCTTCATATTTTGATGTCGGGAATATTAGGTTTATTTTACTGACATTTTAGATTTGTTTCCAGTGAGATATTGAGAGTATATAGTGACTTTGCAGTTGTAAACTTTACTGTTGCTGCTCTAGAAACATTTAGTTATATTTAAAATATAAATCAATTCTCAGTTACCTATACTTAGAAGTGATAAAATATACAACAAAATAAGTTTGTACACTAAAAATTGAGAAACTGAGCAAAAACACAAAAACTTAACTCAAAAGATTCTGACTATTAAAAGACCAAAGGAGCCAGAACATTAATTTGACATTAAAATGGGAATTTGTCATTTGAAAACTAAAACTTATTAAATTATTAACTGCAGAGCTCACTTTGCTGAGACTTGTTTATGAA
Organism: Siniperca scherzeri; assembly: GCA_027580175.1. NCBI lineage: Eukaryota > Metazoa > Chordata > Actinopteri > Centrarchiformes > Sinipercidae > Siniperca > Siniperca scherzeri. Next base: position 30,259,927 of record CM050858.1, read on the forward strand.
ATTAAAGCTAATTTTGAAGACATTTTAGTAAAGTTTCATTTTCTTAGCAGACTTAGATTATAATTTAAAAGTTTCTTGTCTGTCCAACAGGGAGAAACTCACCAGTCATATAAAATACACCCATTAGGTTAAAAATAGTAATTATAGTGTTAATATTAATAAATTTAATAATAATAATAATAGGAATGACAGCTATAGGAATAATAATGTCAGTATTAGTAACAGAGCCAATAACAGCAACTGTAGCAGCAGCTGTCGAGCAGGAACACGGGGCAGCAGGTGGCCCACAACCACAGATCCAGACTCTGCAGGAACACGGGGCAGCAGGTGGCCCACAACCACAGATCCAGACTCTGCAGGAACATGGGGGGCAGCAGGTGGCCCACAACCACAGATCCAGACTCTGCAGGAACACGGGGGCAGCAGGTGGCCCACAACCACAGATCCAGACTCTGCAGGAACATGGGGGGCAGCAGGTGGCCCACAACCACAGATCCAGACTCTGCCGCTCTGGAGGCAGAAATACCTGCTGAAAGCGACAGAAGGAGAGAGGAGAGAGACGAGAAAGCACAAAACTACGGGAGAGAGAAGATGTTAACAAAATAGCTATTACAATATATATAGGGCCCGCACCTTGGTGGCCATTTTTTTCCTCCTTGGCAGTCAGGAGTCGACTTGGGCGGGACTGTGTTTTGACACTCACACACTTCAGTAGAACGAACAGGCTGTAACATTAGAAGAAACAAGTAAGGACCCCCCCATGATTTCCCAATTACTTGGGAAGAATTGGCCACAGAGTCTCTCCAGCCAGGAAAGCTTGCGGTCCGGGCTGCATTAAAAACGAAATGCTGAAACGCAGCACCCCAGAGATGCAGGGTGCCGTGCTGAAGCTGTTCAATATCGTACTAGTCAGGATGTTTTCCCCACATCTGGTGCAAAGGGCTTGTTTCCCCCGTTCATCAGAGGGGGGACCAATCAGAGCCTGTAACTACCGAGGCGTCTGTCAGCAGGTAAACTGTTCTGAATAAAAGAAAACTACATTTCCTTGAAGACTCCATCCTGAGTAAAAATCTAATTGGCTTCCTCCCAAACCACCGCACCACCGACCGTGTGCACACCCATCACACTTTAATTAACAAACATGTACACCAAACAGGAAATGTTAAGATATTCGTTTGTTTTATTGAATTCAAGAAAGCTTTCGACTCTGTTTGGCATGAAGGGCTCTATCGCAGACTTCTATGTTGTGGTATAGGGGGCAAAATGTATGATCTGGTTAAATCAGTGTATTTGGAAAATAGATGTGCAGTTAAAACTGGAGACAAACAAACTGAATCCTTCACCCAGAGAAGAGGTGTTCGTCAGGGCTGCAGTTTAAGCCCAGCATTATTTAATGTGTATATAAATGAACTTGCCGTACAGTTGGATCAGTGTGCTGCTCCTGGCCTCTCCGTCCTAGAGAGAGACGTGAAGTCTCTAAATAGATATTTTTCACCTTCAGTAAGTTGAGTTTTCCCATCAGAATATACTCTGCTTTTAAATACAGTTGATACTATTTCTATGAACTGAATCACCGCTAAACAAAATGTAGTTTAACAGTTGATGTATGAAAGATAGTTTGCTTTACTTTAACCACAGAGTTTATTGTTATTACAGTTGGACACTTCAAGGCGTAATAAACAATAATAATTAAACAGTGTTTCTGTTCTTTATGTGTTTGTTTCTGCAGCCTCGTACGGAGCAGACGGGTAGAATTGATCGTCCAGAGCTCCTCCCTCAGTGTCTTCGTCACTCTCTGACTGAACTCACTCTGCCTCCTCATTGGATGGGACTGAGCCGCCGCAGGATAGGACGAGGGGGCAGGTAAACTAACTAATCTACTGATACCTCTAGCACCCCATCACACTTAGTCTTCATTAATCTCTCTGGATCATCTGTCGGCGCATGCTCTGATGCGACTACGCTGCCTCCAAGTCAACGTATCGTCCTGTCGAGTTGTGTTCTTCTCTATTATTGTGTTTCTCAACTACTATTGTCTACGGTTGTCAGTCACTGCCGGCAAGTTAAGATGATCGACCTACACAAGGTGATCTGGGTCATTTTGTGACTGTGGATTATTAGCGACAGTTAGGCCGACACTACGGCCGGACGTCCTCTGCAACACCGCACTCACCTACAGCCGGGAAGAGCTGCTCCTACTCTAGTCTTCTTCCATTTGCAACACTAAACCAGCCGCTGTCCTCCCGTTGGATGTCCGACTGAGGACAAGAGGTGGAGTTGGAGGGCGCTGCAACAGGCTGAGAAGAGAATCTGTTAGACCTCCTCTTCCCTCCATCATCCCGTCAAATGTGAGGTCTCTCTGGAGTAAAGTAAGGAACTTCAACAGTTGCAGACTGGACAGTGTTTTGCCGTCATTTCGTCAGTATGTCGACACTTCGACTAGGAGGGAAAACACCCTGGACTTATGCTATGGTAACATGACGGACGCATATATCGCCAAAGCTCACCCTGCCCTTGGTCTCGCCGATCACAATGTTGCTTTCCTGTTTCCATGATATAGGAACTGAAACGTCACAAGCCGCAGACCCACAGCGCCAGCCAGTGGTCGTAGGATGCAACTGCACAACTACAGGGAGCACTAGCCTTCAGACTGGGATATTTTTGACGAGGATCTAAACGAGAAGGTCTCTGTCATCGCAGACTACAAAAGTTATCCCTACTCCAAACGCTGGATGTCCCCCCATATCAAATACAGGTTAAGGGAAAAACAAAAAGCATTTAAATGCAAAGGCTGGGTTCCCTCAAATGCATTAGCTGCATAGTTAAAAATTACATCATTAAAACTAAACTTAGATACAAAGATAAACTTGAACAGGAATTTAGCAACATGAACATCAGACAAGCATTTCAAAAAGTAAAGACCCTCACTGGGTGTGACCCAAGACCCACGCTCTCTACAATAACTGACCCTGTCACTTTTGCTAAAGACCTGAACACTTTCTCTGCCCATTTTGACACCCGTAACTGTCCTATTGAGTTTGAAGAGCTGCTCAGAGCTCTACCTGTCCCAGAATCACCTCACCCTAAAGCTTTGTTTATAATCATACGAGACACCGTGGCGCGGGCCTCTGCAGAGCTGCGAGCATCACAGAGGCGTTTATGGCTCAGCGCATTGTTTGTTGCAGTATTCTCCGACATGCCAGGGGGCGTACAAAGAAAATGTCCTGTGAATAAGCAAATGCGTTACCGGAAGAATGTCATTATCCAACATGGCGATCCCTCATACTTTTCCACACGTTTTTACAAAACTGACTTATCTTTTGCCAGTGTGGTGCTTGCTTGGCCAGCTTCGGCGTGGGCGTACGACCGAGCTCCGTGACAGCTTGCGGCCCGATGGCTCAATGACGTCATTTTTGGCCCGCGGACCCTTGAGCCGGGGACACTGCGTCAAGCATAAACCAGGCTTAACCCTTCAGACAGGAGGACGTATGGCGACAGCTGAGCTGCTGCGAACCAGGCAAGGGAAGGCCTGCGCCAGGGAGCTCTCTCCTGTTCTCCACTCACTCTTCTGCGAATCTTACAGGACCTCAGCAGTCTCCGCCCTCTGGAAAACATCCACTATCATACCGGTGCCAAAGAAATACGCCCCTCAGAGCTCAATCACTGTAGGCCAGTTGCACATACCTCAATAATTATGAAATGCCCGAAAAAGCTGGTGCTGAACACCATCATGCCAGCTGTCAGTCTACAGCTGGACCGCCATCAGTTCACCTACAAGGCCAAGAGGGGAACTGAGGATGCTGTGGCATGTCTCCTCCACCCCCTGCTACAACACCTAGAATCGCTGAGCATCAGAATCCTCCTCAGTTCTGCATTCAACACGATCCAGCGGCATCAGATGATAAAGAAGCTTCAGCACCTCAGCATCACCCCACTTGTCATCCAATAGATACACAATTTCCTCAGCGACAGACCACAGACTGTAAGGGTCAGCATAGCAACATCTCCAACCATCACCAACAACACCGGAGCCCCACAAGGCTGCGTCCTCAGCCCTTCCTCTACAGCCGGTACACTAGTGTCTGCACTAGCTCATCTCTCCCACCACATAAGTACTCTGACCACGCTGCCCAGGGTGTCCGCAGGGTCTTAAAAAGTATTATAGTTGATAAATCAATTTAGCTACAATTAAGGCCCTTAAAGTCTTAAATGCTGTTTTCCATGGTATTAAATGTTTTAGCTTATTTTCAATATGTACTGTATACTTGTCCAGAGGTTGTATGCTAAAGTTTGCATTCTGTGTAGTTTATTTATGGAATCCTTCTAGATTTGACGTCATCTGAAAAGGGCAGCCGTTGGCGCGCTCGCTGACTTACTGCTGCTTGATAATGTTACACAAAGGTCCCTTTACGCCCGGGTGTTAAAACTACCTAGCTAACGGGGAAATGCAAGTGTTCAGACAAATGGTTGGAGGACAAGAAGTTTGAACTGTGGCTGAGGCCGTCTCTGGAAATAACGAGATAAGCGATAAGTATAGCCTCGATTGGGATCATCGCTGTCCCGATCCACGTGCTAAGTGCTAGCCACAAAGCCGTTATGGGACGCAGACAGCGGGTCTTTATCGCATAGTTCTGTGCTACTCCGCTGTCCCTCCCTGCCACCACTGAAGTTACTTTAACGGCCGCCGCTTCATCATCTGCTGCTCTGACCGAGTGATGATGGGCGCCACTCCAATGCTGCGCACAGAGGTTCTGTGGTGTCATGGAAATGTAGGGAAATGCTTGACCTCCAGTTCCTTTTAATTGTGCCGTGACGTCGATATAAAAGACAATAACATAAAGAATTGATATATAGTAGCCTAATAACGAAGAGTGTGTGGAACAAGATTGTTTCTAGCTCGCGTGTATTACTGATATTACTGTTTCTAATAAACCTTGCATTGGGTTAGTCACTCAACTCATTCATTCCATAATACTTTCCCTGTTTCCTCACCATGCTGTCCATGTCCATCTCCCAACCCCCAGCTCTCACACCTCAGTAACAGCCCTTACTGGCAGGGCTCTCCCCGTAGCATAGACACGTTTGGTTGCTGAAACCAGATATGTAGATTGTATGATCAACAGACTAATTTATGCCTCCAAAGTCACCTATTATTATTATTATTATTATTATTATTATTATTATTAATGAGCCGGCACCATTAGGAGGTGTAAATTACGGCCCTCAACCTGCCTGCGTTGGCCCTGATTACAATAGTTTAAATGAATAAGTGTCTTGGACAGAAAATATGGTCTTACATCTCATATCTAAATATAAAATTGAGATCAGGCCCAACTATATCCAAACGTAACGGCATCCTGCCTGAAACTTTTCCTGCTCCTCAGAGGACGAACCAGTACCTCTTTATTTTACTGGTCTGTAATTTTCTGATAATTTCCTGGGCCATTTCCTGTATCGGGTACAGTCACAGGACAAATGGAGAGGCTGTTCAGTCAGTACACTTCTAACCACAGTCTTTGATTCAGAGCAGCAGGTCAGCTGAACGTACAAAAAAGTGACATTTGACGACAGGAACAGTTCATTATGTGGAGTTTCCAAGACACAACGAATATGAATAATATATAATATTGGGTTTAAATGTAGGCTTATTAAAGCTGAAGCCTTTTGTCTCTCTCTGATCAGGATCATCCTTGACCGAGCCTCCTCAGGTCTGGATCCAATATTGAAGCAGCTGGACTCTTTAACACATCCAGTCTGCAGGACCAGGACCAGTACCTGCCTCCTCAGTGATCCAGTAACAACAGAACAGAAACCCCCCCTGACCTCAGGAACCACCGCCCCCTCCCTGACTGAAATCCTGAATAACATCCAGACTCTGAGGAGGTTCTGCTTCAGACCCAGACTGGTCCAGGGCCAGAGGGAGGGGGGCAGAAGGACCACAGGGTCCTCTGTGGAGGACAACAGACTCACCTGTTGTCTGTCACCTGACGACAACAACTGTGGATCAGGTGAGTTATCAGGCTGGTCCTGGAAGTTTTCCGTTCTCTCTCAGGCTGCAGCACTGACGGATCGTGAGCTCGAGAGACGCTCGCCGCCACTTCTCACAGTGAAGCCGCTCATGCGTTTTCTCACTTTCATCGCTTACTGGAGAACTGTGCTGTTTTCTAACGTCTTACCAGCGGTAGAATCTCGACAGCTTGAACTGATGATCTTCATTGAACAAAGCATTTTATTTCTCTCTGCATGTTTAACCTTGTGTTGCTGCAGCCTTTATGTTCATCTGAAAGCATTCAGTTCAGACTCGTGTTGGCTCGGCTTTTTGTAAAAGTCATTCAGACTGACGTGTTCACTGTTAGATTAAGGTGAAGGTGTGCAGGTCTGAAAAGGGCCTAACAAGGCCCCAAGGCTGTACCTGAATCAGAATTTTCCAAGTCAACACCAAGGCGCCAGTTCAGAGTAAATACTGACTTTGTATTTTATTTTGTCACATCATGGTTCCTGCTTGTTCTTATCTATTAGATATTTTTCATTTTTAGAAATACTCAACATTATTACTGATGTTTTTTTCTTTAATACATCTTACCTATGGTTACAGTCCAGTTCAATCTGCTGCTGTTCCTCTGCTCTCCTGTCGGTGGAGCAGCTCAGCAGGTGTAATCTCACAGTAACTGAACAGCTCCCCCGCGTGGACAGCGAGCTAAATGTAAACGTGTGAGTTATGTGTGTGTTAACATGCGTCTCTGTGCCAGCTGGGGGCATCACGGAGGAGCAGTACCACAGTCATCAGCAGCAGCTGGTCCAGATGCAGAAACAGCAGCTGGAACAGCTGCAACAACAGAACAACACTGCTTTGTACAGACACGCGGCGCTGCACCGAACACAGGTAACATATATGTTATATGGCCAAAAGTCAGTGGACACCCCTACTAATTATTGAGTTCAGGTGTTTCAGCCACAGCCATTGCTAACAGAGGCATAATCCAGCATATAGTTAAGAAATCTCCACAGACAAACATGTAGACTGGGTTGTAAAGAGCTCAGTGACTTTAAACATGGCACATTCATAAGATGCCACCTTTGCCACGAGTCAGTTCATGACATTTCTGCCCTACTAGATCTGCCCCCGTCAACTTTAAGTGCTATTAGTGGAAGTGCCTTGGAGCAACGACAGACCACGCAAACTCACAGCGGGGCCGGCGAGTGCTGAAGCGCGTAAAAAACTGGACTCCGGCGAGTCAAGTTAATGTGTAACACTGCTTTACACAGACGCATAACAAAATAATGCACATAATACAGAAACATGCACTGCACAACACGTGTTTTAAGTTTCTGTCTTACAACACATGAACATGAACGCACATTGAGCAGATTCGACGTGTTTAGGATTCTACCTCTTTTGTGACTTCTTAAGTCTTAATTTTCTCACCGCTAGAGGTTTGTCAGAACTCCGTCTCTAATTATCTTATCGTTCCTCTGTTATAACAACATTTTGATATATTAATATTGTTGATATTTAGAGATAATCAACTCAGTTCAACAGATTTGTTCCGATGCAGCAAGCCAATCACAGCCCAACATTTGTTCTGCAGTGTGTTTATAAATCTGTCTGGTCTATGGTATGTTTGGATTGGATGTTTTTTTGCCTGTGCTGTCTGGTTCCCTGAGTAACAACCTCCTGGTCTGTCCTGGTCTCTTCTGGTCTGGTCTGTAGTCCACCAGGTCCGGTGAGTCCAGTTCGAAGACTCTGGACTCGGCCAGTGCTCAGTTTGCAGCCTCGGCTGTGATCAGCGCGCCTCCTCCACCTCGTGGTCACATCAGCAATGAGAACAAACCCTACAAGACCAGTGTCAACGGAGTCCTCCATCCTTCAGGTGAGCTCCCTCACCTGTCTGAGCCTCACAGGGTTAACTGATGCTGCTGACCAGAACTTCACGATGAAAAACGGCAGCGCGCACAGCTTCAAATCTTAGACACTGCATCGGGTAGCAAGGATCAAAACGACAGACCACCGGCACTCGCAGATACAAATCTTCTTGTTCTTATTGTGGCCAAAAAACGAACGCGCTTCAGCCAGAAGCCATCGTCAGAGTAATCAAAGCAGCGGAAACATATATATATATATATATATATATATATATATATATATATATATATATATATAAATAAACAAACAGGTGGGTTCAAACATCACTCACAGAACATGTTATTACTGGGCTCTCTTGTAAGGATTCAACATAGGGGACAGAGCTTTTATTTGGTTTCCTTCTACAAAATATTATTTATCCCGACAATATTTGTGTATAGATATTTTGTCTTTACATTTTTCTATTATATATTTTTCTATATACTCTTGTAAGGGCTCAAACCACTTACAGGGTCATTTAGCTCTTAATTAAATCATCAAACATTTAAAAAACATTTTTCTGTGCTATTTGTCCTTGCTTTATTAGATTATATGTATTTTGCGGATGTATTTAGTCTTGACATTTTCTATGCTCTCTAAAACAAATTCAAACTATTAGAGCTAACGGAGCCATGTAGCTCTTAATTTAGCTTCTTATATATGTTATAGACTAATGCTGTTTCAGATGTTTCTATCCTCGGGGTACTTTGAGCCCTCGATTTGTATAATTGAGCATTCATTAGTACATTTTGGACAGATTTAAGCTTAGACTGTTTGTTGCTGGTTTTCCTCGATGGAGGTCGTGCAGTTCGTGAATGTATGTATACTATAAAGATGTTTGCTGTGTTGTTTCGTGTGGTGTGTGCATCTTCATTTACTAGTCATAGCTCTATATGTTTCCTTGCTGTGTGTTTCTGGGCTTGGGCATTCAGTCTCGTATTACCTTTCAGCATGTGAGTCATTGTTGTTTCTGATGTTTGTGGTCACACCTCCTGAGGTGGCTCCTGGGCGGTTCATTCACTGATGCATCCTGTCATGCAATCACGTGTTCTCTTTGCTGAGTGATGTTTGAACCCACCTGTTTGTTTATATATATATATATATATATATATATATATATATATATATATATATATATCCGCTGCTTTGATTACTCTGACGATGGCTTCTGGCTGAAGCGCGTTAGTTTTTGCCCACAATAAGAACTAGAAGATTTGTATCTGCGAGTGCCGGTGGTCTGTCGTTTTGAGGACTATATTAATCAGAATCAGAAATACTTTATTGATCCCCGAAGGGAAACTGAGAAGTATCAGTGTTACAGCAGCCAAGTCACATATAACACAAAAACTGAATATGTAGAATTAAAGAGGTAGATAAGAAATTAAAAATAAAAATAACTAAAATCTGAACTAAATCTAAAAACTAGCATCATACTTTATATCATTATACAGCAATAGTGTCTGGTAATATTCTGTACATGGTACAGATATGGTGTATTATTTTTAATGATGTAAGTAATTTATTGAATTTGTGTAGATGAGCGCTGACATACTTATTACAACTTATTAGAGAGATCAATAGAAAGATATTGAGATAATCTGAGATTTGTAGATTTAAGAAAAAGGTGTTAATTTGATGAGAAGTAATACATTTGTAAGATTAAGTTTTAATTCCATGAGAAAATGTCAAAATGAGATACTAATAATTATGAGTTATTGAAGTTGTAATTTTATTGGATTAAGTCATTAAATTATACAAATGTGTTTGTTTCAACAATAGTGTGATTGTCCTCCCGTTCGGCCATTTTGTTTCTTTCGTACGTTTTTTTATTTAGCTTTTGGATATATTTATGTATCTACTTAAGATGTGTTATCTTTTTTGAATGACCGTCTATGGGAGTGTGCATTAATTCATCAATATCTCAAATACTACACATGCTATAGAAATTATACTTGGTGCATAAATTCCCCCTGCGCATGTGCTCAACATATTAAAACATGTTACCAACAGCGCAACCACGTGGCCAGTTATGATGTGGCAGCAATCACATGCATTTTCTCAAGAAAATACTCATTCTAGTTATTTAAAGACCTTTTTCCTACTAAAATTGGGTCTTCATTCTCCCAACATACAGATCTTTTTCCTAAAATATCACAACTGTAATCCATGTATCTCAGATTGTCAGATGACCTTCAGATAATAATAATAAAACTTTAATTATATAGCACATTTCACACTAAAAAATGGATTTACAATGTGCTTGTATTGCATGTTTTATAATGTTAAACTCCTCCTCCTCAGGTCCCTCCAGGCCTCCGTACTCTTCCTCCTCGTCGCTCAGCAGGCCGGGGCTTTCAGCTCGGGGGTCACTCCCTTCCTCCTCCTCCCCTCAATCCCTCCCCAACCAGAGGAGCCAGGCTGGAGCCGTGTCTCCCGCCCATCCCCACACTGCTCGACCCTCAGCCCCCCCAACGTCTGCCTTAAAGCTCGCCACCGTCGCCGCCAGCCTTGACCGAGTGCCCAAAGTCTCCACAGCCAGGTAAACCCCACCTACCATACACCTGCCCAGGTAAATCCCACCTACCATACACCTGTCCAGGTAAACCCCACCTACCATACACCTGTCCAGGTAAACCCCACCTACCATACACCTGTCCAGGTAAACACTACCTACCATACACCTGTCCAGGTAAACCGCACCTACCATACACCTGTCCAGGTAAACCGCACCTACAATACACCTGTCCAGGTAAACCGCACCTACCATACACCTGTCCAGGTAAACCGCACCTACAATACACCTGTCCAGGTAAACCCCACCTACCATACACCTGTCCAGGTAAACCCCACCTACCATACACCTGTCCAGGTAAACCCCACCTACCATACACCTGTCCAGGTAAACCCCACCTACCATACACCTGTCCAGGTAAACACTACCTACCATACACCTGCCCAGGTAAACCCCACCTACCATACACCTGTCCAGGTAAACCCCACCTACCATATACCTGCCCAGGTAAACCCCACCTACCTGAGGCATGTACTACAAAGCAAGTTCAACATACTCAGGATATTTTTTCGCTATCGGGCTTCACTAAACCTAAACGACGGTGGTTTGTAAACCAAGGTTTTCCCAATCCAGCCATGAGCGCGTTCACATAAAAAGGACGGTGTTTGCAGCATATGACCATTTGCAAACATGGACAGGTATATTTTACAAACGAAGATCAAACTATAATATTAGAGAAATACGAAGAAGTTAAACACATAATCCAGCTAAAAGCTGAGTTGCAGCTGCCACATGCAGGAAGGACCGCAGGTAAAAAATCTGTGTGAATGTGTAAGTGAATAGGCTTATCGTGTCACTGCCCCGTCATTAGGCCACAAGTAGATCTGACTATAAATACATTTGTGTATTCCGTTAAATTAATGTGTTGCTTCGACGTATTCTTATGACAATTTTAGCCTCGTTCTTTGAGCTGTAACCCGAGCGGTGTGAAACGGACCTGGGAACAAACACAAAATAAATATAAAAACCTAATTCAAAGCGGTGAGTAGGCTCACTTTCATATCTTATAAGTACAACAAGTACACGGCTTTAGTGCTTCAGTCTGTTGTAGCTGACACAGATAAGTCGGTCCCTTGATGACGAGAATATACATTTCTCATATACAAATCATCAGGGAAAGCAAAAAGTGATCGCCCAGTTTTTATACATCTGCAGCTACTTTTATCTGGAATAAACAGTCATAATGTGCAAATACGCATACCTTTATGTCCGTGGTAATAGCAAAGGTATGTCTTTGTGATACTTTAACGTTTCTTTTAACCGAATAATGACAATTGTGGCCAAAGAAGTGTTTGCAGTTTATAGCAAATCAGGCATGACATTTAAGTAATTTTAGGCAATACTATAGTCTTGTTTCCGATGTTTATATGTGTTTGGTATGTCTAATATGCTTGTTTAGGACTATATTTTTAGAGATGTGTAGGCCTAATTAATGTGTTTTATGGATGTTATATATAGAATAAAGAAATGATCTCTCTTGCAATTATCCTTATGACTCTGCATTATTTTACCTGCTCTGTGCCCTAGATTATAATCAATCCAGTCCTTTTTACCTGTTTGCCATTTGCTTTAAAGATATTTTATCAGTTTTTGGGAGATGATCACTTTTTGGCACAGGTGCTGATCGTAGATCTATCTAAAGCATTCAGTCGATCGTGGTATTTTATTGGGAAAACTATGTTCAATTGGAGTAGATGAACAGTCGATTAAATGGTTTTATGACTATCTCTCAGGTAGAATTCAGGCAGTAGTCTTCAACGCTTCAGTCCCCGTAACGTTAGAATAGGTGTACCACAAGGGTCCATTCTTGGTCCTCTTTTATTCACCATATACACTACCGTTCAAAAGTTTGGAGTCGCCTGCCACAAAAACTTGATTCGGTACAGTGAGATGGCTGAGAGGAATACTATTTTTGAATGGTCTGTTATGCTTTTAGGTTGTAGAAAGTCCTCTTTTGAAAAGGGTTTGAAAAGGTAATGTTTTGTACATGGAGAAGAAAAAACTGTACAATGGTTCAACCAGACTGACGACTGAAAGGGCAGAAAGAGACAAAGATCCTCTGAGCAACAGTTAAATACGAATATAAGAAATCAGCAGTCTTTCGTAAAGAAACTGGAAACTGAGCGTTAATCTGTGCAGATTTAAACAGGAACAGGTTTCAGTGTCAAAGCACAATAATGCCTTTAACAGGCGTGCTGCTTTAGCAAAGCTATTCTTAAAAATTCAGGTGAGTCCAGGTCAGCACTGCTGGAACCGGATCACAGAACAGCAGCTGAACATACTGTGGACTGACAATCACAGTTTAAACCTGTTCAGTCTGACCGCTGAGGAGACTGCAGAGGGCCAAAAAAACACAAACGGCTTCCCAAAATATTTAGAGCCCAGTTGCTCAGTTGTGGTTCAAAAATGATCCAGGGTCACTTTCGTTTTTCTGGACTGGAAAACAAATTAAGAATCGAAGAGTATTTGGGGGAAATGGTTCCAGCAGTATTCCATACCTGCCAGCACAGGCCTCTGTTCAGAGAAACAGCCACACACACCTGGCGACTGTACGGCAAAGCAGGATTTGAGGTTAGCGAGGTGGTTCACTTCTTACCAGGGTACATTGCCTTGGTAGCAGAAACATTCATGTATTAATAAGACCTAAGTTGTAATAATAAATCCCTGAGTAGGGCTGTACCTAACGATTTTTTAAATCGATTAATTTATCAATTATTCTAAAGATAATTGTTTTATTACTCTTAATATAACAGTTTACCCAAAATAAATATCAAAAACTACTGCGTCAGTACACCTACATAAGCGGGAGACTCTCTCTACGACGCGCCAATGCACGATACGCAAATCGACGTATTTCCGTAATCGATGATGTCCATTACGACGATGCGTCGCCCCAGCCCTAATGAGAAGATCCCGTGGAGCTTGGTGCGCGGATCGTGGGAAGGTCTCTTAGGAGGGCGAGTGTTCAGAGACCAGCAAAGCCCTTTACGTTCCCTGACAGTGTTTTACATGAAAGGTACGCAGTAGATTCCCAGAGGTGTGTGCTTACAGTCCCGCAGACTGTAAGATGCCTACGTGCTGTGGCTGCCGTTGTACAGATATCGTCCTACAACAGACTGATTGAAGCACTAAAGCCTTGTACTTGTTGTACTTGTAAGATATAAAGTGAGTCTACTCACCGCTTTGAATTTTATGTTTATCTTTTATTTGCTCCCAGGTCCGCTCGTCATAAGAATACGTCTAACAACACATTCATTTAATGGGATACACAGATCGTCCTGCCTTTAGATTTAAGTGCTGAGTTACATTATACTTTATTCTTGATGCTGCACTTGAGTCTTGCACTGCTCTATTTTAAGTTTTAATTCAGACGTTGTCTTTACAGTTTATCCTTGGGGTTTTAGTTATGGTTTGTAATTGTCCGTTGTGTTTTTATTCCTGTTTTATTCCCTGTAGTTTATTGTTGTTTTATGTGTAAAGCACTTTGTAACACTGGTTTTGATAAGTGCTATACAAATAAATAATAATAATTATAGTCATAATGACGGGGCAGTGATATTATAAACCTATTAATTTACACATTCACCAGTCTGATTTTATTTTCCAGCTGTCCTTCCTGCATGTGGCAGCTGTGCTGCTTTCAGATGGATTATTTAACTTCTTCGTTTTGTCTAATATTATATTTTGCTCTTAATTTGTAAGATAAGCCGCTCTGCTGCCAGAACACCTGTCCATGTTTGGGACAGGCCTTCAATCTCGGGACCCATCGGCTATCGTCGACATAGAAACCTGTGGTAACCTGGTTACTGTGGTAACCTGTGGTAACCTGGTTCCTGTGGTAACCTGGTTACTGTAGGTTCCTGTGGTAACCTGGTTCCTGTGGTAACCTGGTTACTGTAGGTTCCTGTGGTAACCTGTGGTAACCTGGTTACTGTGGTAACCTGGTTACTGTGGTAACCTGGTTACCAGACGTCATCACTGATGGTTCATTATTTCTCCTGACAGAGATTCTCACGAGCCGGAGAGACTTCTGAACGGACTGTCAGAGACCACGCTGCCCATGGAGGTCACATAACATCGTGTCCCATCATGCCCTGCTCCTCCCATCATGCCCTGCTCCTCCTCCTCCCATCATGCCCTGCTCCTCCTCCTCCCATCATGCCCTGCTCCTCCTCCTCCCATCATGCCCTGCTCCTCCTCCTCCCATCTTCCCCTGCTCCTCCTCCTCCTCCCATCATGCCCTGCTCCTCCTCCTCCCATCTTCCCCTGCTCCTCCTCCTCCCATCATGCCCTCCTCCTCCTCCTCCTCCTCCCATCTTCCCCTGCTCCTCCTCCTCCCATCATGCCCTGCTCCTCCTCCTCCCATCTTCCCCTGCTCCTGCTCCTCCTCCCATCATGCCCTGCTCCTCCCATCATGCCCTGCCTCCTCCTCCCATCATGCCCTCCTCCTCCCATCGTGCCCTCCTCCTCCCATCATGCCCTGCCTCCTCCTCCCATCATGCCCTGCTCCTCCCATCATGCCCTGCTCCTCCTCCTCCCATCATGCCCTGCTCCTCCTCCTCCCATCATGCCCTGCTCCTCCCATCGTGCCCTGCTCCTCCTCCTCCCATCATGCCCTGCTCCTCCTCCTCCCATCTTCCCCTGCTCCTGCTCCTCCTCCTCCCATCTTCCCCTGCTCCTCCTCCTCCCATCATGCCCTGCTCCTCCCATCATGCCCTGCTCCTCCTCCTCCCATCATGCCCTCCTCCTCCCATCTTCCCCTGCTCCTCCTCCTCCCATCTTCCCCTGCTCCTCCTCCTCCCATCATGCCCTGCTCCTCCTCCTCCCATCGTGCCCTGCTCCTCCTCCTCCCATCTTCCCCTGCTCCTCCTCCTCCCATCGTGCCCTGCTCCTCCTCCTCCCATCGTGCCCTGCTCCTCCCATCATGCCCTGCTCCTCCTCCTCCCATCATGCCCTGCTCCTCCTCCTCCCATCATGCCCTGCTCCTCCCATCGTGCCCTGCCTCCTCCTCCCATCATGCCCTGCTCCTCCTCCTCCCATCTTCCCTGCCTCCTCCTCCCATCTTCCCCTGCTCCTCCTCCTCCCATCATGCCCTGCCTCCTCCCATCTTCCCTGCCTCCTCCTCCCATCTTCCCCTGCTCCTCCTCCTCCCATCTTCCCCTGCTCCTCCTCCTCCCATCGTGCCCTGCTCCTCCTCCTCCCATCTTCCCCTGCTCCTCCTCCTCCCATCATGCCCTGCTCCTCCTCCTCCCATCATGCCCTGCTCCTCCTCCTCCCATCGTGCCCTCCTCCTCCCATCATGCCCTGCTCCTCCCATCATGCCCTGCTCCTCCTCCTCCCATCGTGCCCTGCTCCTCCTCCTCATGTCTGACCGGTGAATGTGACACGCCGTGACCTCCAGAAGAAGAAGAAGAAGAAGAAGATGGTGTCCGAATCCGAACATTTCACGGAGTGTGGATGTTGTTATTATTATTATTGTTGTTGTACAGTTTGTAAATGTCTTTGATGTAAAAGTTTGTTTTTCATCAGTTTAGTTTCTGAAGCAGATTGTCATCATGTGACTGCAGAATCAACTCTGATTGGTTCATATTAAGTCCTGTGTCTTTGCTCTGATTGGTCCATGATGAGTCTGTATCTTCGCTCTGATTGGTTATTTATTGCTCATGTTTACATTTTGTATTTCTTTAAAAATCAGAACTTGTCTCGTTTTCCCCTCAGATGGAAAAGTGATTTCATTTCTCAGATTTATTTTTGTGACGTCTGTTTGTGTGAATCAGGATTCATTTGATCTTTTTTAAATGTTAAAGAATCTCTTCATGGCCTTCTGATCATTTAAAGCCACATTAAAATAAAAATATGCATCCTGTAAAAAGAGATGTGGATCTGCAGCTGCAACAGAACGTTTTTTATATTTTTAAACTTGTCGGAGGAGAGAAGTCGGACAGACGCTGATCAGACGTGTGTGAACTGAGCTCTGACGGGTTTCTGTTGGATTTACGTTGTCCTTCAGTGTGAATCATGTAGAGAAGTGTGTGTGTGTGTGTGTGTGTGTGTCGGCTGGTTCACACACTCTGTTCACTCTGTTTCAGAAATAAAAATGCATCGACACAGACTGACGGCTGCTAAACTTTCTGCTTTTTGCTTTCTTTTGAAGAAAAAAAACAGGAAATTAGGAACAAAAAGAAAAATAATCAAAACGGTCAAAAGACTTTTTGTTCTTCAGATTATTAATCTTTTCGAAAACAACCGGCTCGACTGCTGGAAAGTAACTCGCTACATTTAAAGTACTGTTTACGTGCAGTTAGGAGGAACTTGTCCTTTACTTTCTCCTGCGTATCTGATCCCCGTCGTTACGCTGCAGGTTCAGATTAAAACAAATATAATCCACAAACACGTTATGATGTATTATTACAGATTAAACTACCGGCAGAATGTAAAGTCATTAAAATGAGCTTCACCTTCAGCAGCTGCAGCGTTAAAGTGATGTATGGAGGCTTTTCAGGGCCGAAATACATAAATAATTATATAAAAAATTCAATTTTTAAATTAATAAATATGATTATAAATTAAATTATGTAATTAAAAGCTTAACTGTCACCATAAATCAAATTAAATGAGACATTAAATAGATAAATGTTACATTTGTATATATTTATATATTAACTTATTCACACATTATTGATATCTACTTTGGTTTATCCATAGTGTAAATAATAAATGTGTCCGCTCCGTCCATCAGACGTCGGGGCAGTCGAAGGCTGTGATTGGTGAATGAAGGTGTCGCATCGCGGCGAGGATCGCGAACACTGCGTCATTCGTTTCCGTCGGTCCAGTTCGTTCAGCGAAGCCGCCAGTCTGATCTCAGAAAGCCTTCATCTGTTCAGCTACAGCCAGCGTAGCTTCCACCGGCCTCCACCCTGAGCCCTCGCAGACGTAGCCGACCTCACCTGGTTAGTGCGAGAGGCCGCAAGGCCCGAAATGGTATAATGGGACGGCGCTTTGCGACAAATCACGTTACCTTGACGACGCCAAAACACATACAATTGTGTGTTTGGGACTTTTTATTTGACGTTTTTTTACTTTCTTCGCGGCGACCGCGTGATTTGAACGTGTTCCAGGCTGTTGCCTCGCAGAGCGGACGAGCGATCAACGTCAAATAATCAAATCGATGGAAACGGCTTTCTTCTTGTAGTTGTCCCGGGAGGCGAAGCGTCTTCTGGGACAACGGCAGCATGTCGGCACTTTGTAACTCGCTGCGTCAGTTTCTGATTTCTACGTTTCTGTCTGATCTGAGTCGTGATGATCAGAACTATCTTACAAAACAGCTTTTTTCCACGCATTTCCAAATAATGTTGGGAATAAAGAAATCACACATTAGGCTGTTCGTGCCGCGGCACTGACGCTGTTCCTGGACTCAGAGTGGACTTGTTTCCTCAACAGTAATATGGCGCTTTGTAGTCAGCGGTCAGTCTGATCCATGGGCGCTGGAAGTAGGGGGGCCGGGGGGCCTCTGACCCCCCACACACTTTACGCCTCTGTCCCACAGTATTTTAACCCCTCAAATGCCCCAATACTGCAACACTTACGGTAAAAAGACGTTTCAGTCATTCCCGTCAACTCTAAGACGTAAAATAAAATCGCATTTGAATCCAATCAGAGTGAAAGCAGAGAGAGTCTAGGCCCACCTCGCTGTCCGCCATTGTTATTTCCTTGCAGACTCGAAGTTTTGGAAGCGAGCAAATCACGGCAGTTTCTCTGTTGGCTACCAGAACCAACACAAAAGTCTTCATCGACTCCCTCCGCCCGAGGAAGCGAAGACCTAGGGGATTAACTTTGTTTTTGATGGAAATGTCCCCACAACAACAGTAAAACTCTTAAATGTGTGGTCGAGGTGGAGAGAAATGTCCGTGCGGGTCTCGAAATCGGAGAAAATAACATGTTCGGGTGGATGATTAATGTGTATGCTGCACGTGGATTCAGATGTCAGAGCAGATCCGCATCACTAGAAGCTACAGACGCTGAGGCAGTGTTTGATTAATGTGATTAATACTGAGGCACGGCCGAGAGAAACTGTGAACGTAAAACCTCATTTAAAGCCAAAAACCAGAGCAGCTGGTTCGATGTGGGAAACTGTTTTTTCATGTTGCTTCTTGTGGAACTTGATCCTGCAACAAAAGCTCCGGTGGTTTTGTTGTTAGGCGACTTGGGAGGCTCCTTGTTCTTGTGAAAGTCCTCGTGAACTGGTACTCGTTCGTTTGAAGTCTCGGGTCTCTTTACCGCTACGGACCCGCTACACGCCTCTTTGTTTGTTTATTAAACTAGTTTTTTAATTTTTGGTTTGGTTTGTCCTGTGGGCGGGGCTTACCGATGATGTCATTGTGTTTAATATTGGTCCACAGTCTCGACATTACCGGTTCATGACCCCCACAGGGTGAACCCACATGTTCCAGTGACCTCTGACCCTCCTGGAGCCACCTGCAGGACAGAAGGGACTACTCAAGACGAATGTGGACCGGGATCTGTATTTATCAAGAGTCTGATGGAGTCGTGGCGTTTAAATATATAAAAATATATAAATGAGTATATATTTATATCTTCATGTTCTTTATTATGTCCGTTATCTTGTCCTCTGTCTGTCTGTGTCCTGCTGAAACGCCATTTAAAACCTGCTTCTTCAGACGTCTAACAAACCGGTTTGAGACTAAAACTACATTTTTTATCATCGTAAACATTTTTCTAAATATGTTTGAAATGTGAAATTTTAGTTTTTCTAATTCTGTTCATATAAATGCGTTTTTCTTCTCTTCCATGAACACATGTAGAAACAGCAAGGACTCCATGTCCCAGAGTGCCCTGCGGCTCGGTGTTGCAGGGTGGACCTGAGAGGGGGGAGCGTTCAGTCGCTCAGCATCCTGATGGAGCGACGGTGACCGGACTCAAACCTCCAGCTTCACCGGACATCTGCTTCATTTAAGGCGAACGGTTTCCGGTCTTATGTGTGTCTGAACCGCTGCCGTGTGGCCGGTGTGTCTGCTGATTTGTCGGTAGTGTTCTTGTCTCCGTGTTTACCGGACAGTGTCGGTGATGGTGGACGCGGTGGAGTGCGGGCTGTGCGGGGTGAAGGTGATGTGTCGCTTCAGGCCGCTGAACGACGCGGAGCGGAGCCGCGGAGACAAATACATCCCCAAATTTAACGGCGAGGACACGGTGGTGGTGGCGGTGAGTTCCTACCGACAGTCTGTGTGAGAAAGCAGTCAACACGGTGCTCGTCTACCGGCACTCCCTCCGTCTGTCTGTCAGCCAGCAACAATAGAAGCACCGGAAACCGACGTTACATGTTTCCAGTCTTCAGGCTGCTCGTCTCCGAAATATTAGCCTCAAAATCAATAATCAATTAAGATATTTATTTTACCACTCAAATAGAAATGAAATCAATAAAAACTGCAACGAAAACATGTTTCTTTTAAATATGGACAGAAATGTAAATTTTAAGGCTGAAACAAACGATTATTTCCATGACGTCATATAATCGATCAGTAATCAATCACTGCATTGATCCTCAGGTGTAAGAGCAGATAAAGAGCTACACTGTAAAACTAAATAAATACAGATGCAACAATGCGTGCAGGAGAGGAGATATAAGGAAAACTATTGTCTACAATAAATGGAATAAAGTTATGTTCAATAAGTTTGTGTTCAGATTGTAAAAACGCTCTTTTTGGAAAGTTTGATCCATTGAAACAGAAAGAAAAGAAAACAAAAGAAAACATTAAGAACGATGATTTTTTTGAATTAACCTTGAAAACACCATCAGTTTCCTGTTTGTTCTATAAAACATATATGTGTCCATATAAACCAACATTACGTCGATAATTCACTGAATCTCTTTGTTGGTTTTGCATAAAACAAAACATCTGAAGATGTTAACTTGGACATTTTTATTGACTAAATGATTAATAGAAAAGATGTTAAACAGATAGATTATTGTTTTATTTTCTTAATGAACTTTAAGAATTATGTATTAAAAAGCTTTAACAGGTTTCACAAAATAATTAATTAAATTAATACAGCGATTAGTTGATCAACAGAAAACTTATCTTAAACTATTTTGATAATTAATTAATCATTTTAGTCATTTTTCAAACAGAAATGTCTAATTTTTTCAGTTCCCAGCTTCTCAAAAGTGAATATTTGCTGCTTGTTCTTGAAATATATGAAAGTAAATGAAAACTGTTGGTCGGATAAAACAAAACATTTAAGGACGTCAAGTTGTGACGAGCGTTAATTTTACATTAATTAAATCTTCAGGAAATTCGCGTCAGCTGATTAATAACGAGCAGAAAACGAGAATCACGCGTTGTTTTTGTGTGAAAACAAAGTGCATCCTCAGGGTTTCCACGTGGTTTCCATGGAGATCAACACACTGTAAAAAATATGTTAAAACGTTAAAACAGTTGTTGGTGAAATGTTGTTAAGTTGAAGCACTTAAGAAGTTGAAGTGTCAGTTGGAGGCTAATTACTGCCATGAGCTGAAGTTTCATTTGAAGTGAATGCACTGAAAGCAGTGAAAGTGTAATCACGTGAAAACCTCAAGATGAAAGCAGTGAAAGTGTTGGTTGAAGAATATGAGATGAAAAGTTGAAAATCTTAGTTGAAGTGGAAGAGTTTGAGAGTTGAAGTGTGAGTTAATATTTAAGCAATGAGACCAGAATAAATGTCAGTTGAAGAGTAAAAGTCAGTTTCAGGTTAAGTTAAGTGATAAAAGCTGTTATGCGTCAGCTGAAGAAAGAACTGGAAGCGTTGGTTAGTATGTAAACACTGAAAGCAGCTGAAGTGGAAGCGGTGAAGATAGTGTGTTTAAGAGTTGGATTGAAGCGCTTAATACTGATAATCAGCTCGTCTCCTTATGTTATTTTTTATTTCAACTGAATTTTAGTAAGTAAGTTTAATAAGAATAGTTTAATATAATAATAATAATGAGAATAAGAATAATAGAATATAATAATTTAAACTGACTCCGTCCAGTTTGTCCAAAAAACCTGAAACATGGACGTCGTCTTCGTCCTGATGGTCACATGACTCTGACCCAGTTTCCCTCGTCGTCTGTTTCCAGTTCAGATATAATGAAGCAGATTTATATAATGAGGAGAGTTCAGTCTGTTTCTCTTTAATGAGACATCATTAACTCAACAGAAATTATGTTTAAACTGTAAACTATAAACAAAAACCTACTTAAAAAGTTGGGCTCGGGCCCGGATCACATCACTGTCGAATCCCCTGGGGTTGGGGGAGAGCTGGAGCCCTCACTTACAGCAGGGATCGGGGTGCGACCCTCAGTCGTCAGTCCCACGTACCACGACGCTGGGACGGACGTTCATCTTGGAAGAGGACAAAAGTGTTAAAGTTCTGAAAGTAAACAATTTGTCTGAAGTTTCTCGAGGAAATGACTTATCAGGGGCCATTCTTCCACCAGGACAGGATCAGTTCTCTGGAGGAGTTGGTGTTCCAGCTCGTCCAAGTCCACCCCGGTCACAGGGTTGACCCCCTGTCCACTGGGCCCTGGCTGGGGTTCCTGTTGACTGTCAGACTCTGAAAGGCAGATGCAAAAAGAACATGTTAAATAATATTACATGAAAATGTGCTAATCTGCACTCTATATGATTGTTTATGTATTATCAATTAATAACTGTGCTAACCCTTACCATTAATCCACAACCCTTGTGGTCCTTCAAGAACGAAATACCTGCAAATAAACAAGTGTCAAAATAAACCTAAGACAAAAAAGAACAGCACCAAAATGAGGTAGTCTCTATTTTTTGAGGGTTTATTTAATAGCTGGAATATTTCAGGAAAATCTTGTTTCTTTTACAAACTCGTCTATAAAAGTTTCGTCTAAAGAACTTAATTAGCTTTAATTTACTCTAAAACAAGAGCTGTTTGTTTTTGTAGACAGCGATTCTGTAATCTGTCCTTTAATTTAAAAAAGCCAAAATCAAAAACATTTTTAAAAAACCTTCATGTCAAAGACTTTAAAGGTTCAGTGTGCAGGATTTAGCGGCCTCTAGTGGTGAAATGTGAACACCGCTCGCCTCGCCCTCCCCTTCCAGGCGTGTAGGAGAAACTACGGTGGCCGTGAAACTCACGAGAAACGCGAAAGGCCCTCTGTAGAGCCGGTGTTTGGTTTGTCCGTTCTGGGCTACTGTAGAAACATGGCAGCGCAACATGGCGGCCTCCGTGGAAGGGGACCCGCTCCCTCTGTAGATATAAAGGCTGATTCTAAGGTAACGGAAACACAGAGATTCTTATTTTCAGGTGATTACACACTAATGAAAACATACTTACAAAATGTGACACACCTTTTAATTAACAAATTAAGTACATTTTAATGGTTTCAGTCGTAGTCGTCTGGACGCTGTTTTCAGAATCAAGACGTTTCAGCTCCCATCCGGAAGTCATTCTCAATTGTGAAAATGGTCTGAGAACTCAGAAATTTAAGCTACTCTGAGCTACAGAGTAGCTTAAGAGTTCCCCAACCTTTCCTACGATGGAACATTCCTGGATGAATGAGGGACTACACCATCTTACATTTTAGTGATTAAATGAATTTCTCCTTAATTTAAACATTAATTAGCTGCTGACACAAACAGACTGATATTACACACCAAATCTGGATCTGAATATTTTTTTTAAGCAGTAAAAAAATCCTTAAAATTTAACAAATAACATTGAAGCTATCCTTGAATTTTCACCTTAATTGAAAAATGAAATCCCTTTAAGGGTAAAATTTAGGGAGCCCAGAGAATACATTAATAATACCTTAAATATGTTACTGCCCATTATTTATCCATTAATTATCCCCTTAACATCTTATATAAGTCATTATAAATGAGTAAATGAATGTGAGTTTAAGATAAAAAGTTGAGGGATTCAGTTTCACATTATTGTCTAAATTATCATTGTGTGCTGTAACTAACATTTCCCTTCACTGAAACAGGAAAAAGAGTGTCCACATACTTTTGGCCATATGTGTATTTTTTTATTTGTCAAGTTGAACCTTTAAAGGCAGAAAGAAACAAGCTGTTGAAGTGGAAGTTTTCCTGCAGCAAAACGTGATTCTCCATTTTTGAAAGACACCAAGAAAGTCTCTCTATCAATTCGGTCTGTGTTCACAGATGATGACATTCAGTTACCATGACGATAGTCAGTTTCACTGCAGGCTGTGGAGGTCCCTTCTTTGACAGGTAGACATCGGTCAGCATTCAAGTCTCTTGGACATTTAAAAAGAACCTTTTAAAAAGCATTTTTGCAACAAAGACATTGTTATTGTGACAAAGACCTTTTAATAAAGAATTTCTGTCTCAACCCAGAAACACACTTGGTCAGTGTAGAATAATAGTCCACTGTAATGTAGGAATGTGTGTGTGTCCTGCATCATTGAGCAGTAATCATCTTTCTTTCCTCTGATTCGTTCAGTCTTCTCCCAGTGGGATGCAGTTACCATGACGACAGGCATCTTATGGAAACACAGAGTGACTGAGCTGCTGAGAGGAGAGAGATCAGAGAAACCATGACAGACTCAGGATGAATGTTTCTGAAACAACTCAGTTTAACTTAAAACATCAGCTGCTGTTTGTGTTAGAGATAAAATGATTAATCCATCCGTCATTTAAAGAAATATTCTGTGGAGTCGTTTTCTATCTCAGTAAACCGAATCTCTGGGCTCTGGACTGTTGGTCGGACAAAACGTGACGACGTCACCTCGGACTCTGAGAAACTGAGATCGACATTTTTTACTTTTTAAGGGCTTAAACCAACAACTTCATTATCGATGAATCTGACAGTGATATTCTTGACCAATCAATAAATCGTTTGGTCTATATCACCCTAAAGAAATCACAATTCTTCACGATGGCTAAACGTTATGTCTTTGAATTTCTCTCTTCAAAACCAAAACAAACAGATGTTCAGTTTTTATCACATCAGACAAAGAAAAGCAGCTAATTTTTATTATTAAGAAACTTGAACCGATGAAAGTTACTAAAATGATTATTCAGCTATCTAAATAGTTGCTGATTCATTTTTTGTCAATCGACTTGAATCGATTAAATGACAAATTTTTTAAGGTCATTTAAGCACATTTTATAGATTTTACCAGTTTAAACCTTTTCGTGACCTCTTTAAAATAAATTAGGGTCCACTTGCAACCTCATGTCACAGATTTTTTATGTCCAGTTCAACCAAAGAGAGATTTTAAAAATAATAATAATAAAGTTTATTTACAAAGTACAAAGTATTTTACTAACCAATAAAAAGGAGTTTTAAGACGTGATTTAAAAGAAGATAATGATTTTGTTAATCTGAGCTCCTCAGGCTGGTCGATCTAGAGTCCTGACAGAAAAGACTTGATCCCGTCTAGTCTTAAATCTGACTCTGGAACAGCCAGCAGGTTCTTTTCTGAGGACTTCAGGTGAACACAGGTTGGTGAGAGGAGAGTAACTCTGAAATAATATCTAATCAAATAAATGGGTAGCCAGTGTATTGATGCTAAACGTGGAGTAATATGTTCTCTTTTCCTGGTTTTAGTTAAAAGTCTAGCAGCTGTATTTTGAACTAGTGTTCTGGTTTTCACCTTTTAAAGACCTCTGCAGTAGTCCTGCCCGGAGGAGCCAAAGGCCTGTATAGTGTGGACCACTGTCTGTTTGGGGCGGCTGTGGCTCAGGAAGGTAGAGCGGGTCGTCCACTAATCTCTGGGTTGGAGGTTCGATTCCCAGCTGCTCCTGTCCACATGTTGAAGTGTCCTTGAGCAAGACCTGAACCCTAAGTTGCTCCCGATGGTTGACCAGCACCTTGCATGGCAGCTCCGTCGCCATCGCTGTGTGAGTGTGCGTGTGACTGTGTATGTGTGAATGACAGGCCAATTGTGAAGCACATTGTCCGTTAGGTAGAAAAGCACTATATAAATGCAGTCCATTTACCATTTATAGTCAAATCAAGTTCATGTTTATTTATATAGCCCAATATCACAAATCACGGAGCCAACGACGAGAATCTCAAGTTTTTTCAGAATTTAATTGAAGAAAATTTGCAAACGAGTCTTTCACATGTGGTAAAAGGCTGCATTTATATAGTGCTTTTGTCCAAAGCCTCTCATTCGCACACACACTCACACACCGATGGCAGTGAGCTACCATGCAAGGTGCTGGCCAACAATTGGGGGCAATATGGGGTTCAGTGTCAACCCTGCGATCAGTGGGCGACCCGCTCCACCTCCTGAAAGATTTAACCAAACAGGACAGATCAGAGAGGTTATTGGGATTTATGGAGATATATTTGAGTATCATCTGCATAACAATGAAATTCAACACCTGGTCTACACACACACAGACATTATATATATGTATATATATATATATATCAGGATCTGTCCTAACATTGAACTCCACATGTTATCGGGGCTAAAGATGACGCACTGTCACAGACTGAAACAAGAAACCTACAAAAAACACTGCAAGGCTGAATCAGATTCACCAACCACCAAGTCTTTCCCTTGTTTTATCTAAAAAGACCCGAAAAGTAAAATGACTTTTTCTTGTAAATTAATTTAAGATCAGAGGAAAGAAAAAAAGAAAAGAAATCAGATTTTCTTTGTGTAGCTTTCCTGTTAACCTGTTGGGAACAGCTGCACTAATCAATAATGAAAATAGAATCAATAATGAAAAATAATCAGCTGTATTCAGTGTGTTTGTGGATGTTTCTGCTCTCAGAGGAGGATTTTAATGATTTATTGATCTCCTGAAGTTTCCTCTGATGCCTTGTTATTGTTCCAAGAAAAAAACGTTCTCTGGTTTCAGCTTCTCAAATATATACAAATATTTTGCAGCTTTTCTTTTACATATATTTAGATAAATAGAAATTTGAAACTGTGACCTTATAAAAACAGTTATTCCACTGACATTTTAATATGCAGCAAGACCTGCTCCGAATCTGAATGTCTGTGTGTGTGGATGCTGATAAAACCATCAAACTGTCCTCAGATCAGTTAAATGCCAGCAGATTAGTGTGTGAAGCCTCTGGCAGGAACAGGAAGCTGCTGACTCGATGTCTCGTTTGTTTAGCAGCTGTTAAACTGTCTTTATACATGATGTCCTTTTTTTCTGCACAAACTCGGCTGTAAATCGGACTTCTCATTTTATCAGTTTAACGAAGTTCAAAGCTGCCAGGAAACCAAAATACAAGAAAAAAGAGGCCTATAAAAATGTACAAATCCTTTGTGATAATCACTGAAAATATTATAGAACAGTTCAAGGTTGTAAAAAAATACTGTTTCATTGTTTATACACACAAATACAGCAGAAACATGTAAGAAATAAAACTATAACAGTCTAAAAAGTACTTATATACTCTATAAAGTAATTTTATCCAAACTGTTTTTTATGCCATTGAAAGTCTGTAAATCACTAAAAATATTCATAATTCAGAGTTTTAAATATTTCTTTAAAGAAAACGTTTTACGGTACATAAATGAGATGTTGTGTGACAGCTCCACATGAGATATAAATAACGTTTATATATTTATGTGGCTTTTTTAAGGTATGCTAACATTATTATGGAAAGGATGATAATTGTAATTTGCTAGAGGATATAAATGCCATTTATATAACTTGTACATATGTGTTTTTTCTGTTGAAGAACCTCTGACTTCATCAACACTCACACTGATAAATTAACTCTGTAAAAGAGTTCTGATTCATTGATTTGAGAAAACAATGGAACTGGAGCTTTCAGTCATATCACATGGTCTTCCTCAGCAGATGGAGTTACTCTAACATCACTGATAATACTTAGATAATAGACTTTTCTCATCAATGTGGGGTTAAAAGTTGAGTAAAGTTTCGTTCTTGACTTTAGGAACAGAATATCATCACAAGGTCCATTTAGTGATGATGTAACATAAGATTCAAGGATGTTTCTGGAAAATGAACTCTACAGACGCAGTGTGATTACGTAAAAATTTAATATTCCTCGTGTCTCTATTTAATGTCATTATCACCATCCTACTCTTTTGCCTGATGACATCAATCCATCACTTTGTTGCAGAGACAGATAAAATGTGGATCTCCTTCCTGTTCCTCAGAGGATGAACCTGTTGTATTTTAATGACTCCATGACATTTCCTGTAGCGCCCCCCTCAGGACCAACTTTGCATTTTGACACAAGAAAAATCTAAATCTAATGAGCATATTTCAATAGAATTAACTGTTAATAACCAGATGATTAAAAAACGTAATAAAGCAGATGATCAGTTATTAACCTTTTAATCACTTAGCACAAACACCTGCTGTGCAGCCAAACTTTATTCAAACCCTCGGAACTTTATTTAAATTCTAATGGACAGAACTTGGTGAAATGTGTCTGAAATGATGCAGATTTCCTCCAAAAGCAAAAGAAGAACATTTTAAAACAATTTAAAAAATCTATCCATGTAATGAATTCCTTCACCAAGCATTTAATATTGAATGTAATATTGTCACATTTTGTAAGTCTGATATTGAATCATTAAAACCTGTTTTTTATACCCGTAGACTCTCAGCAGCTCTTTGGAACAATCTGCACAATTTAAATTTAAAAACAATTGTTTTGGGAATCTTTATGCATGACAGAAATGTTGAATATCTTGTAAATCGTAGAAAAGGTTTCAGTCGTAGTCGTCTGGACACTGTTTTCAGAATCAAGACGTTTCGGCTCCCATCCGGAAGTCATTCTCAATTGTGAAAATGGTCTGAGAACTCAGAAATTTAAGCTACTCTGTGTTACTTAAGCCCCGCCCTCAGGGAGGAGTCTACCTGAGTATCTGCTGATTACCCTGCAGTTTGAAAACAAACTGGTCGTCTTTTTAAAATCCTTGAGACATATTAATAGTAAAAAAAAATCATTAAAACTTTGTGACTCCTTAGAATTGTATTTTAAAGGGCCAGTGTGGAGGATTTAGTGGCCTCTACTGGTGAAATTGCAGATTGCAACTATGTGAATCCTGCTCGCCTCGCCCTCCTCTTCCAAGCGTGGAGGAGAAACTACGGTGGCCACGAGACTTGTGAAAAATGAAAAAGGCCCTCTCTAGAGCCGGTGTTTGGTTTGTCCGTTCTGGGCTACTGTAGAAACATGGCGGTGCAACATGGCGGCCTCCATGGCGCTCCAATGAAGAGCTGCAACAACATGGGACACAGAATATAATAAGTATTATACTGTCAGACAGAGTGGAACAAGATGATTTTACAACCTTAAAGCAACTTAAAAGAGGGAAGGAGAAAACCCTGTGTTAAAGTGTTAAAACAGACTTTTATTTTGATGGTGTGTTTCCTGTGTTTCAGGGGAAGCCATATGTGTTTGACAGAGTCCTCCCTCCAAACACTGAACAGGTTCAGGTGTACGACACCTGTGCCAGACAGATAGTTAAAGGTCAGTTCACCTGATTATTAACCCTTAATACATGTTCTGTGTATTTCTGTCATGTTAATTGTTTATTGATCACATTATATGTTTATCCATCATGTTTATTTTTTATCCGTATTAATGTTGTATGTGTGTTCTATGAATGTTGTATGTGTGTTGTATGTTGTGTGCATTTCAGATGTGTTGGGAGGATATAATGGGACCATCTTTGCTTACGGTCAGACGTCATCTGGAAAGACTCACACCATGGAGGTGAGTCTGATTCACTGCAACACTTTATTTTTAAATGTATTTTAATTAACACATTTCAGTATAACACGCTTTAATATGGAGAGAAATTAGTCTCAATATTGGTGATTTGTGACCAGCACTTAAACACAACATGCATTTATGGATCTTCAAACACACAAATGTAACTTAATCCACACGTGTCAGACGATCACACATTTAACAATCTGTAAATAAATACAAAAAACATTCACAAAGATTTCTGGACATGTAGCTGTTAGATCTGTGAACTTTAAATACATTATGAAACACACATTTGTCATCAATATTGACACACATTTCTCTCCATACTACACAGTTTTACCACAGAATGAGTCACTGAACAACAAACAAACTAAAACTCACCATTTAGTTTTTACTGTTTACATGCATAGTGTTATGCATATGTCCTTATTTTCTACATATATTCAATGTACAGTCAATTATTAGTTATTATTAATATTCAAGTATCTTGTTGTTTACTGTACAGCTTTTAGCAGTATTGACTTGACATGTACAGTATACATCACAGTATATTACTGTCATTGTACAGTGTATATTCAGTAGAGTTAATGTTATAGTCCTATCTTTAAAATAATCTGCAACTATTTTGATAATCAAATAATTGTTTTTAAATAACCCTAACACCAGACATTCTTTGTCTTATGTGACAGTAAATTAATAATCTTTGGGTTCTGGAGAGTTTACATTTAATGACTGAATCATCCTCAGCTTTTAACAATTTTCTGACATTTTATAGACCAAACCATTAATCGGTTAATCAAGAGAATAACATAATCGTTAGCTGCAGCACTAATTCTATTTTCTATTTAGACTTATTTTACTTTTACTTTTAATTGTATTTGTTTCTCACCAAACTAATGTGTTTTTGTGATTTATGTGAAGTGGGACAATAAAGTACTTAATTCATCCATTTATCTTTGTATTTACCTCATCATCAAACTGAACAGCTGTTTTGTTTATTTAAAGTCATGAAAATAAAATAAGATAGAACTTTATTTATCCTGAGGGAAATTGTTGTGCAGCAGTTGCAGTACAAAGTAGGAAGAGTGCAAATATATACAATGAAAAGAAAAGAAAATATACACAATAAAGATTATCAATAAGGTGCAAAAACCAAATGTACACTATCAGAAATGTAATTAGGTTAAAGGTATTCATCACAGATATGTATGAGAAGTGGCATATAGCTATGTATGTACAATATCAACTCTGAAGTACAGGTAAGTCCATGATATTTCACGTGATGTCCCATTATTTCACATTT
This sequence comes from Siniperca scherzeri, assembly GCA_027580175.1. Taxonomy (NCBI): domain Eukaryota; kingdom Metazoa; phylum Chordata; class Actinopteri; order Centrarchiformes; family Sinipercidae; genus Siniperca; species Siniperca scherzeri. The sequence goes on from CM050858.1 coordinate 30,290,407, forward strand.
TGACCCATAGTGTCCTGTAAATCAGAGAGTTGTAATAATTGTAATCCACGGAGAAAGAGGGAGATTTAAACAAGCAGAGCAGAAACGGAAGCTGGGGGCACCTCATGCCTCTGCTGTCCATCTCTCTGCCTGAGGTAGATGAGTTGTAGAGTTTGATTGCCACAAGAAGAAAGGATTTCCTGTGGCGTTGTGTGGTGCATCGTGGTGGTAACAGTCTGCTGCTGAAGGTGCTCCTGTCATTGTCATTGTCCATGATGCTCCTCAGTTTGCGCAGCATCCTCCTTTCTGACACCACCACCAAAGAGTCAAGCCCCTCCCCCAGGACAGAGCCAGACTTCCTGATGAGCTTGTTGATTCTGTTGGCGTTGACTGTCCTCGCCCTGCTGCCCGGCCTCGCCCTGCTGCCCGGCCTCCCCTTGCTTCCCCGGCATCGCCCTGCTGCCCTCTCACCCTGTTGCCCCGGCCTCCCCTTGCTTCCCCGGCATCGCCCTGTTGCCCCGGCCTCGCCCTGCTGCCCTCTCACCCTGTTGCCCCGGCCTCCCCTTGCTTCCCCGGCATCGCCCTGCTGCCCCGGTCTCGCCCTGCTGCCCTCTCACCCTGTTGCCCCGGCCTCCCTTGCTTCCCCGGCATCGCCCTGTTGCCCCGGCCTCACCTTGCTTCCCGGCATCGCCCTGTTGCCCCGGCCTCGCCCTGCTGCCCCGGTCTCGCCCTGCTGCCCTCTCACCCTGCTACCCCGGCCTCACCTTGCTGCCCCGGCACACCACAGCAAAGAAAATAGCACTGGCGACCACAGACTGGTAGAACATCCTCAGCATGGTACTGCAGATGTTGAATGACCGGAGCCTTCAATGCTCTCATGTATCTGCATGACAGAATCTGTTGTTTTTAACCTGAAGTTTTGTGCTAAAACAATGTGTTTTTATGTTTTTTATGTTTCTCAAATTTTTATGTTTTAATTATTTTGAATTTTCCAGGGGAACCTGCACGATCCTCGTCTGATGGGAATCATTCCTCGTATTGCCAGAGACATCTTCGACCACATCTACTCCATGGACGAGAACCTGGAGTTTCACATCAAGGTGATGATATCATCTTTACACTGATGACAACATCAGTCACATGAGTCAGGAGCCGTCTGAATCAAACTGAAACCACAAAAAAATTAATTAAAACACTTTATTGTTTTATTCACATGTTGTTTTACATTTTATAATGTTTAATTCTGTGTTTTACCTAAAACATTATTCCCACATTGTTTTCCAGTTTATTTCTGCTGCCTTGTTAGTTTGTCCTTCACCTGAATATCAGTGACCTGCAGTAACCTGCTGCAAAGGTGCTACAATATTGTATAATAATGTGAACATAAATAACATACATTATATAAATAAAGTTTGACTGATTTAGAAAGGATGTTAACGTGTGCAAACAAGAGTTCAAACAGCTGCTGTTCACATATCAATTAATCAGTCACTCAATCACTTTCTTTGGTTGCTCAACAGTGAGACAAAGAATAAAAACAAACACATCACATAAATACCAAAGTAGACATGACATCAGTTAAAACTGTTTAAAAATCAGTTAAATTATGAATGAAAATACAAAATGATTGTAGGTCCTGAATGTGTTTCTCTTTTCATGTCAGCTGTAAGAAAAGAACTCGCTAAATATTTAAAACATCCTTTTTGGACCTCAGGGACTCCGTAGCTTATCTTTTATTACACATATTTAGACTTCCATCAGTTTCCTCTCTGTTGTGTCCTCCTCAGCAAAAACTGTACAAACTGTCTGTATAGAAAGAGTTAAATCTGATCTGTGATCAGACGTCCTGCAGAGACTCCAGTGATGCGTTCACTGACCCACCTGCTCTCCATATGTTCACTGTTCACCAGCTGGTCTGCACTCATATATATCAGCACTTTATTTTTTTTTATCGACATTAACAACAAGAATGAATACCATGTAACACAAAACACCATATAAGCATCATATTTATTTACAGAAGAAAAATCAACTGTGCTCCTGGGGGAGTTACAATTCATATAAAATTTTAGTATGAATCATTTTTACAGCCTTTGGATTAATAGAAAAATTAATCAAGTTAAAGTTCTGTTCCACTTTTGTGAATATTAAATTTAACTGTAACACTTTATTTGAAGGTGGGTGCATAAGACTGACATGACACCCGCCATAACCATGACATGGCACCTGTCATGAACATGAAGGAGTCTTTATGAAGGTTTATGACTGTTGTAACTTGACATTAACCATGACAAAAATGTCTTTGTTTTGTTACTAAATGTACTTGACATTAACTAAGAAGAAACTATTTAGCTTTATGTGTTAACATTACATTATACTGTTATATGTTGCTGGTTTTGACATTGGCTGCCATGAGACCATATCTCATGACAGCCAATGTTATAATTGTGTCATGAATAATTCCCTTGATCTAAAGTAAATTGGAACCATTTGGACTTGTCATAACGATGACAAAGACATCTCAAACAATGTCAATGTGTATGATAAGTGACATAATTAAAAAACCGAATGACACTTAATGACAACAGTCATAAACCTTCATAAAGAGTCATTCATGTTCATGACAGGTGTCATGTCATGGTTATGATGGTGTCATGTCAGTCTTATGCACTCACCTTCAAATAAAGTGTTAGTTAATAAAATTAAAAGATTAGAAATACACAATTGAGAATTCATGTTTAATTTATGTTATCTAGGATGCAAAATGTGTGTGTTTCCAAAATAATGACAGTTTCATCAATATAGCTGTTGTTAAAAAACATATATATCATCACTGACACTGAAATTTAATCATTTAATGACTATTAATTTAAATATGTATTAAAATGTATAAAATTATCTTTTAAAAATCTGGAGTGAATCATTTTTACACATCAAGTTTGGTTTTCTGGTCCTGTTTAGTCCTGCTCAGCCTGTGAAAACATTTATATAATATCTTCTTTGGCTTTAAATGAGAAAATATTACATATATAGTAATATATTTTAGTAACATACAGTATATATTACTGTATATTGTATTAGTACTCAATGAAACGTGTCTATGTGAATCTGTCTCTTTTTCTCTGCAGGTTTCTTATTTTGAAATCTATCTGGATAAAATCAGAGACTTACTCGATGGTGAGGATAATATTTCATTTTTAAACAACAACCTCACAGTATTGATGAGGACTGTTGGAATAAAATCTACCTACTGACTGATGTGATTCATGTTTCAGTGTCAAAGACAAACCTGGCTGTTCATGAGGACAAAAACAGGGTTCCTTTTGTGAAGGTATCTGCTCTTTAATATTTAAAGAATAATGTCACATTTATGCCCAAATATGCATTATCAGTACTTTGTTGATGTGTATTTCCTGTCAGGGCTGCACAGAGCGTTTTGTTTCCAGTCCTGACGAGGTGATGGACGTCATCGACGAGGGAAAAGCAAACAGACACGTCGCCGTCACCAGTGAGTCTCTAATAGGCCGGAATCCAGGTCCAGCCCTCAGGATGTTTTCTGTTACCTTGTTTTCCACTATTATTTCCTGTTATCCTATACCTTGGACCATCGTTGATAACGAGCACCCCCAACTCGGGGCCGTTTGGTTTCAGGGGGCCCAAAACCCCTTTTTTGGGACACGTTTCTGGCAAAATTATGTAAATGCAAATATTAACGTACTATATAGTCATACAAGTATGAAATTTGGCAGGGGGTATACTGAAACAAAGGGGAAAGAAGCAAAATAACATTCTGGGGCTTGCTGCAGTTTTATTTTAAAATATCACCCACAACATCCCCAAAAAGACAAAAAAATTACTGTCCGCTTTACAAATTCTCATCAAATAGGATTATTTTTCAGCACTTTATGGTGAATATCACCAGATAACCTTTCAATCTTGAAAATTAAAAAAGTCCCTTTAACCCATTTAAAAATCATCTTTTATTTCTTTTTCTTTTTTTTTTTATTTCATCATTGCCATACCCAAATAAAGAAGCTTGTAACAGAAGACCTGTAAGGCCAGAATGCATGTATGATGACTCATTTGAAAGGGAACATGCTCTAGTTTGTGAAAATGTGCTCATTTAGTACGGGGTTAAAACACAACCTACTCTACATCAGCTCCAACATGAAGGAAAAATGATTTTTTTTTTTGTCTTCAATAAGTCATCGTTGAGTAGCATTAACGAGGCCATGCTCAATGTTACAACTATGAAAATTACCACATACCAAATTTGTGGGCCAAACTTTATGGGAGCTAGTGAGTTTTTAATTTGTGATGTCACTGGTATCCCCAAACCGTAACCCTGATCTGGTGCACGGTTGATCCAATGGATTTTAACAGGTTAATCATCATCATATTCATTTTCATCCTCTTCCTCATCATCAACCATATTTGTATGGAGTTCATCAACTAGGTCACCCTCGTTCCCCTCTTCAGCCAAGACATCAACGAGGGCTTTGGGGATGGCGTGACCCTCAAACCATAGTGGTTCTAGCTTGCCATTTTCAGAGTTCACATGAAACCCATGGTCAAGAGGGGATGGGATTTTTGGGTAGTGTTCATGAGCCCTTTTCCAGATGCATACTTGGAAGGTGACTCTTTTCATGTGCTGCAAGAGGACACTCTTGCCAGGTGGAAAGGTTAAAAGATCAATCAAGAGACCTGGTTGAAGCTCGAGGCTCTCTCTTGCCTCATCAACTTGCTTGACTTGAGGACCAAAGCCATTGATCCATACTGATCAATTTATCTCCCATGTCAAAGATGATGTCAACTGAATGATTGGCTTAATAGAGGAGAATGAAGAAAATGTCTGAGTCTTCTACTCTGACTCTGACAGTTTTGATGCGAGACATTTTGGTTTTGATATACTAGATGATCAGCCTCACATCAGTTTCTTCATGGTTTGAACAGATCTCAGGTACAAGTTCTTTTGACATCACTCCAGCATGAGATTCGATCTTGAAAGCTTTACCAGCCTCTATGAAGATGACAGGCCTTCGGAGGATCTCTTCCATCATATCTGGAGAGCTCCAGTATTTGAGAAGTAAATGAATGAGTGGTTTTCTTGTTTTCATCATTTGTGAGGAAAGCTGCAGGTCGATGAACATTCAGACCATTAGCTAAAAACCTTTTACCATAACCTTTACTATCCCTCTCAGCTGATTTTGGTGAATAAAGACGGTCAACATAAGTGTCTGTGCTGAATACTGTTTCAGCTGCAGCAGGTAGACGTTTGAAGATGTGCTCTGATTGCTTTATTGTCTGGGGCACATTGTCCATGTAGAATGAAGAGTTCCCATCTTGAATGAGACCACATTGGCTAGGAGAAGGGAGCTGTGCATTCTTAGCATCTTTGATAATCATCATCCCTTGTGCTTTGTTGGTTTTTGCAAAGAAGCCATCAATTGTTGATATGGAATATGGTGTCAGAGTCAGGGGATAGCACATAAGGTCAGTGATGCTGATTTGTGACCTTAGTAGCTGTGTTTTGATGACGATCTGAAAGATAAATGCACTTGTGGCCTTATACTGGATCACTTTCTGATTTGATGCCACACGTTAGGCTGGATTATTGCAATTCCTTATTATCCGGCTGCCCGAATAAGTCCCTTAAGACTCTCCAGTTGATCCAGAATGCTGCAGCACGTGTACTAACAAGAACTAGGAAAAGAGATCATATTTTTAAAATCCTTCTCCTCACCTACAAAGCTCTTAATGGTCAGGCACCGTCGTATCTTAAAGATCTCATAGTACCTTATTACCCGACTAGAACACTGCACTCCCAGGATGCAGGGTTACTTGTGGTTCCTAGAGTCTCCAAAAGTAGAATGGGAGCCAGAGCCTTCAGTTATCAAGCTCCTCTCCTGTGGAATCAGGTCCCAGTTTGGGTTCGGGAGGCAGACACCATCTCCACATTTAAGTAGGCAGATCAGGACAGCATTCGATTTTTAGTCTCAGGTTATGGCTTGTTATATAGCTTCTCCAAATTGTCTTTAGGTTTCATTATACAAAACTGTGAAATAAGCAAGTTTGTCAACCTGACCCTTTCGAATATCTTCAGTTTTTATATACACCCGAGTAAAAGCTTTACTGATCATTGCCTACTTTGTAGGTAATTCAGCTGCAGCAGCTGTAGTGTCAGGCTGAGGTGCTCGTTTTAAGAAGTACTGCTTGCGACAGCAGTCATGAAATTGTGCCCCCTTAGTAAAAACATAAATTCCCTTGTTTTTGCACAACAAATCTTAATCACCTAGTTCCATAGCTTTTTTCTCAGTATTTCTATGTGCATTTGATTGGAATTTATGCAAGCTTTATCTATTGCCAGAAGCATTCTTCACTGTGCCACTTTTGCAGAATATGCAATTGCCAAACAAAACTGGAGAATCCACATGCTCATGTGTTGGTCTTGTAGAGTAATTTTCTGCTTGACACTTACTTGCTAAAGTTGTGGGTTAGCTTAGCTATGTTACGGGTTAGCAAACTGTCCCTACAGTTGCTGCTGTGCCAGAGAGGACGAGATGTTTTCCCAGAGCAAACCAGCTCCAGACAGCCCTCCAGTCCGTGGGCAAGTCATTTAACGTTACCTGACACACAAATCATGGCTGGAATAGGGTTGTGTGGCTCGGTCCGAGCCACTTTGTTTATTTCCCATTAACAGAGCCAGAGCTGTGTACAAACTCTGGAGGTTTTTTCAACATACACACTGAACAGACAGCTAGCGGACTGTGAGGAGACATTTGCTGAATTTGACAAAAAAAACATGTATTAGATTAGAATCACATACCCCACCTTTAAGATGTATTTCCCTTTGTTTTTTTCTGCAGACATGAATGAGCACAGCTCTCGCAGTCACAGTATTTTTCTGATCAACATCAAGCAGGAGAACGTGGAGACGGAGATGAAACTGTCGGGGAAACTTTACCTGGTCGACCTGGCAGGCAGCGAGAAGGTCACACTGCTCCATCAGACTCATTTAATGATCCATCACATCAAAACACCACTGTTTTTTTTGGCCTTTATCACAGTGTTGAGGAATTGCATTAACTACATTTCCCAATAATGTTCAGGTATCTTTGCTATTTTCAAAATCATTAAACATTTCCAGTAGTGAACAATTTCTTCCACTAAGTAGCAGAAAGGAGCAGCACAGCCCACATGTCGAAGTGTCCTTGGGCAAGATACTGAACCCCAAATTGCTCCCGAGGGCTGTGCCTTCGGTGTGTGAATTATTCATTCTCTTCTTTGAACTGATGAGCAGTTGGCACCTGCCATCAGTGTATGAATGTGTGTGAATGGGATGAATGTGATATATAGTTGAAGCGCTTTGAGTAGTCGGAAAAGACTAGAAGGGTGCTATATAAGTACAGTCCATTTACCACAAAAATATCCAGAGAGCTGCACTGTGTCAGTTTTCTAAAAATAAATAAACTAAATATAGGCCTATATATAATTCAAAACTGATTCTTAGAAAGTAGAAAATAGAGCACTAGTTATTAATGAACACAACGTGATTATTTTGTAACAGCTGACAATGGATAGGGAATTCAGTGAACTGTGAAATCATTACACATCAATTGATTTATTAATGGGTAGGACCATACAAGAACAGATAATTAATGTGATTATTATTTCATCATTCAGCTGTTCATGAGCTTCTTAAGTTAATTTCGTCCAAATGATTTTACTGATAGCTTGATGATGATGATGTTTTTGTTTAGGTGAGTAAAACGGGAGCAGAAGGCTCCGTGTTGGACGAGGCCAAGAACATCAACAAATCTCTGTCTGCTCTCGGCAACGTCATCGCTGCTCTGAGTGAAGGAACGGTGAGTCTTCACTTCATGTCTCCATCCTTCAGTTTTCTAATGCTAGCTGACATGATATTAGCTAACATAATACTAGCCAACATGACATTGTCTAATGTAAATAAATATTCAGAATTCAGCTTTATTTGTTAGACAGGAAATCTAAATGTCACAAAATCACATTTCTTCTTTTAAAAATTAATTCGGCCTCTTGTGTAACTTCAGTACTCAGTAATAAAACTTTGACTTCTTCATGAATGATCTGACAATTAAAAGGAATTTGCATTTAATGTTTTTAGTTGAGACCTGGCTAAACAGCACTACTGGTGTAGAAAAACTGATAGAGGCTTGTCCTCCAAACTATAATTTTTATCAGTCAGTCAGACTAAACAGGAAAGGAGGAGGGTCTGCAGGCATTTTCTCTACACAGTTTGTGTGTCATGACATTGACCATCATTTGAATATCTTGATCTCAAAGCAGAACTATCAGTACTCATCATTACATTATATTGGCCTCCAAGATATCGATCGCTGTTTCTGCAGAAATTCTCAGAGCTCACTTGGTATCACTAGATATGATAGATTAATCCTGAATGGAAACCTGAATATTCATATCAACAAAAAGAATGACTCCAAAGCTTTGGAGCTTGTGAATTTACTGGACAGCTTTGAACCAAACATGTAAATGGAGCCACTCATCAGCATGGTAACATTCCAGACTTGGAACTAACAACAGGGTTAAACACTGACAATGTTTCAGTATTAGAAGGTCGTATTTCTGACCATCACTGTGTGTTTTTTGATGCCAACCTAATCTTAACAGAATCAGAATCAGAAATACTTTATTGACAAAGACTAAAAGGGAATTTTTGGTTCAAAAGAGATTCCTAGATGGCAAGGCTGAAGCAAAGTTCTCTAATATTATGAGGTCATTTGAGCCATACCGCTATGACTGCTCTTTAAATGACATGGTTGGAAATTTCAACAACACCTTGTCATCTGCTTTAAATACTGCTGCTCCACTTAAGGTTAAAAAGAGGCCGACTGACAGAATCTCCCCATGGTTAAACAATAACTGTGTTAATGAGATTAAAATAATCTCTAGTCAAGCAGCTGAAAGAAACTAGAGGAAAACTAGACTCACAGTTCAATTACATTTTTTTTATATAGCGCCAATTCATAACAGAAGTTATCTCATTGCACTTTTCCTGTAGAGCAGGTCCAGACCGTACTCTTTATAATATTATTTACAGAGACCCAACAAATCCCACCATGAGCAAGCACTTGATGACAGTGGCAAGAAAAAACTTCCTTTTAACAGGCAGAAACCTTGGGCAGAACCAGACTCAATGGTGGGCAGCCATCCGCTGCTGCTGTGTTAGGTAATCACTGTAATATATACAAAGAAGCTATGACTGTCTATAACAAAGCAATATGTCTGGCAAGAAAGGATTACTTTTCCAAGATTATTAAAGAGAATGCTGGAAACTGTTGAACTGTATTTTCCACTATAGACTAGCTACACTGGCCCCACCCGTCCGCAGTTCTCTGCATCAAATCGTGAAGAACTTGCATTGTTCAATAACAAAATAACTTCAGTTAGAGCCAATATTGCTGCTGATGTGAACACAGATGACATCAGTAAACCCTGTAAAAAAAGATGTAACCATGGCAACATTAACCTGTATTACATTAACTGAGCTTTGCAAGACAGGACATCTTAATCAATCATCTTGAAAAGTTGGTTGGTCTTCCTGAGTGTGTGTGAAACTGGTTCAAACATCAAAGGGAGGATGTTTTACATCAGTCTTGGAGAGCATGTGTCTGAGAAACATGACATCTGTTTTGGGGTTGCACAAGGGAGCTGCCTTGGTTCATTACTATTCTCACTATACATGCTGCCACTTGGTGACATCATTAGAGAGCACAATGTATGTTTCCATAGTTACGCTGATGACACACAACTGTACATCTCTGCTGAACCAGCTGATGCTGCAGCTATAAACTCCATCACTACCTGTCTTTTGGCAATAAATAAATGGATAAGCAATAAATAATAATAAATGAGGATAAAACTGAAATCCTACTAGTTGGCCCTAAAACAAAAAGAGAAATGTTGTATAATAATTTGCAGAAACTGACTCCCTGGATTAAATCTGAGGCTACAAGTCTTAGTGTTATTTTAGATTCAGATCTGAGCTTCAAGTCCCATATTAACAAGGTGATGCAAACATAATTTTTCCACCTTCGAAACAAAGCAAAAGTACGACTGTTTATAAATCAAAAATATTCGGAAAAATGTATTCATGCCTTTATTGCAAGCAGACTCGATTACTGTAAAACACTTTTTACTGGCCTCCCAAAAAACAAAACAAAACACTGAGCGACTTCAGCTCATTCAAAACTCTTTACCTAGATATGACTTTTCTGATACAGGCGTGGAACTCTTTTGCTCTTTGTTTCACATTTATGCTGCACTTCTTTTAAAATGCTGTATTTTACTATATTTTATGTATTCTACTTTTTAACTGTATTTATTTTATTTATTTATTATTATTATTTAGTGGGTTTTATTTCCCATCTTATGTTATGCATTCCTCATTTTTATTTTACAATAAGTATGGCATTCTATCATTCTGTGTCTATTTTCATGTGAAGATACATGTATTGTATTCTCATCTAATTTTTTTACTTTATTTTACATTAACTATGGCATTCTATCCCTGTTTTTATGTTCATTCTGTTGTTTGTATGTATTTTCTTTGTTGTAAAGAACTTTGAGCTGCATTTCTTGTATGAAAGGTTCTATACAAATAAAGTTTATTATTATATTATTATTATTATTATGTGTACGTCTTATTTGTTGTCTGTTTATAGAAAACCCACGTCCCGTACAGAGACAGTAAGATGACTCGAATCCTACAGGACTCTCTGGGAGGAAACTGTCGAACCACCATCGTCATCTGCTGCTCTCCATCTGTTTACAACGAGGCTGAAACCAAGTCCACCCTCATGTTCGGACAGAGGTACTGTACAGGAACACACCTGAGTTACTCAGATGTAGAAAGTCTGGTTGTGAAGCTGATGTAAGTCAGTCCAACACTTTCATTCACTTCTAGTCAATTTTATTTATATAGCACCAATTCATAACAGAAGTTATCTCATTGCACTTTTCCTATAGACCAGGTCTAGAACGTACTCTTTATAATATTATTTACAGAGACCCAATAATATTAATACAAATAATGGTAGTAATAATAATAATAATAATAGGAATAATAATAAGACTAATAATAATTGTAGTAGCGGGTGTCAAACACAGGGGCAGTAGGTGGCCCACAACCATAGATCCAGACTCTGCAGCTCTGGAGGCAGAAATACCTGCTGAAAGCGACAGAAAGAGAGAGGAGAGAGACGAGAAAGCACAAAACTACGGGAGAGAGAAGATGACGAGTTAGTAACATGCAGTAATGGGATAAAAATGCATACAGATGGAGAGGGAGAGGAGGAGAGAGAAGCTCAGTGCATCATGGGAAGTGTCCCGGCAGTCTAGGCCTATAGCAGCAGAGAGAAGATGTGTTTTCATTGAGGTTATATTGTTGTGATGTGTTTTCATCTCATAGGTTAATTTGGTAGCCATATGCTAAGTTGATGTTAGTGATGTTCACACAGACACAGGGTCTTGCAGGCCTAGACTGCCGGGAGACTTCCCATGATGCACTTCCCGTCCACTAGCAGTCGATTCAGTGTGTGCGCTGAAAAAACTCTGGTGTTTGTACACAGCCCTGGCTCTGTAAATGGGAAAAAAAACAAAGTGGCTCGGACAGAGCCACACAACCCTATTCCAGCTATTCCAGCCATGATTTGTGTGTCAGGTAACGTTAAATGACTTGACCACAGACGTTCAGCTTACTTTCAAGTTTGCCAAGCTATGCTGTGGTTGTGATGTTAGCTATAGTAGCAGGAGAGTTGTGAGTATTGAGAAGTATTTGGCTAGAGGAGGTGTTTGCATGGACTAAATGATCTTTCAGGTTTGACTGAAGTGGTACAGATTTCTAATTCTTGATTTGACTTATACTTTTTCTGTTTAAATGCCTGCTGTCAGTGCTCAATGACACACTGTTACTAATCACCCTTCATCTCTGTCACATCTCTATCATCTCTCACACCTCATAACATCCATCCATCATCTTATCTGTCAGACAGCACACAGTGTTTGTTAAAACCACTTCCTCTGTTGTTTTTGTGTTTTAGAGCTAAAACCATAAAGAACACAGTGTCTGTGAACCTGGAGCTGACCGCTGAGGAGTGGAAGAAGAAGTATGAGAAGGAGAAAGAGAAGAGCAGGAGTCTGAACATCATGATACAGAAACTGGAGAATGAGCTGAAACGCTGGAGGAAAGGTAAACAATATAAATACAGCATTCACATTACAAGGTCATTTAATTGGCCAAAGCAGCACTTTGCCAGATGATATCGCAACATGTTGTGTTGCGACAATAGTTGAGTCAGGTTCAACTTTTCTTCTGGATGACACTGAGTTTTTAGACCTCTTTGTTGACCCCTCTGCTGAGCCAACACAGTGGTCCCATTGAATTAAATGAGGGGGCTGTGTTGTTTCAAATAGGGCAGTTGTCAGTCTGAACATGGCCTTACACCACGTTCACACATACAGACTCAAAGTTGCAGCTCTCTCTAGTCTCTCATGAGCCTGAAGACAGGAGGTGTGTTTAGTGTTAAACATGAAATTTACATACTCAGCTTTGATTGGAATTTTTTTTCTCCACTAAACTGGCGCACAATGAAGCGATGGTCAGTTTCAGGTGAAACTAGGCAGGGTAAACAGCAGAAACTCAGGAAGACTCCTCCCTGAGGGCAGGGCCTAAGCAACACAGAGTAGCTTAAATTTCTGAGTTCTCTGACCATTTTTGACAATTGAGAATGACTTCCGCATGGGAGCCGAAACGTCTTGATTCTGAAAACAGTGTCCAGATGACTACGATTGAAACCTTTTCTACGATGGAACATTCCTGGATGAATGAGGGACTACACAGTCTTATGATGAAGCGATGGGTTTCCACACATTGTATGGAATTTAATGAGTATCTCATTAAAGTTAAACAGAGGGAATCAAAACCTGTTAAATTATTTTCTCTGGAGAAAATCAAAAGAGTAAAAAAAATCACGTCAGAGGAAATTTGCATCAAGTTGAAACTTTCTTAACTTCTCCAGGTGAGTCTGTGCCTGTGGAGGAGCAGCTGAGCAGCAGAAACAAGAAAAGCAGCAGCACTGAAACAACAGCAGTGATTGACAGCTTGGCCACGCCCACTGTCCCTCTGTTAGACGAAGAGAAGACACAGTACGAGACGCTCATCACCGACCTGTACCATCAGCTGGACGACAAGGTGAGTCTTACATGTACTATCACCTGGATTACAAGGCCAAGTCAAGTCAAGTTACTTTTATTTATACAGCCCAATATCACAAATCTGCCTCAAGGGGCTTTACAATCTGTACAGCATACCCAGAACACCCTCTGTCCTTAGACCCTCGATTCGGATAAGGAAAAAACTCTAAAAAAACCTTTAACAGCGAACAAATGTTTAGGACTCACCTGAGACAGCCATAAATATAAGCTTTATCAAAGAGGAAAGTCTTAAGTCTACTCTTAAATGTGGAGATGGTGTCTGCCTCCCGAACCCAAACTGGGATCTGATTCCACAGGAGAGGAGCTTGATAACTGAAGGCTCTGGCTCCCATTCTACTTTTGGAGACTCTAGGAACCACAAGTAACCCTGCATAAGGTACTATGAGCTCTTTAAGATACGATGGTGCAGAGAAGCTAATGCTGCCTTTTGACCACAGGAACTTTCCCCAGGGACTAAGAACCTTTGGAAGAACCTGGTCCCTGCGTTTCCACCGCAGGGACCAGGGTCTAAATTAAGTACATTAATTTAGGACAGGGACAGAGACTAGTGTGTTTACTCCTGCGACCAACAGCAGCCCTCATCCCATGCTCCTGCTGAAGCACACAAACACTGTATTTTGTACATTTATATTTCTGCAGATTAATAAATAGTTGTGGAACTAAATGTGTGTATAGTGGCTGTTCTTGTATCTGAAAACAAATATGTACTACTACATATGTAAAGAGACATGTAACACTTATGCTTGTGTTACCATATTCTAATATTTACAACGCTCTGAGAAAGTAGTGGATCTCAAGCTCAGTATTTAAAACAGGTGAGAGTGCATAGGTTAAAATAAGCAAAGGTCCTTTTGCTGAATTGCAGGTGATGTATTTAATAAGTTAAAACAATAGAGTTGTGCAGTTGTGTGATAGGTGTAATCGAATGGTTGTAATTTGCCTAATCTTCCCGGGTCTTTAGACTGCGGTGGAGACGCACACAACAATGGGCTGAAGACCTTTTTAGTTCCCTGAAAAGTAATTCCTGGGGATAAAGGTTCCTGGTACTTTTGGTGAAAAAGCAGCTTAACACTGGAATAATATGATCCCTGATAATAAGGAATTGCAATAATCCAGCCTAGAAGTAACAAATACATGGACTAGTTTTTCGGCATCATTTTGAGACAGTATGTGCATGATTTTTGCAATGTTACGTAGGTGAAAGAAGGCCGTCCTTAAAGTTTGTTTAATGTGGGAGTTAAAGGATAAATCCTTATCAAAGATAACTCCGAGGTTCATTACGGTGGTGCTGGAGGCCAGGGTAATGCCGTCTAGAGTAACTATATCTTTAGATAATGTGTCTCGGAGGTGTTTGAAAGTTTATAGAGTGTTTCCTAATAATATTGCCTAAAGGAAGCAGTTTAATTTCAGCTACTTTAAATGACTGTGGTTCATAACCTCTTAATAAAGACAGACTGATCATATCTAGTAATGAAGTGCTAAGGGTAAAACTTCTTTAAGCAGCCTAGTTGGGATGGGGTCTAAGAGACAGGTTTATGGCTTAAGACGGTGTAGTCCCTCATTCGTCCAGGAGTGTTCTATCGTAGAAAAGGTTTCAGTCGTAGTCATCTGGACACTGTTTTCAGAATGAAGACGTTTCGGCTCGCATCTGGAAGTCATTCTCAATTGTGAAAAAAATGGGACGGGAACTAGAAATTTAAGCTACTGTGTTACATAAGCCCCGCCCTCAGGGAGGAATCTGCCTGAGTATCTGTTAATAGCTAGTTTCACCTGAAACTGACCTAATTGTTTCCAAGAAGGCCCAGTAATCAGTAATCAGGCCTATTGTTTTCTGGCTGCATCTACCTCATCACTGTTAAGTACCTGATTAGCATGTGATTGGCGTGACCAAGGTGATAATACACTGTGATAGACTTTGGGCAGATTGAATCTCAGACCACCATTTCTGTTCAAAGAGGGGTTCTCTTTTTTCACAAAAATGGCTTCCTTGACACCCCGTTCAAACCAACTCTTCTCTCTACTTAGGATCTTCACCTCGCTGTCTTCAAATGTGTGGTTTGTAGCTTTTAGATGCAAATGCACGGCGCTCTGCAATCCTGAGTTAGCGTGTCGTCTGTGCTGATAAAGTCTTTTGTAAAGTGGCTGTTTGGTCTCACCTATGTACCGTTCTTTGCAGTTTTCCTCACTGCACTGAATGGAGTAGACTACATTGCTCTGTTTTTGTGTGGGCAACTTGTCCTTAGGGTGAACAAGTTGCCCACAGACTAAACAAGATTTTTACAGATTAGTGGAACGCCATTTCCTTTCAGGTTTTAGCGATGTTTGCTTTAATTTGCGGGTTTGGGGGATATACCTTGAAGCTAACCTTCTTTGTTTTATTATCTTCTTTTTTAGAGGGGTGATAGAATTGACTGTCGTTCGCAGTGAGCCTGCAGCACTATCAACAAGATGATCAATTTGGGAGGGGCTGAAATTAGCATAGGAGTCCTCTGTTATATTGAGACGTGGCATTGAATTAAATGCAGATGGAATCACTTCCTTAAATTTAGCTACATCACTATCAGATAGACATCTAGTGTAGGAGTTTTTGCCTAATGGCATGTAGTCCAGTAAGAGCAGTTCAAAAGTTATTAAAAATTGGTCTGATAAAGAAGGATTCTGTGGAAAAACTATTAAATGTTCAATTTCAATGCTATATACTAGAACAAGGTTGAGGGTGTGGTTAAAACAGAGAATGGGTTTATGTACACTCTGACAGAAGCCATTCAAATCTATAAATGAGATAAACGCAGTGCTAAGGGTATCATTATCGATGTCCACATGAATATTAAACTTACCAACAATTATTACTTTATCTGTTTTAAGGACTAAACTTGATAAAAACTCTGAGAATTCAGATAAAAATGCAGAATAAGGACCAGGAGCGCGGTACACTATAACAAATAGAATTGGCTGTCATGTTTTCCAGGTTGGGTGTGAAAGACTAAGAACAAGGCTTTCGAATGAGTTATAATTTAGTTTAGGGTTGATTAATAGGCTTGAGTCGAAGCTAGTAATGAGATCAGAGAGCTAAAATTGCTAAAAAGGTAAAATTGGTGAAATATGGTCAAATTTTATAGTTTTAGGTAAGATCCTGCTGCAGCATTTTGAACCATTTGAAGACTTTTGGTAGTACTGTGTGGTAGGCTTGACAACAAAATGTTACAGTAATCCAGTCTAGATGAAACAAAGGCATGAATTATTATCTCTGCACCAACCAAGGACAGAAAATACCTAATTTTAGCTGAATGTTGCTTAAGTGGAAAAAGGCCGTCTTGGTGATTTCTTTAATGTGCTGATCAAAAGAGAGGGTAGGATGAAATGTAACACCAAGATTCTTGGCTGTCAAACTTTGAGCTGTATCAGGCACATACAGCTGAGTATCATCAGCATAGCAGTGGAAATGAATTCCAAAACTGCATATAATTTGGCCAAGAGGTGTAATATATATATAGACAAAAGCAGAGGGCCAAGAACAGAACCTTGAGGTACTCCATATTTCACATCACAACATAATCATGTAATGAGGAAACACTCTTCTTCCAGAAAGATACGATTTGAACTATTTGAGAGCCAGGCCAGAGACACCAAAGTAGTTTACGGGACGATCTAGGAGTATGCCGTGATCAATGGTATCAAAAGCAACACTGAGGTCCTGTAATAGAAGTACCAAAGTGGAATTTGAATCAGTGGTAAGCAAAATGTCATTTACCACTTTAATCAGTGCAGTTTCAGTGGAATGACAGGCCCTAAAGGCAAATTGAAAAGGTTAAAAAAGATTGCTGTTACTTACCAGCAAGTTGCTGAGACACAACTCTATTTAATACCTTTGAGAAGAATGGAAGGTTAGAGACTGGTCTATAGTTATTGAGAGATCCTGGATCAAGGTGCGGTTTCTTAAGTAGTGGTTTAACCACAGCAGTCTTAAAGCTAGTTGGGACAGTACCAGTTAATAATATGCAGCATTGTAGGTCCCAGAGATGGCCATAGATATTTTAAAAGTTTAGATGGAAGAGTGTCAAGGAAACAGGTAGTTTAGTTTTGATGGTAAAACCAGTTTAGACAATGTCTAAAGAGAGACAAAAAATGTGTAAGAACTGAGACCAGCAGGTATTCAGCATGTGAGTATTGTACAACTAATTCTGCAGAAGTAGCTGGAGATGAGGAAGTAATTTTATGTCTTATCTCATATTTTACTACAGATAAAATCTAAGAAGTCATGAGCTGTAAAGGATGAGCAGCTGACAGATGGCTGCTTTTGAGTAAGTTTAGCTACAGTAACAAAAAGAAATCTGTGATTGTGCTTATTGTTGCTGATTAACCATAAGAAAAGGCTTTTCTTGCAGCAGTAAGAGCACGCCTGTAGTTCAATACACTCTCATGCCATGCGAGGTAGAAAACTTTAATCTCCTGCAGGCCTGCTTAAGAGCATGTGTTTCATCTGTAAACCAGGGTGCAGACCTCTTTGACCATTTTTTGGTAGAAAGAGGTGCAACTGAATCTAGAAGAGAAAGGGCTGTGTTTAAGTCATTAGTACAATTTTCAACAGGCTCTGCTGCTGTCAAGAAAGAAGCCAGGACTGCAGGCAATTGTTCACTAAGTGCCATTAAAGTTGCCGGGCCAATGTGTCGAGTAGTAAAAACATCGGTGCCAACATCAGATGGACAGGCTAGTGTCGCTTCAAATTTAATTTTTTACGTGGTCTGACACCGCAGATGAGACACAAGAAACATCCAGACACCTCTATCCCACAGGGGAGACCCTGGGTGTTACAACTGCTATGGTTTTAATACCAGAGCCTCAAATTAATTAAATGTATTTTCCTGTTTGGAGGTTAAATTGAAAATAGACTTACCGATTAAAGCAACACCTCCACCCTGTTTAGTGACAGGAGCAGCATGGGATTTGGTGTAGTTAGGTGAGTCTTAACTTTACCATCAGCTGGACGACAAGGTGAGTCTTAACTATACTATCAGCTGGATGGTAAGGTGAGTCTTACCTGTACCAGCTCAGACCCTTTTATTCTGTTTGAGTCTGTGAAACATTACAAATCTGCTGACTCATGTTTCAGGATGATGAGATCAACCACCACAGTCAAACAGCTGAGAAACTCAAACAGCAGCTGATCGATCAGGACGAGGTGAGTCTCACCTGAACGTTACAGCCTCTGCTGTATAAACCTCGACCATAATGTGTATCTAACCATCAATCAATATAACCGCCATCCGTCCACCTCTTCATAATCCATCTATCCATCCAGCTGTTGGCATTGAGCCGTCAGGACTACGAGCGTCTACAAGAGGAGCTGTCACGGCTGCAGAGGGACAGTGACTCAGCCAAAGAGGAGGTGAAGGAGGTGCTGCAGGCGCTGGAGGAGCTTGCCGTCAACTATGACCACAAGAGCCAAGAGGTGGAAAACAAGAACCGCTGCAATGAACAGCTGAACGAGGAGCTCGCACACAAAACTGTGAGTCCACATAAAGAAACAACGGTCAGGATGGTAGGTTGTTAAGACAGTAGGACGGAAGGATGTTAGACGTTGGGATGGTAGTATGTTCGGATGGTAGGATATTAGGATGGTACGATGTTAAGATGGTAGAATGTTAGGATGGTAGGTTGTTAAGATGTTAAGATGGTATGATGTTAGGGTGGTAGGATGATAGGACGTTAGGATGTTCGGATGGTAAGACATTATAATGGTAGAATGTTAGGATGGTAGGCTGTTAAGATGTTAGGATATTAGGATGGTAGGATCCTCTTTCTATGTATGAGCTGTGTATGTTTTGTAGAGATCAGCTCTTCTTCTTGTCCTGTGTTTCCAGGTGAGTCTGGAGGCGGTTCAGAGGGAGTTGTCCACCCTGCAGGAGGTCAGTTCTCATCATAAGAAAAGGTCAGCAGAGATCCTCAGTCTGCTGATCAGAGACCTCAGTGACATCGGCAGCGTCCTCGGTACCACCGACCTCAAAGCTGTAAGACTGGAACTCTTCTTCTGCTGTTCAAATCATCATACTCTACCACTAATACTCATTTTACATGTCAGCCTGTGTGCTGTTGTATTGTGTCTGAATGCTGACAGTGTGCAGGACAGAAGTTAAAATGAAGACAAATATCTTGCTATGTTCAAGCTGATTTTGTCCGTTTTCCTCATGTTTTACCTGATTTGATCTTCCAAGCATTAACTGTCACAGCAGCCTTTAGAACAGAAACATTTTGTGTGAAATTCCATTCATTTCAGTGGAATCACAGTGATCAGTGGATTCACTCATGGAAGTAGGAAGTAAAGAGTTTTTTGTGTCAAGTTCAACTTTGGTGAACTTTAACGTGTAACGAACCATCCTGACAGAGCTGAGCATTGAGTGGAGGGAGAGCTGGAGAGTCCAAAATGGAGGAAGCTATCGTAGCTTATTAGATGTGTCACCACCATCACCATCCAGTTTTATTTAAGCTCCTCTGTCAGAGTATAAACTGCTCCACAACAGAGACCTTGTTTACACACATTTAGAAGACGGGAGGAAATCATATTAATACAGCTTTTAATACACTGTGGAGACTTTGTAGCTAGGTTTCCATCCAAATATATCGCAAAGTTTAACCAAAGTTTAAAGGTGGATGGAAACCCACCTATTGTCACATCAGTATCTCTCTCTCTTCAGATGACGGAGATGAGCGGAGTGATGGAGGAGGAGTTCACCACAGCTCGTCTCTACATCAGTAAAATGAAGTCTGAGGTCAAATCTCTGGTGAACCGCAGCAAACAGCTGGAAGTCAACCTGACAGAGAACATCTGCAGGATGGAGGCCAACGAGAAGGAGCTTAACACCTGTCAGCTTCTCGTCTCACAGGTAACAGATTAAATGATTAAAGGTAGAAATTCAGGGTTTCACCTGATTTAGTGGATGAATTAATGGATTATAATATATTAATGTATTTTGTAATGGATTATCTGCACAGTTTAGTTTAAGGGGGTTAAAGCAGTTTATATCAAAATTCTGTAAAACACTTATTGTTGCAATTTGTGTCAAAAATCACACCCCTTCTCGAATTCATAACTCAGTAAAATTTGAACACACTTATTTTTAGAGTCAGCGTAACTTACACTTCCCGATGATATCATTACCTCTTCCATCATAAACGTCCATAAATCCACTTAGAAATCATAGAAAAAAGATGCTCCGTATAACTGTAGAAAAAGTTTTCTTCAGTTTCAAAGTAATCCAGTGACACCCATGGGTACTCTGCAAACAGGAACTGCTAATAGCTAATTTAGCTACTTTTAATGCGGACAAATGGTAAACAAATATAGAAAAAGTGCTTTACAATAAAAACATACAATAAATTATAGAAAGAAATGCGGCTCAAGTTGTACCTCACAGCTAACAACATTATACTTCCCGTTTACATGGAAAATTTGCTGTTTTGTAAGATAGTTATGATAATCATGATACAGATCACAAACAAAATTTCTAAATCAGAAATTGATGCAGCTAATTACAAAGTGACTACATGTTGCAATTATCCACAGAAGACTCCTTTGCCTCATTGAAATGAGTCTGCAGGTATTTCTGATGATTTGTAAAATGCAGTATAGCGCTGAGCTACAACTGGCGGTCGATCCATCGTAGTTTGGTCTAAAGTGTACAAGGGCAGGTGTGTTCTATTTAAATCCCCCGCTCCTCCTCCTCCCTCTGCTCTCCAATTGGCATCGTATGCTGTCACGTAATACCAAGGGCTGAGGGGAAATGAATGAGGGGCAGTGGAAACACTAATGAAACGCAGCCAGTGCCTCCCTTGCTTCTCTAAAAAAACAAATGTCCACTTATCAATATAAAATCAAAGAAGCAAGAAACACCTATTTTTCAGACATAATCACTAGACAGGGTCACAACCCCAGAATCCTTTTTAAAACTATAAATTCTGTCATTGGTCCTCTGCCAGGCCAGCCAGTTGAATCCAATCCAGAGAGATGTGAGGAACTTCTTAATTGCTTTTATAATAAAATACCTTCTCTGTAGTGCTTGGAGATGCCTCCTCCTCTCGTGCTCCTCTATTTGATTTCCATTGTTACACGGATGACACCCAATTGTATGTCCTGATAAAGCCTGCTACCATGGATGCATCCTGTATTATGTCCTTCTTCACCGAGATTAAAAAATGGATGTCCAGAAAATGTTCTGCAATTGAAAGACTCCAAATCAGAGGTAATTATAGCGACCTCCTGTGGCCGCAGTACTAGCACCATTAATAATCTCTCCTCTAGTCTCGGTGCCTTATCTAATAATATTCGATGATGATGCAACCTTGGTGTTATTTTTGATTCTGAATCGTCCTTTGATGCTCAGGTGATTAAAGTGGTGCAGTCCTGCTTTACTCAACTGAGACAGCTAACCAAGATCAGGTCATTCCTTTCCTCTGCACACTTAGAAAAGGTCATCCCTGCTTTTGTCTCTTCCAGACTTGACTATTGCAATGCACTTTATTCTGGTATCAGCAGGCGAAACGTCCAAAGACTGCAGCTGATACAAAACACTGCTGTGGCTTTTAACACGTACTAAGAGAAGCGACCACATTACACTGATCCTTGCTGCCCTTCACTGGTCACCTGTGAGTTTTAGAACTGATTTTAAGATTTTACTGCTTGTTTTTAAAGCCTAGAATGGTCAGGTTCCTGGTCAGGTTTAAGGAGGTTAAAATCCCTTAAAATGCATCAAATTACATGATGGCATCTCTGAATTAACTTTAAGATATTTGTGAATGGATAGCTGTTTGTCTGTATATATTTTGGGGGTTTTTGTACCCTTTGCAGATGATTAATTAAACCATGTTAGAGTGTTACAATCCATTGTTGTGCACATTAATTATCTCCTTAACATCTGATTAAAAAGACCTCATCACTCTTAAAGGGACAGTTCACCCCAAAATCAAAAATACATATTTTTCCTCTCACCTGTAGAGCTATTTATCCATCTAGATAGTTTTGGTGTGAGTTGCTGAGTTTTGGAGATATCGGCCGTAGAGATGTCTGTCTTTTCTGAATATAAGAGGGCTATATGGCTCTCGGCTTGTGGAGCTCAAAGTGCCAAACAAATACATTTGAAAAACTCAACAGCAACATCTCTTTCCAGAAATCATGACCCGGTTACTCAAGATAATCCACAGATTTGTTGTGAGCAGTTTCCTGTAGGAACTATCAGTAGAAAGATAGTTCATGAAACTGCTCACAACACACAACAGTAATAGAATAAAAATATTAAACCAACCACAATAAATAATAACTACAAAATCAGACGAAATCAGGGAAGATGGTGTGATTAAAGTACGTTTTAAGCTTAGATTTAAAAGAAGACACTGACTCAGCCTGCCGCATTTCCTCGGGTAGCCGGTCTACAGTTTAATTGATATCATTATTATTATTATTAATATATTAATGCTAATTAACCGTCCTCTGTGTTTGATGTTGTTATTATTAACATTATCAGTATGCTGTCACTACCTCCCCCTTGTGGACTGATCATAGTGCTGCTACCTGGAGCCCGGATCCCTCTAGTGCCACTTTTAACATTCCTGTGGTAATTTCGGATAGGTCCTTAATGCGAAACAGACACAGCCGACACAGCAATAATAATAACTTAATAAAGATCTGGGCCAGAACCTTACCTCTAGTTTCAACCTCAAATCTGAAGCAGCATAGACTTTTTAAGATGGCTCTTCTCAATGTAAGATCCCTCTCTAACAACAGGTTTATTTTAAATGATTTTATCTATTCTACTGATTTAGACTTTGTTTTTAACTGAATCCTGGTTACGTCCTGGTGATCACAGTCAGCTGGCTGAATTGTGCCCTCCTGATTATGACTGCTTTAGCCGCCCTAGGGATTGTGGTCGAGGTGGGGGCCTTGTTACTCTCTATAGGAAGCATTTAAAGTGTAACCTCATAGCTTGCAATGATTTTTCCTCCTTTGATGTGCTCATGTTTAAACTTGGTGGCCCCCTCCCAGTCATATTTGCTATTATTTATCGCCCCCCTAAACCAGCTGGCTCCTTCTTGTTGGAACTCCCTGAGTTTTTATCCAGTCTTGTGTTAAATTATGATAGAATTCTTCTTTGTGGTGATTTTAATATTCACGTTGATGACTCCTCTAATGCCCTTGTTGCTGATTTTTTAAATATCACTAATTCTTTTAACTTTCAACATGTGTCTGGCCAAACTCATTCACGTGGCCACACCTTAGACCTAGTCTTTAGTCTGGGCCTGAAAACCCCATCTGTGGAAATCAGGGACATGTTTGTATCTGATCACCTATGCATTGTTTTTAACTGTGAATTAGAGGCTGCTAGTACTGTCTTATCCCGCTCTAAGTACACACGCGTCCTTAATGAGCATAGTGCTATAAAATTCTGTACACTGTTCAATTCTCCTGGCAATGTGTTTCCCGATTCCTCCAACACCAATGATTTGGTTGATTATTTTAACTACCTGTGTTCTTCAACCTTAGACCTCATAGCTCCTCTGAAAAATAGACCAAACCCAAAGACTAGAAAGCAGCCATGGTTAAATGACAGTATTCAAAGCTTTAACAGGAAATGCAGAAGAGCAGGACGCAGATGGAAGAAATCAGGTCTCCAGGTCCACTTTGTGGCCATGAAAGAGTTATTACGCCTTTATAATAGGATGGTGACGGATGCAAGAACATGCCATTTCTCTGCACTTATTTCTGCCCATCAGCACAACCCCAGATTCCTATTTAAGACTGTGGATCAGTTAGTTAACCCTGCCTCTCCTTGTGCCCCTGCTGAGTGTGATGCTGATTGTGAAAAGTTTATTTTGCACTTTGCTGGAAAGGTGGAGTTAATAAGATCTGATATCACCTCAAATCCTGCCTTTTTAGATGTGGTTCATCCGCTCAGGGATTCTTTGAGCAATTTTTCTTCTGTTACGCTGCCTGAACTTGTAGACATCATGTCGCTTATGAGAGTGTCCTCCGGCCCTCTGGACAAAATCCCAACTAGGTTTTTGTTGATCACCTGATCACTTTAAAACAGCTTGTCCAGCCAGTCCTAAAAAAAACCTGGGGTTGATCCCACCCTCCTGGATAACTATCGCCCAATCTCCAAACTGCCTTTTATTGCGAAGATTCTCAAAAAACTTGTATCCAAGCAGCTTCTTGCTGCTGTGGAAAACAATAATACCTTTGAAAAGTTCCAATCTGGCTTTCGTCAACACCACAGCACTGAGACAGCCCTTCTCAAAGTCACCAATGACCTTTTAATGAATGCAGACGCAGGCATGTGTTCAATTCTTGTGCTGCTGGACTTAAGTGCTGCCTTTGACACAATTGATCATGGCATTCTTTTAGATAGACTGAGGCACTGGGTGGGCATATCTGGCACTGCACTAGACTGGTTCTCATCTTATCTGTCCAAAAGGAAATTCTGTGTCAGCATTAATAACTTCATGTCATCCTTTTCCCATATCAAGTACAGTGTGCCTCAAGGTTCAATTCTGGGACCAATACTGTTCTCCTTATACATGCTTCCTTTGGGTGATGTAATCCGCAGACATGGTATTTCTTTTCATTGTTATGCGGATGACACTCAGTTGTACCTCCCTGTCAAGCCCACTGACCTTAGTACGCCGAGTTCTCTGCAGGACTGCCTGTCTGACATAAAACACTGGATGTCGATACATTTTCTTCAGCTCAACTCAAACAAAACTGAAATCCTTGTTATTGGGCCCCAACACATCACTGAACAAATACTGCCATCTACTGGTGACCTGTCACAACATATCAAGCCTTTTGCAAGAAATCTTGGTGTCCTGTATATTGATTTTAAGATCTTATTGATTACTTTTAAGGCTCTTCATGGCCTGGCTCCAGACTATATTTTAGAACTTGTAATCCCTTATGAACCTTCACGTAGTCTGAGATCTTCGGGCAGGGGTCTCCTGTCTGTTCCTGAGTCCAGGTTGAAAACTAAGGGGGACAGAGCTGTTGCTATCAGGGCCCCGAGGCTCTGGAACAACTTGCCTGAAAAAATTAGGTTGTCTGAGTCAGCGTCTTCATTTAAGTCTCTTCTCAAAACACATTTTTATCTGAAAGCATATCCGGATTTTACCTGAACTGGCTGTTTATTTTATTGTTTTTGTGTATTTTATTTCTTTATATTTCGTCATTCACTGTGGTATTTTATTTCTCTTGTTGTGAAGCACTTTGTACTTTGTTTTGATAAGTGCTCTATAAATAAAGTTTATTATTAGTATTATTATTATTTATTATATGAATGCTAGTGAACTGCCCTGTGTTTATGATGTTATTATTTTTATATCAGTATATTCATGCTAGTTAAGCGTCCTGTGTGTGTGTTTGATGTTGTTGCTATTATTGTTATTATTATCAGTATATTAATGCTAATTAAGTGTCCTGTGTGTTTGTTGCAGCTCCAGGCGAAGATTGTGTCTCTGACAGACGACCTGCAGAAGGTGGAGCAGAAGAAGAGGAAGCTGGAGGAGAGTCAGGACGCTCTGATGGAGGAGGTCGCCAAACTCCATGCTCAAGGTCAGATAATGTCACCATGGTTACAGGAAACACGGCTCTCTGTTCAACAGATTAGAGGCAATTACATCTTTGTTAAAAATTGTAAAAACAGCTTCAAGTCTTCAGATAAGAACTGGTTTGTTTGTGTGTGTTCAGGTCAAATGCATGAGGTGACGGTGATGGACAAAGAGAAAGAACACATGAGCAGACTGAAGGATGCTGTTGAGATGAAGGTAAAAATCATCCAATCGTGTTCTCACACTGTGTTTCTGATCAGGGTCTGAATTCATCAAATCACATATCAGAGTACTCGACAGAGCCGAGTTTTTCTAAAAAGAAAACAGTAAAAAAGTTCTACTGACAGTGAAAGTAGTTGTAACTGATCACATGATTGATCACATGTGACATTTGAAGTATAACTGATGTTCTGTATTTTTCTTATTGTAAACAAATCCCATAACTAAAACCAACAATGTGTTAAATCTGGTGTTCCTCAGGGTTCCAGTTTAGGACCCTTATTATTCCTAATTAACGTCACTTATCTACTTAAGTGGGGGTGGGGAATTTTAAAATAATAATGTAATGGTAGTGGTAATATTAATATGAATAAAATAATAATACTAATAATAGTAATGATAGGATTAATAATGATAATAATAATGATGATGATGATGATGATAATAATAATAATAATAATAATAATAATAATAATAATAATAACAACTGTAGTAGCAGTTGTCGAGCAGGAACACGGGGGCAGCAGGTGGCCCACAACCATAGATCCAGACTCTGCAGCTCCGGAAGCAGAAATACCTGCTGAAAGTGACAGAAGGAGAGAGGAGAGAAACGAGAAAGCACAAAACTACGGGAGAGAGAAGATGTCGAGTTAGTAACATGCAGTAATGGGATACAAATGCATACAGATGGGGTGGGAGAGGAGGAGAGAGGAGCTCAGTGCATCATGGGAAGTCTCCCGGCAGTCTAGGCCTATAGCAGCATGACTAAGGGACGGTTCAGGACTCACCCAAGCCAGCCCTAACTATAAGCTTTATCACAGAGGAAAGTCTTAAGACTACTCTTAAACTTCAAATGAACAAGTACCAGTTCACGTGGATTTTCACAAGAACAAGGAGCCTGCCAAGTCGTGTAACAACAAAACCACCGGAGCTTTTGTTGCAGGATCAAGTTCCACAAAAAGCAACATGAAAAAACAGTTTCCCACATCCAACCATCTGCTCTGGTTATTGGCTTTAAATGAGGTTTTACGTTCACACAATTTCTCTTGGCTGTCCCTCACTTTTAATCAAATTTATCAAACATTGCTTCAGTGTCTGTAGCCTACTAGTGATGCAGATCTACTCTGACAACATCTGAATCCACATGCAGCATACACATTAATCATCCACCCGAACAAATTATTTTCTCCGATTTAGAGACCCGCACGGACATTTCTCTCCACCTCTACCGGCCCCTGTAGACTATATTGCCTTTTAAATAATGTTGAGCAGCGCCAGCTTTCCAGGTGATTTCTTTGTGTGTTGTATTGATGTGTGAGTGTTTTCTTTAACGATTTACTTTAACGATCAGAGAGGCTGCTGTCAGTCATTTTAAACGTTTCCATGTGCACAGTAATGTCACAGCAAATATCGTGGGACATTTAAGCAGCAAAACTAAAAACTGTAGTTATAAACTTGACAGGACAGAGGAAACTCTCCAGAGGAAACAATAATTAAACTTTTAGCTTCTGAAATAAATTTTTTAGACAGCTGTGATGGAGCTCAGGATTTAGCAGGAGGTAGGCTGCTTTACTCCAGACAATTTGACTGTATGAACCTGGAATGTGTGTGTGAAGAACACACACAAAATAACATTACAGGTAACCTCAATTTGTATCTTAAAAGGACCTTAATGTTTTAATTAAGGTGCAAATTTAGAGGTTTACCAAAAATACATTTCTGGTTAAATTAACTGATTTTAATGCATTATGGCATTTTAATGAATTATCTGCACAGTTAAATGTGTTTTTAACTAAAAAACTGTATTAATACTAAAAAATGTATTAATACCATGAGAGCCATCGTTGTTTTTCTTTTAAGATATACATTAAAATATTTGTTTAACCCTTGTGTTGTGTTCCTGTAAAATCTAACCGAGGGTTAGGATTAACCCTAACCCTAATTTCTTCCACTATCAAAAATAAGTAATTTTTCATGTGATTTCTTTGAGGCTTCATGAATTTGTCTGCACAACAGATTATACTCTGTCATTTAATTTAATACAATTTTAATATTTGGATTCATTTCTAAGCAATAACCTTTGAAAAACAAACCTCTGACTTTATCTAAGACCAGAGGAACAGTTTTCTTTTATTTCTAAGAATATTCAAATATATCATATTTTTTTATACTAACTAAATGGAGTTAGAGAACTGAAGTGTTCCTGCTATAGGTAAATGAAGTGAGTTAGAGAACTGAAGTGTTGCTGCTGTAAGCAAATGAAGTGAGTTAGAGAATTTAAGTGTTGCTGCTGTAGGTAAATGAAGCAAGTTAGATAACTGAAGTGTTCCTGATTTAGGTAAATGAAATAAGTTAGAGAACTGAAGTGTTCCTGCTGTAGGTAATTAAATGAGTTAGTGAAATGAAGATAACTGAAGTGTTCCTGCTGTGTGTTCTGTAGAGAACTCTGGAGGAACAGATGGAGAACCACAGAGAGGTTCATCACAAACAACTGAGTCGCCTCCGAGACGAGATCGAGCAAAAGCAGAGAGACGTTGACCAATTCAAAGAGTACGTTATTGATGATCGATTATAATAACTGATCACTGACTGATGATCATTATTGATATCAAATATAACTTATCAGTGACTGATCATCCTTACTGATTATTGATTATAATAACTGATCAGTGCATTTTTGCGAGTTTTAGTCCACAAAAAGTAAAGATATTTTAGTTACGTTTTTTTCTGTGAATTTTTAGTCAAATTTTTGTTGTGCATTTTAAAATTTTTATGACTTCTAAGCATTTTGAGACTACTGCTGTACAAATGCAGTGGCAGTAATGGAGTATTAATTGATGTGCTGCTTGAATAAATGTTGTTTTGTTTTAGTGTGAATCGGGCTCTGCAGCTGGAGAACAGGAAGCTTCAGTCTGACCTTGACAAACTGAGAGCTGAGGATCAGAACAAAGACCAGAAACTCCAGAAACTGCTGTAAGTGTGTCCCTTTGTGCTCACCGCAGACTCAACAGGTATCTCTGCTGCTTTTTCACAAATGTCCTGACTCACATTTCCCACACTTAAAAAACTGTCAGTGTGTTTCCACCTGTTTTTATTCACATTTTCAGTTTGCAGTGTTGAGACTGGAGAATTAGCTCCACCAGCTGTTTATCTCCATCAACCAATGAACTAATATTCACACAAAAGCAGTGGATGGAAATAAGCATTCATTCACATTTTTCTTTGAATGATTTTCTGGAAGATTGGTTAAACTTTGATGTTCTTTTGGATGGAAACTTGACTTGTTCACATCAGATTCTTCAGTGAAACAGTCACAGTTTCTCTTCAGCCAGTGTTTTATTAAACCCAGATTCAGATTCTCTTTATTATTATAAATAAAACTAATAATAGTGATAATATCATCCGTCAGAGTGTTTTATTAAACTTAGACTCTGTGTGATTCAGGTTCCTGAATGAGAAGAGAGAACAAGCCAAAGAGGACCTGAAGGGTCTGGAGGAGACGGTGGTACTTGGATTATTTTTTTTTTCCATTCATCAAGTCTTTATCTGCAGCAGTGACAGATCTGAGATCGGCTGAGTTATTATGTTTCATCCAACAGGCCAAAGAGCTGCAGACGCTGAACAACCTTCGTAAAGTCTTCATCCAGGACATCGGCACTCGAGTCAAGAATGTAAGAAAACCATCAGTCAGGCTTGCTGATCAGGGGTTAAACTGATCAGTCCAGACAGAAGCTGATTGATTGATTATCCTCTGTAGCCCTAAAGCTCAAGTTTGAAATTATCATTTTGGATTTCATTGTCTGAATTTAACTGATCCAATCTTAACAACCAGAATCTCTTTTTATCAAACATCACAGAATCCCTGAAAGCCAAAAGTTAACTACTGCAGGGACTACAGATGAAAATTAGCCTTTCTGGCATATTTTCAGAAATGTTATTAATGTGTGCTGTCCCTGTCAAATAAAGTAATAAAACTAAACTAAACGAGGACTAAGACCAGTCCACATCATCCAAACCAAGACGGCGTCATTAGTTTAGTAAAATGCTGTGGTCAACAGTATGGAAAGGTCAACAAATAGTGCAGCACAGTGCTGTTTTCTTGTCCAGGGAGTGTCTGATATCATTTAATACAAGTGTAGAGGCTGAGATTGAAATGTGTTGTGGTCTAAATCCTGACTGCTGTGGCTGGAGAGTACAGTTATGGTCTAGATAAACATTTAGTTAACCAGGTAACCAAAGACTTCACATTTAGTCAACTTTATCCTTTTTATTTTTAGTTGACTAGAACTCTGAAATAGTCTTTTTAGTCATGAAAATGTTGTGAATTTTAGTCTAGTTTTAGTCTAGTTTTAGTCAACACCAAGAATTTTAATCACACTTCAAAAACTTCAGTAAACTTAAAGGGACAGTTCACCCCAAAATCAAAAATACATATTTTCCTCTTACCTGTAGTGCTATTTATCCATCTAGATTGTTTTGGTGTGAGTTGCCAAGTTTGAGATATCGGCCGTAGAGATGTCTGCCTTTTTTTAATATAATGGGACTATATGGCACTTGGCTTGTGGTGCTCAAAGCACCAAAAAATACATTTGAAAAACTCAACAGCAACGTCTCTTTCCAGTAATCATGACCCGGTTACTCAAGATAATCCACAGATTTGTGAGCAGTTTTATGTAGGAACTATTTTCTACCGATAGTTTCTTACATGAAACTGCTTAAAACAAGGTGTTGGTATTGGTTTTTGAATGTAATATACATGTTAGGTACTCTAATGGCACTAATCAAACAGCACTTTCTGCCAGCCTTTAACAGTTTGTACATTTTCATTTTTTTCATTTTCATTAATCCACTGCAATAATGTTGCTGTTTTTTGATGTTACGTATCTGCTTGGGAGGCCCAGGATGAGGGACGCTGGGTCCATCTCTAGTTCCAAACCCAATATTCTTTCTATTTCAGATAGCACATTGGACCAGTACCTTTGCAGCTTTATGGCATGACCAAAGACAGTGAGTTAGAGTACTCATTTCTGTCTTGCATTTAAGGCACATGGGTGAAAGAGTAGGGTTGAAATTATGTCTACGGTTGGGGGATATGCGCAGTCTGTGTGTAATCTTAAACTGTATTGCTTGGTATGATTGCAGACTGAAATTGATTTAGCATGTCTCCAGCTATCTTTCCACTCTTCATCATTGATTGTGACAAATAGCTCCTTCTCCCATGTGCCCTTAAGCCCCTGTAAAGTAACGTGGGGTGCAAAAGGCATAGCCTCATAGAATAGACTGACAGACATCTTTCCAATTGTTAGAAATAACAATTTCTAAACAGGAGATCTTTCAGGGTTGTCAAATACGGTGACCGACAAGGGAAAATGCACTGCAAATATACATAATACAAGCAAATTGAGAAAATGTTTTCATCAATTTGACAACACATGCGCAGCATTTAGAAAACACGCTGCAAAGACTCAAATGCGCTGCAAATACACACAACACAACCAAATACAGAAAGGCGCAAATACACAAAGCGACAACGGAAGTGTTTCCAGAGGTCACAGCTAGGCCTAATAGTTTTAAATTTCTTAAAAAACAGTAAGTCCCTCAGTGGATACTTCAAAAGGGAAGCTTCCACACCCAGCCAGATAGAATATGGATTATTTACGACCCAGTCATAAATATACCTCATATGAGTACACAGCTGATATGTTCTGGTATTTGATAAGTCTCGACCCCACACAGAACCTGGTAGCTGCAATGCAGCCATCTTAAGCCTTGGTCTGTGTTTGTCATATAAAGGAACTTAGCGAGCTATTTAGGTCTTTCATCACCCTATTCAAGAATAAAACAGGAATCATTTGGTTAGGATACAATAATCAAGGTAATATATTAATCTTAACCAGGGATATGCATCCCAGCCAAGAGACAGGCAAAGAATTCCATTGTTCCAAATCCTGCCTCACTTTCTCAAACAGGGGAACAAAGTTTTTGCTTAAATTTAGGGGTTATAACTATACCTAGATACACAAAACCTGCCAGGAACCACTTAAAGGGAAAGGAAGACAAAGCAGCAGGTATCAAATTAGGGCTCCCAAGTGGCATGGCTTCAGACTTGGTCAAATTAATTTTGTACCCAGAAAACTAAATAAATCAGTAATGTTAAGGAGAGCTGGTATTGATGTCTCTGGATTGGACATAAATACCAAAACATCATCTGCATATAGGCTTATCATATGATGCTCACTATCAATTTGCAAACCCTGTATAGAGGGCGTCATCCTTATGCCCTCCGCCAATGATTTAATGGCAATGGCAAATAAGAGGGGCAACAAGGGGCAGCTTTGCCTTATTCCTCTATACACTGGGAAACTGTCTGATCTAACCCTATTAGTCAAAATAGCTGCCTGGGGATTGTCATACAGGATCTTGACCACCCATCTAATGAAACTGTCACCAAGACCAAATTTGTTTAAAGAATAAAATAAATAGACCCATTCTACCTGGTCAAAGGCTTTCTCAGCATCTAAAGAAAGCACTAGACCATCTTTTTGCTGGAAAGCGTGAATGACATTGAGAAGGCGCCTTTTATGAAACCTATTTGATCTTTTATCATTTTAGGCAGAAGGTCTTCAGGTCGAGTAGTTAGAATTTGACTCTGCTAGAGTCTGGGGTAATCCATCATGTAGTGCGCATGCGCCAACGTGCATTCTGCCTGTTGCCTTAGCTCCGTCTCATTGTCTTACTTTTTCCAACTTTTAGCTTTCCTTTTTCTTCCAAACTTGAGTAACTTGTGTGTAAGTATAATTTCAACTACGCTCTTTACAAAAGTGAGAATAGAAAGTGTTTTAGTACTTTTTTTCGCCGTGGAACTTCTTCTCCTGCTACTCGGTCAGGGCACTGCTGCAGATCAGCTGTTTGGCTGCATTGTTTACACCAGGGAACAGCTGATCGCGCTGAAGCCGAGCGGCATGGTGCCCAGGACAACCGATGTCCCCACTGAGATCTGGAGGAGGACACACCGAGGATGCAGAGGTGGAACGAAGCGGCGAGGGAAGAGAGAGAGGTCCAGACAAAAGAGACTTAAGAACAAGAGATTTAAGCCGTGTCTGCCTTCTTTTGTAATGGGCAATGTGAGATCACTGGTGAATAAGATGGACGAGCTAACAGCATTAGCCCGGAGTCAGACGGAGTTCCGTGAGTGTAGTTTGATGTGCTTCTCAGAGACATGACTATACCAGGATATCCCGGATCATAACGGTCCATCGACGGCTTTCAGACTGTTCGGGCCGACAGGGATCACACCGGGAGCGGTAAGCGGAAAGGCGGCGGGCTTGCTATTGTGGTTAACAACAGATGGTGTAACCCTGGTCACATTACTATCAAGCAGAGTATCTGCTGTGGGACTCCGGCCATATTATCTGCCACGTGAATTCTCACATGCCATTGTTGTGGCTTTTTACATCCCCCCCTCTGCCAACCCGGCATCGGCATGCAACGCCATTCACACCGCCATAGCACAACTCCAGACTCAACACCCAAGTGCACTCATATTAATCTCGGGTGATTTCAACCATGTCAGTGTTTCAACAACACTGACTAATTTCAGCCAGTATGTGAGTCGTCCTACTAGAGAGGAGAGGACACTGGACCTGCTATATGCTAACGTTACGGACGCATACAGCTCTTCTCCCCTCCCCCCCTGGGTAGGTCAGACCACAACCTGGTTCACCTCAAACCCTGCTATGTGCCTCTGGTTAAAAGGCAGCCTGCAACCACAAGGACAGTGAGGAGATGGTCAGAGGAGGCCTATGAGACACTGCAGGAATGTTTTGAAGTGACAAACTGGGATGCACTCTGTGAGCTTCATGGAGAAGACATTGACAGGCTCACTGAGTGCATCACTGGCTACATTAACTTCTGTGTGGACTGCAATGTCCCAACTAAGATGGTCCATGGTTATCCAAATAACAAACCGTGGGTAACAAAGGACATCAAAGACATCCTGAATGCCAAGAGGAGGGCCTTTACTGATGGTAATAGGGAGGAGGTGAGGACAATCCAGGCTGACCTGAAGGTGAAGATCAGGGAGGCCAAGGAGAAGTACAGGAGGAAGCTGGAGTGGAAACTCCAGCAGAACAACATGAGAGGTCTGGAGCGGCATGAAGACCATCACTGGCTTCAGACCGACTGGCAGCATAGGAGTTGAAGGCAGCTTGGACAGGGCCAACGAACTTAATATGTTCTTTAACAGCTTCGACACACCGGCTCCTGCTCATCCCCCCTCTAACTCAGCTGCTGTCAGCCCTCAAGCTCCTCTGAGTACTCTGCTCCCCCTTCCCCAATCTTCCTGGGAGAGTCCTACTCCCCCCTCAACTGGCTATCAGGCTAACAGTCCTCTTCACACTAATGACTTCCCCCCTCCCCCGCCTGTAACCTCTGCTGTGTGCCTGACTACTGACCAGGTGAGAGGACAGCTGATGAAACTCCACTCAAACAAGGCTGCAGGCCCCGATGGAGTTAGCCCCGGGGTGCTAAAAGCCTGTGCCCCCCAGCTATGTGGAGTCCTTCAACATGTCTTCAACCTGAGCCTGAGTCTTCAAAGGGTCCCTGTTCTGTGGAAGACATTTTGCCTCGTTCCTGTGCCGAAGACGCCGCGTCCCAGTGGCTCCAAGGACTACAGACCGGTGGCACTGACCACCCACATAATGAAGACCCTGGAGAGACTGGTGCCGGAACAGCTGCGGCCCATGGTCAGACCCCTCCTGGACCCCCTTCAATTTGCCTACCAGCCCCGGCTAGGAGTTGAGGACGCCATCATCTTCCTGCTGAACCGCATCCACACCCACCTGGACAAGCCGGCAAGCACGGTGAGGATCATGTTTTTTGACTTCTCCAGTGCTTTCAACACCATTCGGGCAGCCCTGCTGGGTGAGAAGCTGGCAGCAATGCAGGTGGATGCCCCCCTCGTGTCCTGGATTGTGGACTACCTGACTGGCAGACCACAGCATGTGCATCTGCAGCACTGTGTCGGACAGCGTGGTCAGCAACACTGCGGCCCCTCAGGGGACTGTCCTCTCTCTCCCTTCCTCTTTACCATCTACACCACAGACTTCAGCCACCACACAGAGTCCTGCCACCTTCAGAAGTTTTCTGATGACGTCTGGTGGCCGTCCTCCACCATGGGGAGCGGGCTGATCCGGGCGACTGGCCAGAGCCTGGGTAGGTGTGTAGCTGGGAGGCCTCGGGTGGATGACCAGGAACTTGGACCGGTGTGGAGGAGGGAGTCTCGGACTGATGACCATGAAGCCGAACCAGGGTGGAGCTGAGGACCTCCGGTGGACGACCCAGGGACTGGCCTGGCGTGGGGCTGAGGACCTCCGGCGGATGACCCGGGGACTGCCTGGCGCAGAGCTGGGGATCTTGGGCGGACGGCCCGGGGACTGGACAGGCGAGGTGCAGGGGACCCCGGGCGGATGGCCCGGGGACTTGATAGGGTCGGAGCTGAAATCATGCGTCTTGTGATTAAGTTCAACCCCATCTGGAGGCCTGGTGGAATGCATGTAGTACAGGTGGGAGGTCACCGGAGGCCGGCGGCGAAGACGAAGGCTGTCATCCTTACGGTTAGGTCTGACCTTCTGTTACAGTACAGACAGGCAGGGGACACCGAGATGGACCAGAATGTTCTTTATTGAATGACAGCCAGATATAGTGGGTGTGGAGTGAAGGAAGTCTGTAAGAGGGAGATCGCTGGAGGGAGACAGGAGAAACGCTGGAGACAGGAGAAACGAAGTGTTATGCTGAGTGGCATGGAGAGTCCTAAACTTGAACGAGGTTGGACACATACTGAGGTGAGTGCAGGTCTTTTATACTGGCTGTGATTGGGACTAATGGGGAGCAGGAGTGTAATTGGGAGCAGGTGTGGGTGATAAGTGGATGGTGGAGCCTGGCATATCTGTGACAGTACCCGCTTGGTACTTAATTTATTTTCTGACCTGTATTATAGTGTATTATATTTTTTGCTTAGTACTTCTGTTCCTGTGTACACTGACGTGATAGTGAGCTGCTGTAACAAAAGAGTTTCCCCTCGGGGATCAATAAAGTATTTCTGATTCTGATTATATAAAAATGAATGGTTAAACATGTCAAGGAGTGGGTCTACTAATGTATCACAAAATTCTTTATAGAATTCACTACCAAACCCGTCAGGTCCAGGGGCTTTTCTGTTCTGTAAAGTTCTTATAGTATTCAATACCTCCTCTCTGGAAATGGGGGTGTTAAGATCTGATTGCTGCTCTATTGATGTAGTAGGCAGATTGAAGAAAGAACTGAGAGAGAAGAACTCTTCCATTAAGTCAAATGCATCACTTGGCTGTTCAGATGTATAGAGCTTACAGTAGAAAGTCTTGTTGAAAGTGTCATTTATGAGCGTTTGGTCATATATGCATCATCACAAGGCTGCAATTGATTGCGATTCTGCCCTTTTTTTGGTAACGTACGCCAAATATTTTCCAGGTTTATCCCCATGTTCATTAAATCTTTGCCTGGCAAATCTAAGTTTGGTCTCCTCATCTTGCGTAAAAAGGCTATCTAAGGTTGATCTGACTGCAGATATTTCTCGCAATAGGGTAGGAGATGGAGAATCAAGATAAGCTCTTTAGTTTTAAGGTCAGCCATTAACAAATTTGGCTTCTTCAGTTTTTGCCATCTCTTAATGGCTGAAAATTAAATAAATATCCCTCTAGCATACTCCCATAGTAGGGCAGGGTTATCTGTTAACTGAGAGTTAATAGAAATAAATTATCTAAACTCAGTATTAAAACAGGCTACAAAGGTTTGGTCTTAAAACAGTCTCCACTGTTTCACTCTGCTGCCTAAACCCTTAAGAAAAAGATCTCAACACCACACTGGCATGGTCTGAAATAAGAATACTGCCTATTAAACAAGATAAAACTGAATGTAAAGATGGCAATGTCTAAGTGGATCTCTGAGAAATCTAAGAACACCTTAGTTACAAAATCTGAGGGATGGGCAGGAGGGTATTAAACATTCAGACACCCTTGACAATAACATACTGGCCATTTTTGTCTTTGACGCATTCTATCATCGAAAAAATCTTAATAGAATAGCCAGCCCTCTACTTCTTGACCCCAGATGCTCTGCATCATCTAGATGTATTTCTTGCAAAAGTTCAATATCAATGTTATTTTCAAAGTATTTTTCTTTTTTTAATAGGACTATGGATCCCTCTTATATTTCATGTATAAAAACGTAGCTTATTATTTGCCATACCATCTAACTCAACCCTCTATGTAGATACATAGCTTACTGAAATCATAAAACCTAAACTGTATGACATAATATACAGTCACTGAGCCGAAAAAAATAACAAGTGTGAACAAGAACTATTATTAAAAAAAAAACAGAAGCAAAAATGTTAGGGGGTTGTCCCCACCACCTAACCTGCAGGGGACATCAGACCGGTGGCCATAACTCACCTCACAGACAAAATATATGTGTGTATATATAGATATACAGCTCACAATCAGAACATAAACAGGAGTACTCACACAACATGTGTATTAATTAAATCAGCTAATGTCCGATCAAATCCTCGACATGTCACTGAGAAGCAGTGCCTTCACGTTCCTGTTCCAGCAAACAGACAAGCGAAGCGGCTCTATTAGGAGTGTCGAATCTTCTCTGCATTCCATCCAGTTGCCGGGTACAGTAGCGCATACATTTTCATTTTCCTTAGACGTGCCTTTATGTCATCAAAAGCCATGCGCTTCCAGACCACCTCAGCCGAATAGGAGGTAATTAGGGATCCACTTTTCAAAGAATTTCACAGGATCAGAACTATCTGAGCCCTCAGGTAAGACAACTACATGTATGTTGCATCTGCGACCTCGGATGTCGAGATCATCGATGTGCTCTAGCATGTCATGCACTTGTTTCTCAAGAAATACTAACCTAGCTTCCGAGGATGTAGCCACAGCCTCCACATCAGCAATCTGTTTCTCCGCTACTCCCAGTCAGACGGCAACCGCTTGCAATTGTGAGGTCTGTTCCTTAATGGCTTCCAGAACAGTGGCAACCTTGGTGTCAATGACTTTATTGAGGGTATCAGTAATTCTGTCCAGGGCTTGAACAATACTAGGCTCCGAAGCTTTCGAAAAATAACAGTCCAGGCTCATGTTAAAGCACCTCCTGCTCAAAATTCCACACTTTTACCATACAGACATGGAAAATAAAAACATAAACTGATAAATCGTAGAACACTCCTGGACGAATGAGGGACTACACCGTCATAAACTGATAAATGCCACCAGAGCTCACTCAATAGCAGTGTTTATCCCCCTCACAGGTTAGGAAAGTTAATAAAAGGTTCTTACTTCTAGTCCTAGAAGTTGGACCACATTAGCATCACTCTGAGAATTTCTGTCCAGTTAGAACTGATTTTCTCTGAGATGCTTGATAAATACAGATGTTTTGACTCAACTTGAATTTTTAGATCTAAAAGTCACCAACTGAATCTGAGCAACTTTTACATTTCTCTGTAGACATCTCAAAGAGGAGATTTCAGACTACATAAATCCAGACATAAAATATTTCAATGCTATAAATTTGATTCAATGGCACAATGCAAATACCACCTAGATTTTTTTTTAAATAGTAGAATTGTAATTGTAGTGTTAATATTAAGAAATTAATAATAATAATAGGAATGACAGCTATAGCAAATATAATGTCAGTATTAGTAACAGAGCAACAACTGTAGTAGCAGCGATAAAACACCAGCAGCTGCAGCGATAAAACACCAGCAACTGCTTAAAAAAACGTATGTTTACTATAGACATATAATCAAGAAACCTGACCAAGTGTTGAAACCTCTCCCCACTGATAAAACACAACCTACAACAATCAGATGCTGGGTAATAGGACAGTGGTGTATCCTACATTCAAAACAATGGGTGCAGCTGTTTTGACACTCGTCATACACATTGTCTGTTGGCCTCGAGGGCTCGTCCAATTTGTGAGTTTAAAGGATCATTCGGTTTCTTTGTGAGTGTGAAATGTAAGATGGATGTCAGTCTGTGTGTTTGGAGATATACCTGAACATCAGTGTTGAGGTTTTCTTGTTTCTTCTTTAAACAGAGTTCAGAGAACGACTGCGACGAGGCCGGTGGCAGTCTGGCTCAGAGACAGAGGATCATCTTCTTAGAAAATAACCTGGAGCAGCTCAGCAAGGTCCACAAACAGGTCAGTGACTACACCACAGGGAAACATTCACACCTGTTCACTAAGACCCTTCCACCTTAGTTACTGTTGCTACCCTGTCAATCTTTACGCCCACTTCACATATACAGTTTACAATGATGAACGGTGGCAGATTTACCATCATTCATAGTCCTTTTTGAAACAATGGGTCCTCAATTTTAATCAGACTTAAACAAAAGCAGCTTCTCATTTCTAGCTGAAGACTGTACACACATATATATATATATATATATATATATACACATATATATATATATATATACACATATATATATATACATATATATATATATATATATATATATATATATATATATATATATATATATATATATATATATATATATATACACATATATATACATATATATATATACATATATATACACATATATATATATATATATATATATATATATATATATATATATATATATATAATGATATTGAATGCAACTGGATAGCTCAACTGGACATCGACTCACTGATCCACACCACCAGGATCTACAGCACTGACATTGGGATGTCATTCGGGCTCGAGAAGTGTAGTCGAATGGTGAAAAAGAGAGGGAAGGTAGTCCACACAGAAGGGGGTCTCACTCCCAGAAGGAACAATAGCAGACATTGAGGATGATTACAAGTACCTTGGAATACCACAGGCAAATGGAAACGTCGAAGAGGTAACAAGGAAAACAGCAACTGCCAAATACCTCCAACGAGTAAGGCAAGTCCTAAGAAGTCAGCTCAATGGCAAGAACAAGTCCCAGGCAATAAACAGCTACGCCCTGCCAGTGATCAGATACCCTGCAGAAATAATAAGGTGGCCAAAGGAAGAGATACAGACCACAGACGTTAAGACACGAAAGCTCCTCACCATGCATGGAGGGTTGAGACTGTACGCTAGCCGTAAGGAAGGCGGCCGTGGACTAGTGAGTGTGAGAGCCACTATCCAGGATGAAACATCCAAGATCCACAAATACATCAAAGATAAGGCCCCAACAGATGACGTGCTCAGTGAATGTCTCAGGCAATGGGGAACAGAGGAAGACGTGCTGGAGGAGGGACCATCATGGGAGGACAAACCCCTACACGGGATGTACCACCGGAACATAACTGAAGTGGCTGATATCAAGAAATCCTACCAATGGCTAGAGCGGGCTGGACTGAAGGACAGCACAGAGGCACTCATCATGGCTGCACAGGAGCAGGCCCTGAGCACCAGAGCAATAGAGGCCCAGATCTACCACACCAGACAAGACCCAAGGTGTAGGCTGTGCAAAGAGGCCCCTGAGACAATCCAGCACATAACTGCAGAGTGTAAGATGCTGGCAGGTAAAGCATACATGGAGCGCCATAACCAAGTGGCTGGCATAGTGTACAGGAACATCTGCACGGAGTATGGACTGGAAACCCTGAGGTCAAAGTGGGAAACACCTCCAAAGGTGGTAGAGAATGACCGAGCCAAGATCCTGTGGGACTTCCAGATACAGACTGACAAAATGGTAATGGCGAACCAACCAAACATCGTGGTGGTGGACAAACAGCAGAGGAAAGCCGTTGTGGTTGACGTGGCAATACCAAGTGATGGCAACATCAGGAAAAAGGAACCTGAGAAACTAGAGAAATACCAAGGGCTCAGAGAAGAGCTGGAGAAGGCTTGGAAGGTGAAGGCGACAGTGGTGCCCGTGGTCATCGGAGCACTCGGGACAGTGACCCCCAAACTGGAGGAGTGGCAACAGCAGATCCCTGGAAGAACACCAGACATCTCGGTCCAGAAAAGTGCAGTACTAGGAACAGCAAAGATACTGCGCAGAACCCTCAAGCTCCCAGGCCTCAGGTAGAGGACCCTAGCTCTAAGGATGAGACCACCCAGGGAGGGTGAAGGACGAAGTTTTTATATATATACAGTGTATATATATATAGTCTGGATTTATGATTGCAAGCCACCTACTGCCCCCATGTTCCTGCTCAACACCCACTGATTATTTTTATTAATATTAATATTATTACCACTACCATTACTATTACTTTACATCTCTATGTGGAACTTTGCATAATGCTACTGTATGTTCTCGTTCCTCCTGCTCCCCCCTTCAAATAGCCTTATTGGCATGACCATAACGAAATGCAGTATTGCAGAAGGAGTTCTCCAGGCAAACAATGGACATCAGTAATCGAGCCAAAGTGTGCAGGATGAATGAACACTTACTGAGAAATATTGAAAACTGTTCAACGAAGAGCTCAAAAATTCACGAGATTTGTTGATCTGCTCTTTTTTGAAAAAAACCTCACACAAGCCAGAAA
Source organism: Siniperca scherzeri (assembly GCA_027580175.1). Lineage (NCBI taxonomy): Eukaryota > Metazoa > Chordata > Actinopteri > Centrarchiformes > Sinipercidae > Siniperca > Siniperca scherzeri. The sequence goes on from CM050858.1 coordinate 30,332,041, forward strand.
GGCTCTAAATTGGAAACTCTGGTCAGATTGGAACACAGCTCAGAGTGCGATGGGGGGGTGGGGGTGTTGATACAGATGATGTTTCACTGATACTGTCGTCAATCAATCAATGTGTGATTTTATAGTTCAATGACTATTAGAATATTTTTTTAAATTATATACAGTATATATACAATATATAAGGTTATGTATTTTTAGACAACTGATTCAGCGCAGCTCTCTATCTCCCCATCTGTTATATAGGGTTAGGGTTATATAATCAACCTTTCTCTCGCTTTCTCTCTCTCTCAATATATAGTTATGTATAATTATAGTCTCGATTTATGATTGCAAGCCACCCAAATTCAAATAGCCTTATTGGCATGGCCATAAAGAAATACAGTATTGCCAAAGCCCTGTATGAATAATGGATGTTGACAATTATAATATAAAGAAATCTATACATATACATTTACTGTATGTATATATATACATTTTGAAACAGTGTAAGAGACTTCAACAGCACAAAAAAAAAACAACCAATCAAACCAAAGTACATGATGAACAAACAAAAGCATCAACCCCCCCAATTCTTAATGTGAAAAGAAAAAGTAAATTTAACTCAGTAAATTTAACCCTTTGTGTTCTCCAGCTGGTGCGGGACAATGCTGACCTTCGCTGTGAGCTGCCCAAGCTGGAGAAGCGTCTGCGGGCCACAGTAGAGCGAGTAAAAGCTCTGGAAACCGCCCTGAGAGATGCCAAGGAGTCATCCGTGAGGGACCGCAAGCGCTACCAACAGGAAGTGGACCGCATCAAAGAGGCTGTTCGCTCCAAGAATGTCTCCAGGAGAGGACACTCTGCACAGATAGGTGAGGAAATGTTTGTTACAGCCCACAACAAACTAAACATACTGATGTGTCAAATCTTTTTACCAGCACAAGGTTTGTCTTGAGGGGGGCACTACAGGAAAGGTCATTAAAATGTGTAAAAGGATTCATCCTCTGAGGAGCACTAAACTTAGACTAAAATTTTAGTCCTGATGGTGTCGCTAGAGGAAGTTCAGGTGGTCACCAGATAAGATGTTCTGATCCTCTGACGAGAATCCAACAGCAGTTTGATGTATCAGACTGAATCTGGTTCTTGGTTGAAGCAGCCAACAGCTGACTTACCTGTCTCCATGTAGCCAAGCCAATCAGAGCAGGACATCAGTACCATCAGCACCCATCCTCCTCTCCATCCGTCAGACCGACCGTCCGAGGAGGGGGGGCAATGTCCACTCCACGTCATCACCTTCGACAGCAACCACCTCAACAACCACAGCAAACTCAACCCCATCAGAGCCACAGCAAGTAAGCTAAAGGTGAGTCACAACAACAACAACCACAGCAACCACAGTAACACAAAAACCACAACCACGGTAACCACATCAGGTCCAGGAAGATCATAAAGTTATCTCATTGCACTTTTCCTATAGAGCAGGTGTAGACCATACTCTTTATAATATTATTTACAGAAACCCAACAAATCCCACCATGAGCAAGCACTTGACGACAGCGGCAAGAAAAAACTTCCTTTAAGAGGCAGAAACCTCAAGCAGAACCAGACTCAAAGGTGGGCGAGAAAGAGAGAGAGAGGAGAGGGAGAGGGAAGGAGAGAGGCGGAGAGAGAGAAGGGGGTGGGGGTGGGGAAGCACAATGCAAATTCCACCTAGAATGTTAAAATAATGTAATGGTAGTGGTAATATTTATATTAATCAAGTAATAATAATAGAAATGATAGTGATAGGAATAATAATGATAATAATAGCAATAAGACTAATAATAATAATTGTAGTAGCAGTTGTCAAGAAGGAACACAGGGGCAGCAGGTGGCCCACAATCACCGATCCAGACTCTGCAGCTCCGGAGGCAGGAATACCTGCTGAAAGCGACAGAAAGAGAGAGGAGAGAGACGAGAAAGCACAAAACTACGGGAGAGAGAAGATGTCAAGTTAGTAACATGCAGTAATGGGATAAAAATGCATACAGATGGAGAAGGAGAGGAGGAGAGAGGAAAGAGGTGCATCATGGGAAGTCTCCCGGCAGTCTAGGCCTATAGCAGCATAACTAAGGGATGGTTCAGGGCTCACTCAAGCCAGCCCTAACTATAAGCTTTATCAAAGAGGAAAGTCTTTAGCCTACTCTTCAATGTGGAGATGGTGTCTGCCTCCCGAACCCAAACTGGGACCTGATTCCACAGGAGAGGAGCTTGATAACTGAAGGCTCTGGCTCTCGTTCTACTTTAGGAGACTCTAGGAACCACAAATAACCCTGCATCCTGGGAGCGCAGTGTTCTAGTCGGGTAATGAGGTACTATGAGCTCTTTAAGATACAATGGTGCCAGACTATCAAGAGCTTTGTAGGTGAGGAGAAGGATTTTAAATACTATTCTGGATTTTACAGGGAGCCAGTGCAGAGAAGCTAATATTGGAGAAATATGATCTATTTTACTAGTTCTTGTCAGTACATGTGCTGCAGCATTCTGGATCAACTGGAGAATCTCAAGGGACTTATTGGGCAGCCTGATAATAAGGAATTGCAATAGTCCAGCCTAGAAGTAACAAATGCATGGACTAGTTTTTCTGCATCATTTTGAGACAGGATGTGCCTGATTTTTGCAATGTTATGTAGGCGAAAGAAGGCAGTCCTTGAAGTGCGGGAGTTAAAGGATAAATCCGTATCAAAGGTAACTCAGAGGTTCCTTACGGTGGTGCTGGAGACCAGGACAATGCCATCTAGAGTAACTTTGTCTTTAGATAACGTGTTTCGGAGGTGTTTGGGGCCAAATACAATAACTTCAGTTTTGTCAGAGTTTAACATCAGAAAATTTCAGGTCTTCCAGGTTTTTATGTCCTTAAGGCATGCTTGAAGTTTAGTTAACTGGTTAGTTTCATCTGGCTTGATCGATAGATATAATTGGGTATCATCTGCATAATAATGAAAGTTTATGGAGTGTTTCCTAATAATGTTCCCTAAAGGAAGCATATATAAGGTGAATAGAATCGGTCCAAGCACAGAACCTTGTGGCACTTCGTGACTAACTTTGGCATGCACGGAGGACTCACCATTAACATGTACAAACTGAGATCGATCTGATAGATAGGATTTAAACCAGCTTAGTGCGGCTCCTTTAATGCCAATTGAATGTTCCAGTCTCTGTAATAGGATGTGATGGTTAATGGTGTCGAACGCAGCACTAAGATCTAACAAGACAAGTACAGAGACGAGTCCATTTTCTGATGCAATTAAAAGGTCATTTGTAATTTTCCCCAGTGCTGTCTCTGTGCTATGATGGACCCTAAATCCTGACTGAAAATCCTCAAATAAACTATTGTTATTTAGAAAGTCACACAACTGATTGGCAACTGCTTTCTCAAGGATCTTAGAGAGAAAGGGAAGGTTAGATATACAGTACAGACCAAAAGTTTGGACACACCTTCTCATTCAAAGAGTTTTCTTTATTTTCATGACTATGAAAATTGTAGATTCACACTGAAGGCATCAAAACTATGAATTAACACATGTGGAATTATATACATAACAAAAAAGTGTGAAACAACTGAAAATATGTCATATTCTAGGTTCTTCAAAGTAGCCACCTTTTGCTTTGATTACTGCTTTGCACACTCTTGGCATTCTCTTGATGAGCTTCAAGAGGTAGTCACCTGAAATGGTTTTCACTTCACAGGTGTGCCCTGTCAGGTTTAATAAGTGTGATTTCTTGCCTTATAATGGGGTTGGGACCATCAGTTGTGTTGTGCAGAAGTCAGGTGGATACACAGCTGATAGTCCTACTGAATAGACTGTTAGAATTTGTATTATGGCAAGAAAAAGCAGCTAAGTAAAGAAAACGAGTGGCCATCATTACTTTAAGAAATTAAGGTCAGTCAGTCCGAAAAATTGGGAAAACTTTGAAAGTGTCCCCAAGTGCAGTCACAAAACCATCAAGTGCTACAAAGAAACTGGCTCACATGCGGACCGCCCCAGGAAAGGAAGACCAAGAGTCACCTCTGCTGCGGAGGATAAGTTCATCCGAGTCACCAGCCTCAGAAATCGCAGGTTAACAGCAGCTCAGATTAGAGACCAGGTCAATGCCACACAGAGTTCTAGCAGCAGACACATCTCTAGAACAACTGTTAAGAGGAGATTGTGTGAATCAGGCCTTCATGGTAGAATATCTGCTAGGAAACCACTGCTAAGGACAGGCAACAAGCAGAAGAGACTTGTTTGGGCTAAAGAACACAAGGAATGGACATTAGACCAGTGGAAATCTGTGCTTTGGTCTGATGAGTCCAAATTTGAGATCTTTGGTTCCAACCACCGTGTCTTTGTGCGACGCAGAAAAGGTGAACGGATGGACTCTACATGCCTGGTTCCCACCGTGAAGCATGGAGGAGGAGGTGTGATGGTGTGGGGGTGCTTTGCTGGTGACACTGTTGGAGATTTATTCAAAATTGAAGGCATACTGAACCAGCATGGCTACCACAGCATCTTGCAGCGGCATGCTATTCCATCCGGTTTGCGTTTAGTTGGACCATCATTTATTTTTCAACAGGACAATGACCCCAAACACACCTCCAGGCTGTGTAAGGGCTATTTGACCAAGAAGGAGAGTGATGGGGTGCTGCGCCAGATGACCTGGCCTCCACAGTCACTGGACTTGAACCCAATCGAGATGGTTTGGGATGAGCTGGTCCGCAGAGTGAAGGCAAAAGGGCCAACAAGTGCTAAGCATCTCTGGGAACTCCTTCAAGACTGTTGGAAGACCATTTCAGGTGACTACCTCTTGAAGCTCATCAAGAGAATGCCAAGAGTGTGCAAAGCAGTAATCAAAGCAAAAGGTGGCTACTTTGAAGAACCTAGAATATGACATATTTTCAGTTGTTTCACACTTTTTTGTTATGTATATAATTCCACGTGTTAATTCATAGTTTTGATGCCTTCAGTGTGAATCTACAATTTTCATAGTCATGAAAATAAAGAAAACTCTTTGAATGAGAAGGTGTGTCCAAACTTTTGGTCTGTACTGTAGGTCTATAGTTGGCTAAAACCCCTGAATCAAGAGTGGGCTTTTTAAGACGAGGTTTAATTACAGCTGTTTTAAAAGACTGTGGGACATAGCCTGTTAATAAAGACAGGTTGATCATATCCAGTAAAGAAGTGGTAACTAAGGGTAAAACTTCTTTAAGCAGCCTAGTTGGAATTGGTGCTGAAAAGAAACCTGGGGTTGTTTTTATTTACAAGTAGTAGGCTGCTCTGGCATTACGGAGGGCTTTCCTATTCACGACTATCTTGCCAGGCTAAATGAGATTCTTCCAGATTGGTGGAATGCCATTTCCTTTCAAGTTTTCGCAATGTTTGCTTTAATTTGCAGGTTTGGGGGTTTTACCATGGAGCTAACCTTCTTTGTTTTATTATCTTCTTTTTTAGAGGGGCAATAGAATCGAGTGTCGTTCACAGTGAGCCTGCAGCACTTAATAGATTTAACATGGCTTTTGATTTCATGAAAATCTGAAGAATTATAACTTAAATAGAAATGCCATTTCGTTTTTTTTTACTTTATTTAAAATGTACAATAAAAAAGAAAAGAAAAAATCTTTTGGCCCCCTTGTCATGTCCTTAAGGTTTGGGAGTCCTGCTCTCTGATGTCAGTATACGTTAAGTATATAGTCTTGAAACCCTGAATAAACAGTTTGGTGATTTGTTAACATCAGTCTGTATAAATAAAGGTTCATCACTTCCTGTCTTCACAGGTAGCAAACGACTCCAGATCAGTTTTCTGTGGATCTTTGGATTTCTGAACTATCCTACGCTCACCACTCTGCCTTTACTGGAACCAGACTCCTCGTTTCTACTACTTTCCACCTTACCAGCCATTCCACCTTAACAGCCAACAAGTGCTTTCTTTCCTCCTCCGAGTCTAGCTGTCTGACTCTGTCTTTTCTTTTTCGAACAGAAAATCAGTCAGCTCTGTTGTTCTGAGTCTGTTTGTCTGACCGGATAAATGCAGTCAGAGTTAAATTTGTTAAATAACGAATTAAATAACAAGTTTAATAAGTTAACTTGGGTTTTTTGGACTTTAACGTAGACTAATGTGTTTCTGTTCTCTGGCGAACAGACGATCATGTGTTGTTATAGAAAACCAAAATGTTCAAAAATTAATGAAAAGTTAGGAATGATAAAAATAAAAGTAATGCGGGGAAATCAAAATGATGATATACTGAGTCAACATTTCGTCTTTTTAGGCCAAAATTATGGCACAGTCAACATGTTGACTCATTAACTTTTATTGCACTGAATTTAATTAAAATTTTTTATTAAATTTTGAGTCAAAATTTAGACTGCGATAAAATTTTCACTTAGAAACTGTCACGTAATATCTCAATGTTTACTAATAAATCATAATTTTATCTTGTGAAGTGATAGTGTTGACCTAGTTTTTAATTAAAAGTCATAATTTGGACATAAGTCATACATTTTGTACAGTTCCTTATTAGACTGATTTCATTGTACTCGCTATTGTTGTGCCATTCACTTTAATTTATACAGCACTTTGGTCACATCCGGTTGTTTTAAACGTGCTATATAAATAAACTTGACTTGACCTCATCAGTATAAAATCAGACTTCTGTGCTCAGCTCAGTAACACATAAACAATATAATATAATAATATTTCCTCCACAGTATTTATGTATCAGTAACAGCTGTACCGAATGATTCATGTATGAAACACAGTTAGTCTACTTTATGTTTGAACTCCTGTGTTCTGATGAATGTTTACATAAGTTTTTAGTACGTTTTTTTGTAATGTCATTAACACTTTACAATGATAAAAGATAAAAATATTTTTCCATTGTGCACAGTTCATCATCTGAAAATGTTTCCCACCAGGCAAATAAATACATGAACGATAGAAATGATAATAAAAATGATCACGAACAACTCATAATTATGTCCACTGGAAATAAAAATCTGTGATTTTAGAGTAAAATGTTGAGAAAAGTTGAATTTGTTACAAAAAAATAATATTATGAGATACAGTTATAATTATGCAATAAAAAGTCATAATATAAGGAATAAAGTTGAAAAAAGTGAATATTGGGATTTTCTTTACAAAATACAATTAAACCTCAAAACTTTCCTGTAACATTATGAATTTATATGTTAATATCATGACTTTCCTTAGAAAATTACTGATATATATAATATTATCATGATAATAATAATGCTGTGATTTTTTAATATAATTTAATATTTTGACTTTCCCATCACACTGGCCTAATACTCATACAATACATATAACAAGTTAAATATCATATTTTGACAAATAAAACTATAAATACAAGGACAAATAAAAGAGTAGTTATGGTTAGTCAAATTATTTTGACTTGAGATACAATATTATATAAAGGTTACTTATCCTATCATGACTTTAATATTATATAAAATATTTTTATTAAATTTTGAGTCAAAATTTAGACTGCGATAAAATTTTCACTTAGAAACTGTCACGTAATATCTCAATGTTTACTAATAAATCATAATTTTATCTTGTGAAGTGATAGTGTTGACCTAGTTTTTAATTAAAAGTCATAATTTGGACATAAGTCATACATTTTGTACAGTTCCTTATTAGACTGATTTCATTGTACTCGCTATTGTTGTGCCATTCACTTTAATTTATACAGCACTTTGGTCACATCCGGTTGTTTTAAACGTGCTATATAAATAAACTTGACTTGACCTCATCAGTATAAAATCAGACTTCTGTGCTCAGCTCAGTAACACATAAACAATATAATATAATAATATTTCCTCCACAGTATTTATGTATCAGTAACAGCTGTACCGAATGATTCATGTATGAAACACAGTTAGTCTACTTTATGTTTGAACTCCTGTGTTCTGATGAATGTTTACATAAGTTTTTTAGTACGTTTTTTTTGTAATGTCATTAACACTTTACAATGATAAAAGATAAAAATATTTTTTCCATTGTGCACAGTTCATCATCTGAAAATGTTTCCCACCAGGCAAATAAATACATGAACGATAGAAATGATAATAAAAATGATCACGAACAACTCATAATTATGTCCACTGGAAATAAAAATCTGTGATTTTTAGAGTAAAATGTTGAGAAAAGTTGAATTTGTTACAAAAAAAAATAATATTATGAGATACAGTTATAATTATGCAATAAAAAGTCATAATATAAGGAATAAAGTTGAAAAAAGTGAATATTGGGATTTTCTTTACAAAATACAATTAAACCTCAAAACTTTCCTGTAACATTATGAATTTATATGTTAATATCATGACTTTCCTTAGAAAATTACTGATATATATAATATTATCATGATAATAATAATGCTGTGATTTTTTTAATATAATTTAATATTTTGACTTTCCCATCACACTGGCCTAATACTCATACAATACATATAACAAGTTAAATATCATATTTTGACAAATAAAACTATAAATACAAGGACAAATAAAAGAGTAGTTATGGTTAGTCAAATTATTTTGACTTGAGATACAATATTATATAAAGGTTACTTATCCTATCATGACTTTTAAGCCGTATAATATTATATAAAATATTTTTATTATTCCTAACGTTTCATGAATTTTTTTTTATTGTCCTGGAGTAAATGTTTTACCACACTGATGTGTTTTTTAAATAATTATTATTTATTACAGAGCTGTTTTTATAGATTTAATTTATGGAATTTGTTCTTTTTACTTTGTTGTATGGAAGCGTATAGGGGACTATATTCAAATGATAAATTGTAATTCCACAATTGCATTATAATTCTCCACATATGTATGTGTTATTTGAGTAAAAATGAAAATGCAATAATCCAATTTTCATTTTAATACTCATACTTGTATGGGCGTTCTATGACCATATTATAATATTCAAATGTTAATTAAAATTTGAAAATGAAAATGCAGTTGACTTAAATATTGCTTGCATAAATGGAAAATCAGGTTACATTGTTTACATTGTATTTTCAAATTTTTGAAAATTAAATGTCAAACAGCTTTTCCATTTTAATTTTAATATGGTCATAGAATGCCCATACGAGTTTGTGGAAATGAAATTGAAAATTGGATTATTGCATTTTCATTTTTACTCAAATAACACATACGTATGTGGAAAATTATAATGCAATTCTGGAATTACATTTTCATTTTCAAGTTTACATTATCATTTGAATATAGTCCCCTATATGCTTCCATGTTGTTGGGACAGTATTCATCAGCTCCGAGTGTTTCTATCTGTGTAATATTTCTACAGTATAAAACAGTGTTGACCTGCTGCTGTGTGTCATTGTAAGCTGTTGTAACTGTCATCTGAAAGCATCATGAACATCATGAGTCTGAGAAGCACAGAGTCTTTAAGACCATGTTTTTGTTGAACCACGGTGTTTGTCTGTCTGTGGGCTTTATGTATTACTAAACTGTGGTGCAGTTGTTGTGTATCATTTTGACTCAATCTTAAAATGATGGTTTTGGACAGTAGTGATGTAATATAACTGTGCTCACTTCACCCCTGATCAGCCAATCAGTACATCACGTTTTCCGCTGTATTTATGGTCTAATACACTTTACTTTAACTCCACCCCCTTATTTGGCATTTAAATAAACTGTATATAAACTACTAATAAATCATAATTTTATCTTGTGAAGTGATAGTGTTGACCTAGTTTTTAATTAAAAGTCATAATATAAGGAATAAAGTTGAAAAAAGTGAATATTGGGATTTTCTTTACAAAATACAATTAAACCTCAAAACTTTCCTGTAACATTATGAATTTATATGTTAATATCATGACTTTCCTTAGAAAATTACTGATATATATAATATTATCATGATAATAATAATGCTGTGATTTTTAGAGTAAAATGTTGAGAAAAGTTGAATTTGTTACAAAAAAATAATATTATGAGATACAGTTATAATTATGCAATAAAAAGTCATAATATAAGGAATAAAGTTGAAAAAAGTGAATATTGGGATTTTCTTTACAAAATACAATTAAACCTCAAAACTTTCCTGTAACATTATGAATTTATATGTTAATATCATGACTTTTAAGCCGTATAATATGATATAAAATATTTTTTCCATTGTGCACAGTTCATCATCTGAAAATGTTTCCCACCAGGCAAATAAATACATGAACGATAGAAATGATAATAAAAATGATCACGAACAACTCATAATTATGTCCACTGGAAATAAAAATCTGTGATTTTTAATATAATTTAATATTTTGACTTTCCCATCACACTGGCCTAATACTCATACAATACATATAACAAGTTAAATATCATATTTTGACAAATAAAACTATAAATACAAGGACAAATAAAACTATAAATACAAGGACAAATAAAAGAGTAGTTATGGTTAGTCAAATTATTTTGACTTTCCCATCACACTGGCCTAATACTCATACTTGTATGGGCGTTCTATGACCATATTATAATATTCAAATGTTAATTAAAATTTGAAAATGAAAATGCAGTTGACTTAAATATTGCTTGCATAAATGGAAAATCAGGTTACATTGTTTACATTGTATTTTCAAATTTTTGAAAATTAAATGTCAAACAGCTTTTCCATTTTAATTTTAATATGGTCATAGAATGCCCATACGAGTTTGTGGAAATGAAATTGAAAATTGGATTATTGCATTTTCATTTTAATACTCATACAATACATATAACAAGTTAAATATCATATTTTGACAAATAAAAGAGTAGTTATGGTTAGTCAAATTATTTTGACTTTCCCATCACACTGGCCTAATACTCATACTTGTATGGGCGTTCTATGACCATATTATAATATTCAAATGATAAATTGTAATTCCACAATTGCATTATAATTCTCCACATATGTATGTGTTATTTGAGTAAAATGAAAATGCAATAATCCAATTTTCATTTTCAAGTTTACATTATCATTTGAATATAGTCCCCTATATGCTTCCATGTTGTTGGGACAGTATTCATCAGCTCCGAGTGTTTCTATCTGTGTAATATTTCTACAGTATAAAACAGTGTTGACCTAGTTTTTAATTAAAATTTGAAAATGAAAATGCAATAATCCAATTTTCATTTTCAAGTTTACATTATCATTTGAATATAGTCCCCTATATGCTTCCATGTTGTTGGGACAGTATTCATCAGCTCCGAGTGTTTCTATCTGTGTAATATTTCTACAGTATAAAACAGTGTTGACCTGCTGCTGTGTGTCATTGTAAGCTGTTGTAACTGTCATCTGAAAGCATCATGAACATCATGAGTCTGAGAAGCACAGAGTCTT
>CM050858.1:30348401-30376001 GCA_027580175.1 Siniperca scherzeri
TGTTGAACCAACCTTGATCGACGATGAAGCGAAGTTTCTGGATTGTGGCCAGATTTCCACTGACTCTGTAGATCCCGTCAACCTCCAGACCTGAAAACACAAAGTCAATGACAAAATATATGAAACAAAACATAAACTGACTTCAAGCCAGAGCAGAGGTTTGTCTCTATGTTATTTAATCAGTTAACATACAAAGAAGTGATGACACAGTCTTTTGTTTTCATACAGCTCACACATACAGCTATTGTTTGATTCTGATTCTGATTCTGATTCTGATTCTGATTCTGATTCTGATTCTGATTCTGATTCTGATTCTGATTCTGATTCTGATTCTGATTCTGATTCTGATTCTGATTCTGATTCTGATTCTGATTCTGATTCTGATTCTGATTCTGATTCTGATTCTGATTCTGATTCTGATTCTGATTCTGATTCTGATTCTGATTCTGATTCTGATTCTGATTCTGATTCTGATTCTGATTCTGATTCTGATTCTGATTCTGATTCTGATTCTGATTCTGATTCTGATTCTGATTCTGATTCTGATTCTGATTCTGATTCTGATTCTGATTCTGATTCTGATTCTGATTCTGATTCTGATTCTGATTCTGATTCTGATTCTGATTCTGATTCTGATTCTGATTCTGATTCTGATTCTGATTCTGATTCTGATTCTGATTCTGATTCTGATTCTGATTCTGATTCTGATTCTGATTCTGATTCTGATTCTGATTCTGATTCTGATTCTGATTCTGATTCTGATTCTGATTCTGATTCTGATTCTGATTCTGATTCTGATTCTGATTCTGATTCTGATTCTGATTCTGATTCTGATTCTGATTCTGATTCTGATTCTGATTCTGATTCTGATTCTGATTCTGATTCTGATTCTGATTCTGATTCTGATTCTGATTCTGATTCTGATTCTGATTCTGATTCTGATTCTGATTCTGATTCTGATTCTGATTCTGATTCTGATTCTGATTCTGATTCTGATTCTGATTCTGATTCTGATTCTGATTCTGATTCTGATTCTGATTCTGATTCTGATTCTGATTCTGATTCTGATTCTGATTCTGATTCTGATTCTGATTCTGATTCTGATTCTGATTCTGATTCTGATTCTGATTCTGATTCTGATTCTGATTCTGATTCTGATTCTGATTCTGATTCTGATTCTGATTCTGATTCTGATTCTGATTCTGATTCTGATTCTGATTCTGATTCTGATTCTGATTCTGATTCTGATTCTGATTCTGATTCTGATTCTGATTCTGATTCTGATTCTGATTCTGATTCTGATTCTGATTCTGATTCTGATTCTGATTCTGATTCTGATTCTGATTCTGATTCTGATTCTGATTCTGATTCTGATTCTGATTCTGATTCTGATTCTGATTCTGATTCTGATTCTGATTCTGATTCTGATTCTGATTCTGATTCTGATTCTGATTCTGATTCTGATTCTGATTCTGATTCTGATTCTGATTCTGATTCTGATTCTGATTCTGATTCTGATTCTGATTCTGATTCTGATTCTGATTCTGATTCTGATTCTGATTCTGATTCTGATTCTGATTCTGATTCTGATTCTGATTCTGATTCTGATTCTGATTCTGATTCTGATTCTGATTCTGATTCTGATTCTGATTCTGATTCTGATTCTGATTCTGATTCTGATTCTGATTCTGATTCTGATTCTGATTCTGATTCTGATTCTGATTCTGATTCTGATTCTGATTCTGATTCTGATTCTGATTCTGCTTGTGATTAGTTTGCTTGCTCTTATTGGTTCCACCTGTGTCTTGTTGTCTCCCCTACCTGAGTGTATTTAATCTGTGTTCTTCCTTTTCTGTGTCAGATCGTTGTTGTATTTGTGTTAAGCTTCCTAGCTCTAGTTGTCTGTATTTTGGATTCATGCTCTGTTTCTGTCATGGTTCTGTTATTTCCTGTTTTATTTTGGTAAGAGTTCTCCCTTTTGTGTCTTGTGTAGTTGTACTTCCTGCTTGTGATTAGTTTGCTTGCTCTTATTGGTTCCACCTGTGTCTTGTTGTCTCCCCTACCTGAGTGTATTTAATCTGTGTTCTTCCTTTTTCTGTGTCAGATCGTTGTTGTATTTGTGTTAAGCTTCCTAGCTCTAGTTGTCTGTATTTTGGATTCATGCTCTGTTTCTGTCATGGTTCTGTTATTTCCTGTTTTATTTTGGTAAGAGTTCTCCCTTTTGTGTCTTGTGTAGTTGTACTTCCTGCTTGTGATTAGTTTGCTTGCTCTTATTGGTTCCACCTGTGTCTTGTTGTCTCCCCTACCTGAGTGTATTTAATCTGTGTTCTTCCTTTTCTTTTCATTCCACTACATTTATTTATTTAATGAAGAAACTTCATACAATTTTTATCTTTTTAACACATGGTCCTGTATTTTACTCACATGTACAATGAGTTTTTATGTATTAATTTACTTTGTTTTTTCTCTTTCTTTACTTTTTTATTTTATATGTATGTATATATATGTATGTATATATATATATGTATATATATATATATATGTATATATATATATATGTATATATATGTATGTTTGTGTTTTTTCAAATTATCTTTTGCCCTTTCTATGTATAACATTAATTGAATTTTTACACCGATGACACCCAGCTGTACGTATCAATGTCATCTGGTGATAATAGCAATCTTCTCACGCTCATTAAATGCATTAATGAGATTAAGTGCTGGATGTCCAACAGTTTCCTGCAGGTAAAGGAAAATAAATCTGAGATCATATTATTCAGCTCACCTGTAATAACCTCAGCAGTCTGTCAATAAAATTTTAATCTGTGTTCTTCCTTTTCTGTGTCAGATCGTTGTTGTATTTGTGTTAAGCTTCCTAGCTCTAGTTGTCTGTATTTTGGATTCATGCTCTGTTTCTTGTTGACCTAGTTTATGGACTTTGGATTTTGGACTTTGCCTCTTTTGGAAAAACTGTTAACCTGCTCTGCTGTCTGCGTTTGGGTCCTTTCTCTATTTCCGGGCTTGACACTTTAATGTAACAGTTAATTTTTCATGGATCCACAGGAAGTCCTTCTCTGGACAAAACATGTGGCACCAGCTGATATGGCCTCTTATACTGGGATAAACAGGAAATGGAAGAGAGACATAGGGTGTGTCAGAGGGGAGTCTGACATTTAGGATCCTGGTTAATTCAGGACTGTCGACATATGACGCCTTTTATCTTGTGTTTCTAGAGTGATGTGTTTTTGCAGACACGAGTTTGACATAGTATTTTCCCCAGAGCACGCAGGGAGCTTCAGTTCCAACTGCTAATACTGTATGTAGCCTCTATTTTATTTGTCACCACTATGGTTAGGGTTAGGGTGTCTGATGTTGACTGCGGTTAGTTATTGGTTTGATTAATGGTTTCCAGTTTAATAATGTGAGTTTGTATTGATTACTGACTGTGGCTGATCAGGGTAATTGTACTCAGTTTCTAACAGCAGTATACAGTAAATGGTTGCCCTTTTGTGTGCGTATTTTTAAACTACTTTCCTAATTAAACATGATGTGCTTGATGGTGTTATGACTCCTGATGAAATTTGAAAGCTCAGCATCAAGTCAGTAGGGACACGTTACAGTTCTGTCAAACAGAAGTGGAGTATCTGGGAAGAAAATTGTGTGGAGACAAAAGGTTAATAGCATCCACACAAGTAGAGACTATAGCTAAGGCTAAGCTGCTAACAGTGGGACAAATGCTGTCTTTTCTGGGGGTAGCGGGATTCAGTCGTCTGTGGGTTTGTGACTATGCCCTTAAGGCAGTGCCTTTGCAAGCCCTTGATATGGGCAGCAGGGCCAACAAATAACTCAGCTCAATTGCAGTGGACATAGGAGGCGGAAGGAGCCTTTGAGGCAGTGAAAGGAGACTTGCGAACTGCTCTGCACTTGGTAACCCAGCCTACACCAAGCCATTTCACTTATATGTTGCAGAACACTCAGGCTACACCAGTGCAGTGCTGATGCAAGACACACCAGCAGGTAAACAGTTATTGGCCTACTACAGCACTAAGTTAGACAACATTGAGTCAGGTCTGCCAACTTGCTATCAGGGATTGGCAGGAGCAGTTTTTGCATTGCGAGCACATGAGGAAATGCATAGTCAGCCAATCATGGCAGATCTCACACTGTTTGTAGATGGCTCCTGCTTTAGAGATGCTACAGGCAACCATGCAGGTTATGCCATTGTGCAATTAAATTAACACCTATACAACCAAATTTGCTCAACCGTTCTGCACAGCTTGCAGAGATCAAAGCTTTAACAGCCGCACGTAAACTAGCACAGAGAAAGCATCTTAATGTATAGACAGACTCAGCGTTCGCTTACTGCGTATGCCACGTTTATGGAAATATTTGGAAGCAGAGAGGCTTCCTAAAGGCTGACGGCATGCTATGCATGGAGAAGCAGTCTCCGCACTGTTAGATGCAATACACCTCCCAGCAGTGGTTGCCATTATCAAGTGTCCAGCACATACAGTAAAAAATATACACTTTAATAGCCAAATGGAATCATTTCAGTAGCCAAGTTCTTGTGTAGAGAACTTTTTCCAAGATTTGGCATGTCAGACACCATCCGCTCAGACAATGGACCACATTTTGTAGCAGAAGCCTTTAGACCAGCCTTAAAGATGCTAGGGATTAAGCAAAAGTTTGGGTGTGTGTGTATATATATGTATGTATATATATATATGTATATATATATATATATATGTATATATGTATATATATATATATATGTATATATATATGTATATATATGTATGTATATATATATATATATATATGTATATATATATATATATATATATATATATATGTATGTATATATATATGTATGTATATATATGTGTATATATATATGTATATATATGTATATATATATATATATATATATATATATGTGTATATATATATGTATGTATATATGTATGTATATATATATGTATGTATATATATATGTATATATATATGTATGTATATATATATGTATATGTATATATGTGTATATATATGTATATGTATATATATATGTATATATATATGTATATGTATATATATGTATATATATGTATATGTATATATATGTATATATATGTATATATATATATATATATATATATATATGTATGTATATATATGTATGTATATGTGTATATATATGTATATATATGTATATATATGTATATATATGTATATATATGTATATATATGTATATGTATATATATATATGTATGTATATGTATATATATATATATATATGTGTATATATATGTATATGTATGTATATATGTATATATATATGTATATATATATGTATGTATATATATGTATGTATATGTATATGTATGTATATATATATATGTATATATATATGTATGTATATATATGTATGTATGTATATGTATGTATGTATATATATGTATGTATGTATATGTATGTATGTATATATATATGTATGTATATATATGTATATATATGTATGTATATATATGTATATATATGTATGTATGTATATATATATGTATGTATATATATGTATATATGTATATGTATGTATATATATATGTATGTATATATATGTATATATGTATATGTATATATATATATATATGTATATATGTATATATATATATATATGTATATATATATATATATATGTATATATATATAGCGGCTGGATAGCTCAATTGGTAAGTCACAGGACTTACACACAGGGGACCC
Source organism: Siniperca scherzeri (assembly GCA_027580175.1). NCBI lineage: Eukaryota > Metazoa > Chordata > Actinopteri > Centrarchiformes > Sinipercidae > Siniperca > Siniperca scherzeri. The sequence continues at coordinate 30,354,162 of CM050858.1, forward strand.
GGGTTCGAATCCCCCTCGGGACGCATTGAGCAATGACCATCATCCAGTGTGGAACGTCTGGATAGCTCGATTTGGTAGGCCACGGGACACTCACGGGGGAACAAGGGTTCGAATCCCCCTCGGGGCGCAATGAGCAATGACCCATCATCCAGTGTGGGTCCTTAGGCAAGACCCTTCACGCTGCTGCCTACCTCATGATGATGAGTGACAATGAAATATATGACATGCCGGCTCAGACGTCGCCCGGCCAAACAAGGTCTGCGTCAGGTGTTGGGGAACCAGGGCATCGAGACGACAAATGGGCTACTGGAACAAGACGGAAATGGGCGAGATGCGATAACAAGGCTCTGTTGAATGTTACTACTCCAGTAACCCTAGTCAGAGGGGTTACATGCACAGGATGTGGGATGAATGGTTACTTCGAAACCCACAATCAAGGCTTACGGCGAAGCAACTAGTAGCTCAGTGTTCCAACATCCACAAGCGGCAACTGCTATCACAACTTGAGATTGACGAGGTACAACACAAATGCTACGGCAAGGGGAGCCAGGACTACAGGTCAGAGGGAGCATCCAGCAGCTCCCCAACCAGAGATTGGGTACGAAGCCCCAAGAGACATCACGCTGAACGAGGCAGCGACTGACCTGAAAGATAAGATCATGGCGAGGATGAATACAAGGCAACCCCGACGCCAACTACAACGGCTAAGTGAAGTACCATCAGAAAGTCTCCTAGAAGATGTGAATGCAGCATTGAGAGCGATCCCTACCACAACCATCACTGAAACCAATGAGCTGATATACGCCTCAGCAGCAGTGATCCTAGAGATGCTTGGCTACAAGAGCAACCACGGGAGCCATGAGAGACAATACCCACCATGGAAACGAAGGTTGGAGGCAAAAATCAAGGAGGCCCGGAGAGAAGTGAGCCAACTGACAGAGGCTGAGAGAGGTGCAATGAGAAAGCAAGTACCCAAGAAGTACAACCAGATGCCCATACCTGAAGCACTCGAAACTGCCAAACAAAGGCTCCAAGCCTTGGCCAGCCGCCTAAAGAGATACACAAGAGATAATGAAGCCAGAAGAATAAACCGGCTGTTCGCAACTCAACCTGCGAAAGTGTACGCTCAATGGCAGGGTAATAACAGCAGAGCAGACCCACCAAGGCTGGAAACGGAGCAGTACTGGAAAAGTATATGGGAAAGGGAGGCATCACACAACAGCGATGCACAGTGGCTGGCAGCCCTGAGAAAGGACCACAGCAACCTCCCTGAACAGAATCCAGTCACCATCACAGCGGCAGACATCCAAGAAAGAGTCTCAGGTATGAAGAACTGGACAGCACCGGGCCCTGACAGGATCCACACCTACTGGCTAAAGAAGCTCACTGCACTCCATGAGCGCCTAGCAGCACAAATGAACCAGCTGCTAAGAGATGGGACGCACCCTGAATGGCTTACCGAAGGGCGCACAATCCTGATCCTGAAGGATCCCGCAAAGGGTACAGTCCCATCCAACTATCGGCCAATAACCTGTCTCTCCACAACATGGAAGCTCATGTCAGGCATCATCGCAGCTAAGATAAGTGGACACATGGATCAATACATGAGCAAAGCACAGAAGGGCATTGGCAGAGGAACCAGAGGAGCCAAACACCAACTCCTGGTTGACAGAACAGTCACCCAAGACTGCAGAGCCCGACACACCAACCTGTGCACTGCCTGGATTGATTACAAGAAAGCATATGACTCAATGCCGCACACATGGATCACTGAATGCTTAGAGATGTACAACATCAACAGGACTCTAAGGGACTTCATTGCAAACTCGATGAGGCTGTGGAAAACCACCCTTGAGGCCAATGGCAAGCCACTTGCACAAGTATCCATCAAATGTGGCATATACCAAGGAGATGCTCTGTCCCCACTGCTGTTCTGCATAGGTCTGAACCCCCTCAGCCAAATAATCAACAAGACTGGCTATGGATACCGACTCAGGAACGGGCCACCATCAGTCACCTCCTCTACATGGATGACATCAAGCTATACGCTAAGAGCGAGCGGGACATCGACTCACTGATCCACACCACCAGGATCTACAGCTCTGACATTGGGATGTCATTCGGGCTTGAGAAGTGCAGTCGAATGGTGACAAAGAGAGGGAAGGTAGTCCACACAGAAGGGGTCTCACTCCCAGAAGGAACAATAGCAGACATTGAGGATGGTTACAAGTACCTTGGAATACCACAGGCAAATGGCAACCTCAAGAGGCAACAAGGAAGACGGCAACGCCAAATACCTCCAACGAGTAAGGCAAGTCCTAAGAAGTCAGCTCAATGGCAAGAACAAAGCCCAGGCAATAAACAGCTACGCCCTGCCAGTGATCAGATACCCTGCGGAATAATAAGATGGCCAAAGGAGGAGATACAGACCACAGACGTTAAGACGCCGAAAGCTCCTCACCATGCATGGAGGGTTCCATCCCAAATCCAGCACCCTGAGACTGTACGCTAGCCGTAAGGAAGGCGGCCGTGGACTAGTGAGTGTGAGAGCCACTATCCAGGATGAAACATCCAAGATCCACAAGTACATCCAAGATAAGGCCCCAACAGATGACGTGCTCAGGGAATGTCTCAGGCAATGGGGAACAGAGGAAGACGTGCTGGAGGAAGGACCATCATGGGAGGACAAACCCCTACATGGGATGTACCACCGGAACATAACTGAAGTGGCTGATATCAAGAAGTCCTACCAATGGCTAGAGCGGGCTGGATTGAAGGACAGCACAGAGGCACTCATCATGGCTGCACAGGAGCAGGCCCTGAGCACCAGAGCAATAGAGGCCCAGATCTACCACACCAGACAAGACCCAAGGTGTAGGCTGTGCAAAGAGGCCCCTGAGACAATCCAGCACATAACTGCAGGGTGTAAGATGCTGGCAGGAAAAGCATACATGGAGCGCCATAACCAAGTAGCTGGCATAGTGTACAGGAACATCTGCACTGAGTATGGACTGGAAACCCCGAGGTCAAAGTGGGAAACACCTCCAAAGGTGGTAGAGAATGACCGAGCCAAGATCCTGTGGGACTTCCAGATCCAGACTGACAGAATGGTAATGGCGAACCAGCCTGACATCGTGGTGGTTGACAAACAACAGAGGAAAGCCGTTGTGGTTGATGTGGCGATACCAAGCGATGGCAACATCAGGAAAAAGGAACATGAGAAACTAGAGAAGTACCAAGGGCTCAGAGAAGAGCTGGAGAAGGCCTGGAAGGTGAAGGCAACAGTGGTGCCCGTGGTCATCGGAGCACTCGGGGCAGTGACCCCCAAACTGGAGGAGTGGCTACAGCAGATCCCTGGAAGAACACCAGACATCTCGGTCCAGAAGAGTGCAGTACTGGGAACAGCGAAGATACTGCGCAGAACCCTCAAGCTCCCAGGCCTCTGGTAGAGGACCCGAGCTCGAAGGATGAGACCACCCGCGGAGGGTGAAGGACAAAGTTTTTATATATATATATATATATATATATATATATATATATATATATATATATATATATATATATATATATATATATATATATATATATGTCTCTTCACCTCGCTAGACTCCCAGCGCTTACCCCTTTACTTCAGCTCTGCATTCAACACTGTCATCCCTTCCAAGTTAATCCCCAAACTTGGAAACCTGGTCATTAACACCTCCATTTACAATTGGATTATGGACTTCCTGACAAACAGACCTCAGCTTGTTAGGTCAGGCCACAACTGCTCCACCACCATCACACTCAACACTGGCGTACCACAGGGCTGTGTGCTGAGCCCCTTCCTCTACTACCTCTACAAACTCGACTGCAGGCCTGCACATGGATCTAACGTCATCATCAAGTTTGCGGACGATACTACGGTGATTGGTCTCATCAGCAACAATGATGAGACTGCCTACAGGGTGGAGGTCCAGCACCTGGCCACATGGTGCTCAGACAATAACTTGCTCCTTAACACCTCCAAGACAAAAGAGCTCATCGTGGACTTCAGGAAGGAGAGAGGAGGTATACATGACCCCATCCACATTAACGGGATGGCTGTTGAGCGTGTCTCCAGCTTCAAGTTCCTGGGGACCCATATTTCAGACACCAGTTTTCAGTCCTGGACCACCAACACCTCCTGCCTGGTCAAGAAGACTCACCAGCGACTCTTATTCCTGAGGACAGTGAAGAAGAACCAACTGTCCTCGGCTGTCCTGGTGAACTTCTATCGCTGCACAATAGAGAGCATCCTGACCAGCTGAGTCACAGTCTGGTTGGGAACTGCTCTGCTGCAGAGCGCTGGGCACTGGAGCGGGTGGTGAAAACTGCCCAGTGCATCAAAGGGGCAATACTTCTAGCCATTGAGGACGTCCAGAGGAAATGCTGTCTGCGTCAAGCCCGCAGCTTTCTTAAGGACTCCTCTCACCCCGCCCAGAGACTGTTTTCTCCCCAGCCTTCCGGCAGGCGCCTCAGATGCTTCCGGCATCTAAACAACTTTTTCCCCCCAGAGCTGTCTTCCTACTGAACTCTGCCCCCTGCTGATTACACTGTCCCCTCATATACCTTAACATTAAATGCTGCTATATTGATATTGTTTTTGCTACATGTACCACATGTTCATTTGCACTACCAGACTATTTATTTATACATATACTGCATCATTTGCACTCCAGTACTATGTACTGAATACTGCAATAACTCATCTACTGCACTGTTAACTATTTCCATAAATTGCACTACTTTATATTCATTGCACTACTGTTCTGCCCAGTCCAATTCATTATTGTACATATCCATCAGTATACTTCTGTTTATAGTAATGCCATCTGTATATAATGTCCATAGTACCACTTGTAAAATATTTTCATAATACTGCTCTATCCTGCATTTATGCACTCACTTTATATCCTGCACTTCTGGTTAGACCTAAACTTTGGAATGGCCTAGTCAAAGTCCAGACCTGAATCCTATTGAGATGCTGTGGCATGACCTTAAAAAGGCAGTTCATGCTCGAAAACCCTCCAATGTGGCTGAATTACAACAATTCTGCAAAGATGAGTGGGCCAAAATTCCTCCACAGTGCTGTAAAAGACTCATTGCAAGTTATCGCAAACGCTTGATTGCAGTTGTTGCTGCTAAGGGTGGCCCAACCAGTTATTAGGTTTAGGGGGCAATCACTTTTTCACACAGGGCCATGTAGGTTTGGATTTTGTTTTCCTTTAATAATAACAACATTTATTTAAAAACTGCATTTTGTGTTTACTTGTGTTATCTTTGACTAATATTTAAATTTGTTTGATGATCTGAAACATTTAAGTGTGACAAACATGCAAAAAAAAAAGAAATCAGGAAGGAGGCAAACACTTTTTCACACCACTGTACACACCACTATACACACGCACGCGCGCGCACACACATATGCCCTCATGATGCCTCTATAATTAAATGCCCCTGTTGTGTTTGTTTTTTTGTTTCTTTTCTCTGTGTGCAGGTGGCCCACCGAATACAACTGCTTTATACTACTTATACTTAATACTGCCTTATTATTTTTTTTGCCCCTGTCCCTCAAACAGCCTGAGTCCACCACTGTCTATAATCAATCAAACTTTATTTATATAGCACAAGTCATACATCAAATGCAACTCCAATTGCTGAACATAATTAAAAAGAGCATAACTTTCAAAAACATTTAAATGAATAAAATAAGTGTAAAGTACTGGCTGGGGCCATAGTTGGCTAAAAGCGGCCTCACCGTGGGTCTTAGACCAGACCCTAGGAACAACCTATAGACAACTACCAGAGGAACTGAGGGATCCAATGGTTACATATATTAAAACCATATCAAACAAGTAGTTGGGAGCAAGACCATTTAGTGATATGTAAACAAACAAAAGAATCTTAGAATCAATTCTAAAACTAAGAGGTATTCAGTGCAGCAATTTTAAAACAAGCGTAATGTGGGCTCTCTTACTGGTCCTGGTCAGCAGAAGAGCAGCTGAATTTTGTATAAGTTGAAGTTGATCTATGGCTTTTTTTTCATTACAATATTCCAGCCTACTAATGATAAAAGCGTGCACAAGTTTCTCAATATTTGGCCTGGGAGAGAAATGGACACACTCTGGCAATATTTTTAGCTGATAAAAGGCACATTTGGTCACATTCCAGATGAGGGCATCAAAGTTAAAACAGAGGTCAGTTTCCTTCTCTGTGCCTCTGCTCCAATGACGAGTACCTCTGTTTTATCCTGGTTGAGCTAAAAGTTGAGCCATCCAAACATTAATATCTAAAATACACTTGTGGAGGGCATTGATAGAGCTTGTGTCATCAGGTGACACGGCAATATAGAGTTGACTGTCATCAACGTAACTATGAAAATTGATGCCATGTCTCCTGATGACACTAGGTCATAATTTATATTTTCATAATACTTATTTTCATAATACCTATGTATGAACCATACCAATGTATGAAATGACCATGTGAAAACCCTGTGACAATGTGAAAGGTGTTGCTGGTATTGATGAACCTACAGAGAATTATCAGCTGAATCTGCACCTCCCCTCGGCTTTACAGAGCTTTATAGTCGGTTTCAGCTCATTAATTCAATTTAAAATAGTCCACATTTCTGAAGAGATGAATCATCGATCAACTTGTATATCAAATAATCATTTCAGCATTGGTCGTCTTGAACTTGTGTCAGTTACAGACTGTTCAAAATCAGTATCAGAAAGTTAACAGAAACTTCGCCATCAGCATTATCCACCCTGTCCATCTGTACGGTCAATGTGTCCAGTCATTCAGAATTTCACTCAAATATGAATAATAGACAGCCTCTTTCAGTAGTTAATGTGTGTTTATAAACATCACTCATCACAAACAAAATGCATCAAACAGCTAACAGTGCTACTGACTAACGTCCTCCTGGATCCATTTTCTTCATAGTTTTGTCATCCTGATTGTCCATACTGTAATTTTATTATGTTGGTCTAGTCTGTAAACACAGCATCTATTTCCTGTCTGTCCATCCTAAAGAGCTCCTCCTGAGGTTTCTTTCATTTTCCCCCCTGTTAAAAGGGTATTTTGGGGAGCATTTTTCTTCATCTGCATCGAGGGACAGAGGGTGTTGTATGCTGTAAAGCCAGAGGCATAGCTAGAGGCAAATTTGTGATTTTTGATAATAGGCAATATAAGTAAAATTGACTTGACTTAATGGAAGCAGTGTATTTATCCATATGTTGGTGCTCATTGAGCAGCTTTCATCTGGTTTGATTTAATGGAGTTACCTGTGCAGATTCAGTGTGCTGCTTTGCTCTGATGAAGTTTGTTAAGTGACAATCATTTCACAGCTCTGTGGCAGGTGACTCACTGGGAAGATTTTCGCAGCTGTTTCTTTGGGTAAATAATTTTTTTTTGTACATGAAGGAGGTCCAGATGTGCAGTGACTGAGCTCAAGAAAATGTGTTTTCTCTAGCAGGTATGTGCTTTGAAGTGATTATACTTCATACCCACTTGTACTTATTTTGATTAGGTGTATTATAGTGTATCATATTTCGATTTGCTTGCAGACTTATTTATTATAAGGTCTATTTCTATTCTATTAGTACTTCTTCTCCTGTGTGACGTGACAGTGAGCAGCTGTAACAAAGAGTTTCCCCTCAGGGATCAATAAAGTATTTCTGATTCTGAAACATATTGTTGCCCAAGTTCAGTGGTTCACCATGCACCTTTTTAGTTTGTCCACTAGGTGGCAAAGGTTTTTGTCATGGTTTAATTTTATTCAGTTTGAGAAAGTTAAGTTTTTTTTATTTGGACTAAAAGGAAAATGGTTTAAAAAAAGGCTGTTAGTTATTTTAAAGCTCTCTGCTATTAATTGTTAAACATTGTGAAGACAATGTGCATTGTTTAATATATCGAAAGCATATTGATGTTAGCTGAGATATAAAGAAAAGTGCTCTGATGATGTGCAGTGAGTAGACTTCAGACGATGTGTTTTCTCTTGTCTTCATGTAGTGAAAAATAAAAATAAATGGTGAATGCTCGTCAGACACTTGTTACAATGTCAACATGGGAACAAACCGAGGATTAAAAAACAGAGACAGTGATTGCGCTAGATGAGGCCTCAGAGACAGAAAACAAACCACATATCATCTATTCTCTTCTGTTTCCCTTTATAGGAAGTGTTCTAGATTTCCTCAGCTGTTAGTGAACATACCTCGCTTGTCAACAGCGTCCAAACAGATCTGAACGAACCTCGGCACCGTGGTTCCTTCACGCTCGCAGAGAGTCAACAGATGGCAGCCAAAAACTCGATCTGAGAAGGACATTATAACATCATTACCTGTTGTAACATTAACATCGTTAATGTTACAACAGGTTTAAAGGACCAGTGGGTAGGATTTAATTCAGTTTTATTTATATAGCGCCAATTCATAACAGAAGTTATCTCATTGCACTTTTCCTATACAGCAGGTCTACACCGTACTCTTTATAATATTATTTTGAGAAACGTGAGGTTTCTCAAAATAATATATGCTGTCTTTGCAGTTAATATATGCCGACTCCGTAGTTTTCTCTGGGCGAGTTTATTAGTGGACCAAAACCATGACAACTCAGAGTTCAGACCAGGAAGCAGAGTTGCAGTCCTACATGCTTCTCTGCGCTTCCAGAGCAGTTACCCACCCAAAACTCCTTAGTGACGGTGTCTGCCCCCCGACCACTTAAATTAATTAAATCTAAAGTTAACAGAAGAGGAGTTATAAATAAAAACCTAAGCAAAAATGCTGAAATAGCACAACAAAATAGGAGAATTAAATGTGGACTCTTAAACATCAGATCTCTGTCATCTATAGCTGTACTAGTGAACGATTTAATATCAGAGTATCGTATTGACTTATTTTGTCTTACTGAAACCTGGCTGGGTCATGAAGAATATGTTAGCCTAAATGAATCCACTCCGCCCAGTCATATTAATACTCACGTTCCTCGATGCACCGGCCGAGGAGGTGGAGTTGCAGCCATCTTCGACTCAAACCTATTAATCAACCCTAAACCTAAACTAAATAATTGAAATTTGAAATGAAAGCCTTGTTCTTAGTCTTTCACACCCATTACAAAGAGTACGGTCTAGACCTGCTCTATAGGAAAAGTGCAATGAGATAACTTCTGTTATGAATTGGCGCTATATAAATAACATTGAGTTGAATATTTACAGAGACCCAACAAATCCCATTTAGTGGCATCTAGCGGTGAGGTTGCAGTTTCCAACCATTTGAATACTGCTGACCTCACCCCACCCTCTAGAGCCAGTGTTTGGTTTGTTCATTCTAGGCTAAATAGAAACATGGTGGTGCAACATGGCGGCCTCCGTGGAAGGGGACCCGCTCCCTCTGTAGCTATAAAGGGCTTATTTAAGGTAACAAAAACAAAACAATTCTTTTTTTCCAGGTGATTATTATACACTAATGAAAACATACTTATGAATATTATATTCCATTTCTGCCATATTCTGTCAATAGATCCCCCTAAATCTTACACACTGGTCATTTAATGACTAATTGTTAATGTTGCAACAGGTTTAATGACTAATCATTAACATACACATTTCAAATTATGACTTTATTTTAAAAATTCTTGTTAGTGAGATCACATTTAAACCCATTCTCCAAAAGTAACTTCACTGTCACAAAAACATCACATATAGATCCTGTTCAATTCAGAGATTCATTAAAGGTAAATATATTCAAAGGTGAATAATAACAAGATAGGATAATTATGATAATAATAAATTATAGACTTGCAGTTAAAATACCAATACAAAAAGTGAAAACTAAACACTGCAACATTTTTTTTATGAGTGTGTGTGTGTGTAGGTCATTCACTGTCCCTCAGGTTGTGGCATGTTGATATATACTGGGCAGCAAGCTATGCCCTGTCTCCTGCTCCTAGAAGTATTTTGAATTTTGAGAGCTCATTTAGCTCTTTGAAATCTGAGATTACAGAGTTGAACTTGTTAAAGTAAATGTTTCTTGTTTCATTGAATGTTGTACATTGTAAGAGGAAGTGCATCTCTTTCTCAACCTCACCTGTCGAACAGTGACCACATATTCTGTTTTCTTTTGGTTGCCATGATTTTTTGTGCCTTCCTGTTTCTGCTGCCAGTCTGTGGTCACTGAGCCTGTACTTGGTCAGGATCTGTCTCTACTGTCTGTCTCTGACAGCAGACAGAGATTCTGCCCATTCATAATCTCTTTTTAGGGCCAGATAACTTTCTGATCTACTTTGGCTTTTAGTTTCTGTCCAGTGTTCCAGATTCAGGTTTCTTTACGTCGTGTTGTAATTTGGTTTCCTCTGATTGGTGTTTGGAAAGCAGTGAGACTGGTCCGAGTGTCTGAGGGGGGTCAGTGAGTCTCAGCACCAGCTGACATAGGGGACTCTGTTCTGGGCTCAGCTCCTGGGTCTGGAGGGCTTTGGGATGGAGGGGGTCTCGGGGGATTTAAGGTGATTAAAACATGTGAGCGCTCTCTGTTGAATGTTAATTATCAGCAGGTCTGATTCTGCTCCACATGCATCTGCTGGTGTTTTTCTGTGTGAAATGTATCTGCAGAGTCCTGCATGTAGAGACTCTGCTGGACGTTTGTCCCGGCGGGTGAAGCTCTGGTGACTGAGTGGACCCCAGACTCACCACCAGACAGCGCAGTGGGCTGGATGACACTATCACATATTTTAAGACACATTTTAATTGATTTTAATTTGAAAATTATAACATTTTCTCTTAATTGCATTTAGAGCTCTTTGAGCTTTTTCTTTGAGTGCGTTCACTGCCATGTTGAAACTCCCTGATGCTGTTATGGTTACACCAAGGTAGGTATAACTCACACTGTGTTCAGTGATATGATTATTTTATGGTAAACTGACATTTGTTTTTTTGTGAAAAATCATGACAGTGTTCTTCATTCGTCTGTCCAACTTCCAACATCCCCAGCACATTTTTTGGTTTGCAACGGACCTCTGCAATTGCTGAGCTAAAAATTGCAGCTAGAAGTGTTGAAGGCCTGACCTCCCTGGAATGAGAGGGTGGAGAAGCTATCCACTTTTGTTGACAGATGTGTCATGGTTTGAGGGTTTTTGTATTGTATTTCCTGTTTTATTTTGGAATATTTGGAATATTTTGCTTTTCCCATCTGTTTTGGATAGTTTGCCCCACCGTGATTGGTTTCACCTGTGTCTCGTTGTCTCCCCTCACCTGAGTGTATTTAGTCTGGGTGCTTCCCTTGTCTCTTTATCAGATTGTCGTTGTCTCCGTGTCAAGCGTCCTGGTCGTTGTTTCCTGTGTTCCCGCCTGACTTCTTGGATTATTTTCTCAGTTTCATTTATACCCTTCATGGAAGCTTGGACTTTGATTTCTGTTTGCTCCTTTGAACTTTTTGCCTGTTGTGAGTGACTACTGCCTGCCATAATCAGTATAAGCGTTTTTTCCTTTCATTAAATGATTTATATTTCACCTATTCTGCCTGATAGTCTGCGTTCGGGTCCTACTCCTACCTACATGGTTCCCCGTCTTGACATTAACCACAACAAGATGTCGCTCAACGATGACCATCGAGATAAAAGAAAAGATCAAAAAGATGAAATCTGATGTTGAGCTGCTACCCATCGCCACTTCACTGTGAATGTGCTCTCTCGCTCCCTTATCTCTTAAAAGTTGAAAGTTGAGACTTAGCAAGTTTTAAGGAGTCACTTTTGTTGATCAAACATTTACATAAAATAAAAACATACGGCTACAGGTAAAGTAGAAATTGTCTCAGGTATTATCTATAATTTCAGTTAATTTAGTGTTTAGAGTGAGTTTTTTTGGGGAAACATTACATTAGTGAAATGTAAATGTTCATCATTCAGTTGTTCATCAAAAAGTTGCATCAGATTGGAGGACTCAATTTCTGTTATGATCCATTAAACAAAATAATTTTAGAATGTTTTGTGGTGTTCTTGCATAAATTTTAATGATGTTTTCACTTTTACAAGGTGGCGGTCATCCACCAATCGGAAGGTAGCTCCCCCCAGCTGTGCCTTTGGTGTGACAGATGAGTTAGTTACTTTGCACTGATGAGCAGTTGGCACCTGCCATCAGTGTGTGAATGTGGTGAATGTGGTGAATGTGATATGTAGCGTGAAGCGCTTTGAGTAGTCAGAAAGTCTAGAAAGGCTCTATATAAGTACAGTCCATTTACTACTTTGCTTAATGCAAACAATGACCACTTATAGTAACCAGCTTGTAATGTATTATCTCTATATGTCTATATCTGCCTATATCTCATTCATTACTTTACTTAAAGCACCCAATGACCACTTAGAATAATTTATAATGCATTATAAAATGATTATAATGTATTATAACAATGAGAATTATAATACACTATGATCCTTGCCAAAAAAATGTCAGTGAGTGACTAGCAATTATGAAGTATTGATACGTGACTTTATAAGTCATTATAAAATGCTTTATAATGTTATAATGTGTTATGATTATTGTTATAAAACATTATGAATATTTATGAGTGCCTATAACTATAATTATACTGTCTAAGCAGAATCTAATGCATTATCAGTATGTTTATAATGCATTACTGACATGGGCACCATAGAAAGTGTGAAATGAGAGCTTCTATGAAGAGCTACAACAAAATGATACAGAGTATAATAAATATGATACAGTGAGAAAGAGTGGAAGAAGAGCATTTTAACAACCTACAAGCTATTCAAGGGCAAACGTATGTTAGGGGTTTAGTGTGTGAAGAAAAACCAGAAACCTTTGATGAGGCCTTTCTCCTGCAGAGTCTTCATGGACGGACGTCTGGTGATGAACTTCTTCAATCTGTTCTTCACTCCGTTCTTGTCGGCGCTGTCGGAGGTGCTGTGTTTCAGCTTGGAGCTGCTGAACATGTCTGCAGAAAAACATGTTTACGTTTAACCAGAAATAACTGAATTTTTGTTTTTTAGTACTACAGTCTGTAAACTCAGCAACCTGACATATTATCATCTTATAAAGTAGTTTATAAGTGGTCAAGCAGTTGTGTATTTCCACCTCCAGCAGTTACAGGGCAACATGATCATTAGGAGGCGTGTCTGTGTCTCCTGATGGACGTCCGTCCGGTCTTCTCTCTGTCAGCTCTGTGTTTGGTCTCCAGCAGCTGCTGAGGGAAACATCTGGCTCTTTAGCTGCTAGATGCTCCGCTATGTTCAGCAGCTGCTCTCTGTCTGCTGTTTGCTGCTGAGCAGCTCGAGTTCAGCTGCTTTTTACAGCAGTTTTTGTTGAGAGTGAACCAAAACAGTAAAGTTGTTAAAACAGTGAGCTGAAAGTTGCTATGAAGCTCTGCAGAGTCTGGAGATAAGAGTGTGTTTTTCACTACGAGTGACCCTTTTCACATAAGTCATGTAATCCATCACTAATATTAAAATATAGATCATAGCCACTTTAAAGCAACACTACAACCAGCTGTCCTCACATATAAGTAATATATAATAATGGGTTTGGCTCAGTTACTCACTGATGGAGCGTCTGTGGACTGGGTTGCGTTGTTTGGCGTTGGGGGAGGCGGAGCCATATCCAGGTAGGGAGCTGTGTCTGGGCAGGTACTCTGTGCTGTTTGACCTCCGCAGAGGAAAACCTCCGTCTGCTTTAGTCTGAACAGAAAAAGAGTTACAACCAGTCACAGGAAGGCTTTTATGTCACTAATAATCTGAAGAAGAGTGTCTCCATCGGGGTAGGGTTGCTCATTCTGAAAGAAATTTCCAATGTGCCAATGTGTGGACCAATGTGTCAGATTTTCCATTTTTCTGTTTTATATCACAGTAAACTGAATATATTTGGGTTTTGGACAGGTCAGACATAAAAATACATTTTAAGTTTGGACTCTGATAAACTCGGATGGACATTTTGTAAATGATTAATCCAAAAAACAATCAAGACACTGATTGATAGTAATAGCCAGTTTAAAAGGAAGTGAGTTCTTACTGAAGAGTCAACGTTCTTTCTGATGCCGTCGTACCATTTACTGGCGGTGGAGTAACTCTCAGCCTGGAGGAGGTACTCACTTCCTGTGTTTGTTGTGATCTGGAACAGATGAAAATGACGAGTTAAATCGGGTAACAACAAGGGAAAAAAGTGCTTGTAACAGGTAAAAATATTCAACTAAAAATGAATCAGTGAAAAAAATTCAATCTGAGTGAAATAAACAGAAGAGAGGGAAAAAAACTAATAGGAATGAAAATTATGTTCAGTGTTGAAGTCTTTAATGTTCATCTTCAAAATAATTTGATTAATCCCAACAGCCATTGAGAAAATCATTCTCTGGTCACTTACATCTCTAAATTTGCCTAAAGTGAAATGTTGGCCCATAGGCTCCACTAAATCGCTTTTGTTCAAAGCAACGTAGAGTAGCCACAGTAGATCAAGGAGAAGCCTTCGAGGCTTATAGAGATTATAATAAAGAACAAAGTCAGACTTGTGTGTTTCTGGGGTGCAAAAATAAGAACACATGAATCCTGTTCAGGTTTGTATTTGTTTGTTACGTGGAAAACGTTTTTCTTGCTCGACTTCTCCGTCGTCCACTCGATAACAGCTCCACACAACGGAATCACATCTGTCTTACTTCCTGGTTTCTGAACACAGAGAGGGTGGACAGGAGGTCAGAGGTCACACAGCCCAAAAAATATATAAAAGAGAGAGATTAAAAGTAGACATGATGAAAATAAAAATACTAACTCAAAAATGTAACTTAAAATTATTGTTTCAGGGTTTCTGCAGGTTCACCAAGTTAAAGGAGCAGTATGTAGGATTTAGTGGCATCTAGTGGTGAAATTGCAGACTGCAACCATTTGAATACCGCTCGCCTCACCCTCAGGGAAAAAAGGGGATGAATTGTAAAAAAGATTTTATTAAATAATGAGGAAAAAGGGGTGAGGGATGTCGCCAGGGTTTTGGATCACACACACAGACAGATGGGGGTGAGACAGGAGACACAGGGCAGGAAAATAATAACAGGAAACACTAGGGAATACAGACAAACTGTCAAGGCCGTAAGATGTAGGAGAAACTACGGTGGCCACGAAACTCACGAAAAATGCGAAAGGCCCTATCTAGAGCCAGTGTTTGGTTTGTCCGTTCTGGGCTACTGTAAAACATGGCGGTGCAACATGGCGACCTCCGTGGAAGGGGACCCGCTCCCTCTGTAGATAAAAACGGCTCATTCTAAGGTAACAAAAACACGATTCTTATTTTGAGGTGATTATACACTAATGGAAACATACTTATAAATATTATATTCCTTTTCCGCCAATAGTTACTTCTAAATGTCCCACACTGGACCTTTAAGACCTTTTTAATAGCACATAAAATGTAATTTAATCCCTTTTTCACCATCATACCTGCCAAAGTGTGCGAGTATGATGGAAAACCAGGTGGGACGATATGAACTACAATTATTTATTATTTTGCGTTTTTCAGTACCTCCCAACATGATATAATAATAATTTGTAATTATATAATTAATAAAGTTAACTCAAACTTGACCCATATAAACAGCATAAAATGGATGGATGGTTTAACCAGTGAAATTCTTTTAAGTTAATGTATGTTTTTGCTGAAGTCGACACCTGTGAGCTGATGAGGTTTTTAGCTACTGTAGTTATCCTATCGGACAGCCTTGTGTTGTCTCTCTTTAAAAACAGAGATACAGTAGAGCAGAAATAAAGTAGAGCTAAAGTAGGACAAAGAAGTCATACAAATGGGAGAGAGTGAAGATATAAACAGAAATAAGGAAATTATCAAGTAGAGATAATGAGATATATTGTTTATCAGACCAGATCCTTGTTGTCTCTCTTTATAAAACGGAGATAAAGTCGAGATGAATTAGAGATAACATTTTTTCGTACCTGACTAGTTTCTTGTTGTCTCTCTTTATAAAACAGCAGCTGGTCTGAGGTCAGCACGCTCCACATCAAAGTCCAGTTCTTCCTCTGTTTCTTACCACTCTCTGAGATTTTAGCCACATTCAGGTGTTCACCTTTCAACTCCACCTGGACACACACACACACACACACAGAGGCATACACACATTATTAGCACAGAAATATTAAATAAACATGAAATTATATTGTTTTAATTATTCAAATGTTCTGTCATTTAATTCTGAAACTGCCCTATAATTTGTCTGTAAATGTTTAATTGTTTTGTCTTGATATTTTCATATATGAATATTAAAGTTAAATTATGAAAATAAAAATGAAAGATGTGGCAGAGAAGAAACTGGTCTAAATAATGCCTCTGAACTGGTTTGGAGACAATTAAGGTTTTTAAGACTCAGACAGGAGTGAGCTGACTGTTTTTACAGTGTTTTATGGTGAGATGTTGAGTCTCTTACTCACCAATGGTTCAAAAACTGCAGCTCCCCTCCTGCAACAAAGACGTTGTGCTGAGACTGATTCCTGCGATGCCTAGAGATCTTCAAACAGAAATAAATTAATTAAAAACTGAACTGCACCTACTGTAGGATGGAGTTTCTTCTTGTCTACTTACAGGTTTCTGAGGAAGGTCGGACTCTTGCAGCACCATGGACTTGGACTGACTGAGGCGGTCTCCAGGACTCTGTGAGCTCTTAATGCGCATCTGCACGGATCCCTGTGCCGCGGTGCTGCGCTGCGGAGGCTGGATCAGTGGCGGTTGCTTTGCGGGACTCTGGAGGTTTGTGATTCTGTGGATGAACAAACAATCAGAAGTTTTCACTTAGTGTTGCTGTTAATTCATTTGTCACTTGGTGTGTTCACAAACACTTCACTCATTTGGCTTGGTATAATTTATTTATATATATATATATATATATATATATATATATATATATATATATATATATATATATATATATATATATATATATGTATAGAGACTGATATATATAGGAAGATATAATATACGTTACTATATATATTTAATAGATATATATGAAGGACAGTTGCACAATATAAATCAAGATATAATTTATTGCACAGGATACGAAATAAATATGGTTAAAATTTATTTTCACCCATTTAGTAATTGGATATTTATGATCTGTTTACACAAATGTGTTTACCATCCCCTTAAACTCCCCAGTGTACTCTCAATTCAGTATTTACAACTTCCAATCCTCTGAAAAAGACTACTATTTTCTAAAAATTACAATTCCCTACAGGCCCGCCATGCAGCTTGATACAAATCGGCACCACAGTTGTAGTTCTTCCAGTAGTTTCGTAAATAGGGCCGTAAAAAGATGTTTACTGCATATAATAAATATCTAGTACAGCCAA
Organism: Siniperca scherzeri; assembly: GCA_027580175.1. Classification (NCBI taxonomy): domain Eukaryota; kingdom Metazoa; phylum Chordata; class Actinopteri; order Centrarchiformes; family Sinipercidae; genus Siniperca; species Siniperca scherzeri. The sequence continues at coordinate 30,371,529 of CM050858.1, forward strand.
ACTAGTAATTACACTGCATCTAGATAATCTATGTTAAGAAAAAGTTAAAATGTTGGTTTATTTAAGAAATGTTATCCAAAACAGGAGTCGAATACCCCGTGGTTTACAGCGTCCACATTACGTCATTGATTTACACGGAAAACAGCCAATGGGAAGAGAAAAGAAGTTTCCCCCTGGATCAGGGAGCATGTCATGTCAAAAATGCCTATGTAAAAACCTATGTGGCACACTATGTCTGGCTGATTATGACTGTAAATTCATTGTACAATAAGTATTTTATTAAGTAATTTAAACATTTTCCACCAGACACCAGAGCTGGATTCTTCTTGCAGTGGTGGCTAAGGATCATGGGTAATGAATCCTAGCCTTCCGCTTTACAAAACTGACAACAAAAAACTTTAGTTCTCAAAATCGAAGGATGTTACTGTTAAACATTACTGTTATCAAGGACACTTTTGTATTTTAGTCGTGACAAAACGTCGGTATTTGACGACCTGGGAATGAGAAAAGGTTGGCACATCTTCACCACCTGCACATATCGATTGTGTAAATTAGTTCAATTAAATTTTATTTATATAGCGCCAATTCATAACAAACGTTATCTCATTGAACTTGTCCTATAGAGCAGGTCTAGACCGTACTCTTTGTAATATTATTTACAGGGCTCTTGGATCTATTTGCTGGTCCAGCATTAGACAGACCAACCCAACGTAACCACGCCATTACAGTACAAATACAAGTAGGCTACTAACCACTCTGGGGTTTCTGGCAACCGGCTGTTACCAGTGGCAATTAGCCCACAGATTTGCGTTTGATTTGATCAACAATATATGTTTCTGCCTAAAGCCCCTTTTCAAAATAATACAATTCTGTTAATCTCACTGCATTTTCTTTTGTTTGTGACCCCGCTGCTGTGGCCATCAAACAACTGATTGTGTCCGACGATGCTTAATATTTAAATTTGGGTGGTGTATCCCTTTAATACAGAGAGTAACAGTGGACAACTACTAAATCTAAGTTATCATTACTTCCTGTTTATATCAGTAAAGCTTTTTTACATGCTGGTTATGGATGGTAGAATATGAATAAAATGACAAAGTAGGACTTTAAAAAGTGACTTTAAATGTGTATTTGTGTTGCTCAGACGACAATCTCCAGGGATCAAATTAACTGCAGAAAATATCACTCAAAAGATCACCTACTGAGAAAATGCTCCTTCTTTTATTACTTATATTTTTGTTGAAACTCTGTGGGTGAACTTTCAGTTAAAGTTTGATCCAGAGAATACTGAAGACTGTTTGACTTTTTCTTGTTTGGGTTCCTGTTTGCAGCTCTGATTGCTTCACTGTGGTTACACAACATTTGTCCTTCTGTCAGTCAACAACAAGGAAAAACGCAGATTAAAAGACACTACAATAAGTTTTACTTGAGGCCTTTTCCAGACCTGGAATCAGTATTATGTGTGTTCATGTGTTTTTTGGTGTCTGTTAGTAAATGCTGGTTCAGCATTTATTCAGACAGACAGCAGCGTTACACAAAGACACACAATGCTTGCTGATATTTGTCAGCTGGTCCAAGTCGAGGAACTAAATAATGATACCAATGAAAAAAAAGAGTGTTCTTGGTTCTCTCACAGGCTACAGCAGTTATGGAGTTCAAAACAAAGTCTTAAGTTCTGAACTTAAGTTAACTTAACTTCTTAAGGAAGTTTTTCCTTGCCACTGTGGCCAAGTGCTTGCTCATGGTGGGATTTGTTGGGTCTGTGTAAATAATGTTATAAAGAGTTTGGTCTAGACCTGCTCTATAGGAAAAGTGCAATGAGATAACTTCGGTTGTCAGTTGGTTCTGTATAAATAAAATTTAATTGAATTAATTAATGACCATCACTCTCCTCCTCTTCTCACAGTGAATCCAATGATACATTTCATAATCAGTTTCATCATTAGAGAATTTTGCTGCTGTTTTATAACGTCTAACAGAGAATGACAGGATGTGGATGATGGGATTGTCATTTTCATTATTTAAACAATCAGTTGACATAAATTTAAATTCCAAATAAATGTTGTGTCGCTGTCTGTGTAACGAGTATACCTGTTTAAAAGACTCTCTGTACACTTTCCAGGTTAAAATATAAACATCAGACACACGACTATGAGAGTTCACATATAAATATACACACAGGCAGAATCCCAAACTTACAGGTAAGAATGTTAATATAACAATATCCCTGAGGTTGGGAAATTAAAAAAGTTAATACAAGAGAAACAGAGGTAAGTAGTTATCAAAGCAAAACTCAGTTGAATGTTTTCCCAGTGAAACTAAGAGCAACTACTGCACCGTGAAAAAAACTAGTGTGAGTTTATTCCACAGAAGTGGAGCTGTAGCTGTTTGAGCAAAGGCTCTACACCAAAAGATTTTTAATTACATTTAGGAACAGTTAAATAACAGCATCGAGAGCATGTAAAGGACATGATGGAGAATACAGAGTAATCAGACTGGAGATGGAGGACAGATCCTATCCATTTAAAGCCAGAAGGATGATTTTGAAACCAGTTCTGGCTTATGTTGGTAGCCAATACAAAGACATCAGGACAGGTGTTAAATCATCAAACTTCTTAGATCTAATAAAAACTCGGGTTGAAAACACAAATTAATGCAGCAGAGATGATCAATTTAAGGTAACAGGAGTAAAAGCAGCAGAGATGATAATCCCAGCGATGTTGATTTTAAACTAGTCTGAAAAAAACAACAATCAAACTTTCAGCAGATATTTGAAGCACCACTGTGATGTCAAAATGCTTCAGTTCTGTGGGCTTGAACCTTTTTAGTAACTGTGAGATAAAACCACCCTCAATAGTGATGCTGCTGATATATATCTGAAACCCTCCTGAAATAACGCGATGACAACTAAAGCTTCAGTAACAGGAAACAAACTGAAACCCTCCATACGGAAGCTGAAACTTCAGTCATGCACAAAGTCTTATTATCAACTCCTCACATTACATGAACGACAGAATGTAAACTGTTAAGTAATTATCCTACCCTGGGGATGTAGCTTCAGCTTTGACTCATGATATGTGTTTGTTCAAAAAATTACACAAGTAAAAACAATAAGCTCATTTAGGGGCGGCTATCAAGAAAGTTCAACCTCTTTGTATTTCATCCATCACACATCAGTGAGTTTAGGCCTACAGACGAGCAAATCCAACCAAACAAGTGTTACAGCCAGTAATGATGAGGACAAACCTGCAGATGGATGCCAACACAAACCAGTCACCAAGACACCAACACCGAACCATTAACTCAGAAATCATGACAAAACTGACAAATCATTTAATGTGATCTTACCTTGTACCCGCCATCTCTTTGTCACTGATCACAAAAGAAGAGACGCAGAGAGTCGAGGCCTGACTGTTAGAGGAAGTATGACTCATCACGTGGTTTCTTCAAACCAGCCGCCTCTCACACTACAACTGCTGCAACCTCCTTTTTCCTGAAAAAACCCTAACCTCATTCTCATGAGACCATACGTGAGAAGTTTGTCACTTCTGTCAGTTAGTGAACAAACGTCTGCAGAGAGACGGAGCAACTTTCTTCTATTTACACAGTGGTTTTTAGAACCACTGTGTGAATAGAATCACTGAGTGCTAATATTGATTTCTGGATAATTCACAGTAACACTGAATCAGATGTATAATGTTAAATGTCACTGGTAGTTGTGACCCCCCAGGGAATTATCACCACTCTGCAGGGCTACAGAGTTTTTTTCACCTCTTTGTGCTCCTAGTTTTACTTTTGCGGCACATTTACTGTCTGGTTCAGTCTTAGTGTTTCAGGCAGGTGTTATCAACAAACAAGCTAAAATTTTAAGTTATATTTTATTATTCTAAATCCCTTTTAAAGGATTGTGATTAGGATTGTGTTATTGTGTGGTTAGGGTTAGGGTTAGGGTTAGGTGAAAAAATAAGTTTTTATTAGAATTAAAAGATTTTAATATTGTATATCCCAAAACATGAAATATTAATAGTTTTTATTAAAAAATATATATGGATTTTAAGTCTATGTATTAAACATTTTTGAGTATCTTTAGGGATCAATTTTAGGAATAGGGTGGGGTGGGATTAGGGGTTAGGGTTAGGGTTAGGGTTAGGGTTAGGTGAAAAGGGTTAACTCCCACAGGGAGTTATAATGCACTAGCACTAGTTTTTCTTTATATTGTAAGTTCATAAAATCAACATTTTTCTACTATATGGTTTATAAAAGCTCTGAAACCCACCCCAAAAAAAAAAAAAAAAAAGGAATTGGGGAAAAAACCCCAAATTACTAAAATAAAGGTCCTGACCAATATTCAGTTTGAAAGTTTAAAATTACGAGCCAATGTCGTGTTGAAAGATATGTTTGTAATTGATTTTTCTTTGTCTTTCAGGTAACTGAGATCTCGCAGGGACCTGACAGGAAAGAAGGGAGAAGAGA
>CM050859.1:0-22500 GCA_027580175.1 Siniperca scherzeri
CCACATAGTAGCACCTGTTGATTTTATGAACTTAGAATACAAAGAAATACTAGTGCTAGTGCAAATACATGACTAATCCAGTCATGGATCAAGTCCCCTAACCTAACCCTAACCCTAACCACCTCCACCCTTACCCTAACCCTAACCACCTCCACCCTTACCCTAACCCTAAATTTATTGTTTAGTTTGTTAAAAACATACCTTTCAACACGACATTGGCTCGTAATTTTAAACTTTTATAAACCACATAGTAGCACCTGTTGATTTTATGAACTTAGAATACAAAGAAATACTAGTGCTAGTGCAAATACATGACTAATCCAGTCATGGATCAAGTCCCCTAACCTAACCCTAACCCTAAACAAAAAGAGTGACTATCACCATGACTTAAGACCTGTGCCAGTGCAAATACATGACTAATCCAGTCATGGATCAAGTCCCCTAACCTAACCCTAAACAAAAAGAGTGACTATCACCATGACTTAAGACCTGTGCCAGTGCAAATACATGACTAATCCAGTCATGGATCAAGTCCCCTAACCTAACCCTAACCCCAACCCTAACCCCAACCCTAACCCCAACCCTAACCCCAACCCTAACCACCTCCACCCTTACCCTAACCCTAACCCCAACCCTAACCCTAACCACCTCCACCCTTACCCTAACCCTAACCCTAAACAAAAAGAGTGACTATCACCATGACTTAAGACCTGTGCCAGTGCAAATACATGACTAATCCAGTCATGGATCAAGTCCCCTAACCTAACCCTAACCACCTCCACCCTTACCCTAACCCTAAACAAAAAGAGTGACTATCACCATGACTTAAGACCTGTGCCAGTGCATTATAACTCCCTGCAGGAGTTAACCCTTTTGCACCTAACCTTAATGGGTCAGTGAATTTTTATTCCTAACCCTAACCTTTCTAAAGATGGATGTACAGTGGTTGATGCCTAATCCTAATGGTTCAGTATTTCATTCAATCCCCCACCCCCTTTTTCTATTTTTGTTCAATTAGAAACATTTTAAAAGTTTTTTTTGTTTTGAATTTTTTATTATTTGGGCTTAAAATGTATTTGGGAACTGTTCCCCTAAACAAAAAAGAGTGACTATCACCATGACTTAAGACCTGTGCCAGTGCAAATACATGACTAATCCAGTCATGGATCAAGTCCCCTAACCTAACACCTAACCCTAAATTTATTGTTTAGTTTGTTAAAAAACATATTATTTATTTTGTTAAAAAATTAAAAATATAAAAATTTATAGAAAATAAATATATTTTAAGTTCACAATTTAAATTTGAGTTAAAATTTGATTTTTGTTTTAGATAATTTCATTTTATTTATTGGGATTTAAAAACAATAACTCCTTCATCATGAGTTTTGCTCATCATGATGATGGATGGACTGTGGTGCGCCACGGCAAAAGACGTCGTCGATCCCCTGAAAGGGATCGACAAAGACCATTTCAGGGCGGATATTACCACCAATCCGCCTTTGATAGAGGGGGTGGGGGTAGGGACTACCGGGGGAATGGCCGTGCACGTCCTGTCTCCCACTTTGCTGGGGGTCAGGTTCAGTTCCCCTACCCTAACCCCTAACCCCTAACCCTAACCCTAACCACCTCCACCCTTACCCCTAACCCTAACCTTTCCCCCTTTCCTTTTCCCTGACCTCAACCCCAAGTTTTTTTCCTTTACTTACCTGTTTTCCTTTACCCTCTTACCTTCCCTACTTACCTACCTTAGTGGCATTTGATCCTCTTTTCCTTTGGTTGAACGTCTCTCTCTTCTCCCCTTCTTTCCTGTCAGGTCCCTGCGAGATCTCAGTTACCTGGAAGACAAAGAAAAAATCAATTAAAAACATACCTTTCAACACGACATTGGCTCGTAATTTTAAACTTTTAAACTGAATATTGGTCAGGACCTTAGGCAGACATTGCTGCAACAGGGCTATTCTGTTTGATTTTTTGTGTTTTTGTGTATTTATTTATTTAATCTTTTATTATGTATAATTATGATTTATTATATGCAGGTTCTTCTATTGAAGCACTTATTTATAATATTATTATTATTAATAGAATTTTTTACATCTTCTTTTGATTAGCACTTACCTTTCCTTTTAGCACTTACCGCCCTGCTGCAACTCTGTTTGTCTGTTTTCCCCAATGCCCTTTACATCAGTACCTTTTTTAAATACCATGTTTTTATAATTACTTTAAAGACATGGTAAATTAAAGGGACATTGTGGGGTTTATTCTGTCCTCGCTGCTCTCCTGAATCAGGCCTGAGTGCTTCATTCCTATGATTCAGAGGTGGTGTCTCAAATCTCCCCGGTATAGGAGCATTAACTCGGAGCCCCCTTGCCTGCTCGATTATGTGGTCACTTACTCCATTTCTTAGTTATTTTAGTATTTTGTTTTTTTCCCCCCAAACCCCCCCCTTTTTTTTCTTTTTTTTGGGGGGGGTTTTAGAGCTTTTAAAAACCACATAGTAGAAAAATGTTGATTTTATGAACTTACAATACAAAGAAAAACTAGTGCCAGTGCATTATAACTCCCTGTGGGGAGTTAACCCTTTCTTCACCTAACCCTAACCCCCTAACCCTGTCCCCTTTTCCTTTTTCCTAACCCTAACCCCAAGTTTTTGTTTTACTTACCTGCTTTCCTTTACCTACTTACCTTCCCATATTACCTACCTTGGTGGCATTTGATCCTCCTTGTCTTCGGTTGAATTTCTGTCTCTTCTCCCCTTCTTTCCTGTCAGGTCCCAGTGAGATCTCCGTTACCTAGAAGACATGTAAAAAATCAAATAAAAAACATATTTTTCAACAAGGGATTGGCTTGTAATTTGAAACTTTTAAATTGAGTATTGGCTAGGATCTTGGACAGACTTTGCTGCAAAAGGGCTATTCTGTTTGATTCTTTGTTGTGTGTTTCTGTAAAAAAAAATTATGTACCTGTATGTACTGGTTTAATGCCTTCATGTGCATCTGCTTTCAGTGGATATTGTTTCACACAAGGACGGTATTCTGTCTTAGCTCTAATCTGGACAGGTAATGCTCCTTTAACTAGCCCTACATCTGTTGGTCCCTTGGACCATAATGAGTCAGGAACACTTTGAATTAGCTTCTCTTCTTCCTGAGTAAAAAACACATGTCGTTTTTTTTTACACTAGCACCACGGAGGTGCACGCCTTTTTGGACTTGGACTGACCAAAACAGTGCTTTTTTAGTCAGGCCTGCGGACGCGCTTGTCCATGTGTTGACGGAGGTCGCTGTCCAGTCAGTTGCCGCTTTGGCTTGCTGAATCAGCTTCCCCAGGTCTTTCCACTGCAAGTTTTCATTTTTGTACAGCGAAATATGGGATGGGAGCCACATCCTGTTTAGTGGTTTTAAATTATCTGGTATGATTACACCTGCAACGGCAGTATTTTCTGCATCCGAATAAATGTAATCTATTGTGATTTTAACAGGTGTCGCTCTGTCTAATTTTGCTTCATTCTCTGTGTCTGGTCCTGGAGTGATTTTGAACCATAAAGTGACATGCAAATTTCCTTCCTCCATTTTGTCTTGTGGTCTGGAAATAACTTGTCTTCCCTCTGTCATTAATGCAGTTGCAGTGTCGTGTGGGGGCTTATTTAGGACATCCAAAGAATAGTAGTAATAAGGTAGCCCTGAACCTTTTAAGACAAAGATGTCTTCCTGGGCTAATTCTGCTTTTCTCTTTACCTCTATTCTGGTCATGGTAAAACACTTCCTCAGTCTCTACCTCACCAAAAAACGTTCCTACTGTCTTTTTCTTTCTTTCCTTGTATATGATTTAAATGTTCTAGGTGTCTTGAACCTGACATTAACTTGGTCCTTCGACTGCTTGTTTAGCTGTTTTGTCTGCAAATGCATTCCCTAGTGATACTTGATCTGTCCCTGAGGTATGAGCTGCACATTTACAAACTGCGAGGTGTTTAGGTAACTTTACTGCCTTGAGTAAGTTAGATAGGATGTTTGCATGTGTTACTGGTTTCCCTGTGGATGTGATCATTCCTCTATTTTGCCAATACTGTGCAAAAGTATGGACTGTAGCAAAGGCATATTGACTATCTGTATAGATAGTAGCATCTTTATTCTTCATTAATTTACATGCCTCTGTTAGAGCCACTATCTCTGCGGCTTGGGCAGAGCAGTGTGAGGGTAATTGTTCCGCTTTTAATATCTTATCTTTGGTCACTACAGCATAACCTGTTTGTGTTTTTCCTAGTTCATTTTCATTTTTTTTTTGAAGAGCCATCAACATAAATTGTTTCTCCTGTTGTTAAACACGCTAGTTTCTACTGCCATAGAAGCAGCCACCACCGCTCTAACACAGTGTGGCTGGGCACATGCTACGCTGTCTAATTTAGAGGAGAAATAGGCTATAGGTTTCATCTTATCGCCATGCTGTTGTGTCAAAACGGAAGTCATAAATTTCCCTTTGCAGTCTACCATTTGCACAAATGTTTTGCTGTAGTCAGGTAATGCTAAAGCTGCACTGGAAACGAGAGTTTGTTTTAAAGTACAGAACGCATTTTCTGCCTCTTCTGTCCATTTCAATGGAGTAGTCATTTTAATGTTTTCATCATACATTAATTTCTTGAGTGGAGCGGTTATTTCAGCATAGTTAGGTACCCAACACCTGCAGTAGTTCGTTAGCCCTAAAAGTGACCTCATTTGTTTTTTTGTCTGTGGTTTTGGAGCTCTTAAGATTGTTGTCTTTCTGTCTTCAATTATTGTTCTTCCTCCTGAGCTAAGATTATGACCTAAATATTTTATTTGTGTTTTACACAGTTGCAACTTATTTTTACTTGCTTTGTGGCCTTGCTCAGCTAAATGTGTCAACAGTGCTATGGAGTCTTTTTTACAGATGTCTTCGTCTGGAGAAGCTAAAAGTATGTCATCTACATACAACAAAACTTGACTGTTTCCTGGGGGTTGGAACTTAGCCATACTAGCACTCATCACTTGTGAGTATATTATGGGACTTTCACAATATCCCTGGGGCAATCTGGTATATGTATAACGTTGACCTCCGCAAGTAAAAGCAAACCAAACTGACTATCTTTGTCCACTGGGACTGAAAAGAATGCATTGCTGATGTCAACTATGGTAAAGGCTTTAGCGTCTGGTCTTAATGAGTTCAAAAGGGTGTGCGGATCAGGCACACAAGGTGCTCTTTGTATTACAGAATTATTTACAGCCTGCAGATCTTGTACCATTCGCCAACCCACTGAGGGTGCTTGTTTTTTTACTGGAAATATTGGTGTATTGCATGGTGAATCGTCACACTTTATAATGACTCCTGCAGCTATCAGATCTTCGATCACTGGTTTAATGCCTTCATGTGCATCTGCTTTCAGTGGATATTGTTTCACACAAGGACAGATAAAAGTGCTTATGCTGACCTCAGACACTGATAAGACTGATACAACACTCCAAGACATGCAACAATAAGCACCACAAAAAGAAAAAGACTTGTGGGTAAAACACGGAGCACAACTACAGAATGACATCTATGTATGACCAGAGAAAAAAACAATCCTTCCACACAACCTATATAAAAGGGCTGCAATATTGAGCCATGGTGTTACACATGTCTCAACAGGAGGGATGGTATGGATTTAACTCTTATTCAAAGAATTTTTGTAGAGCATGCTTGACCTGTGCTGAGCACAATTCTCAGGGAAACTTAAGACCTAGAAGAGGGCGTTTCCCTTCACCACAGTATCCGTTTCAAGCAGTACATATGGACTTTATAGAGTTAAATCAAAGTGAAGGGAAAAAGTATTGTTTGGTCATAATAGATGCTTTCTCTAAATGGGTAGAGCTGTTTCCAACCAAACACCCAGACGCATTAACAGTGGCAAAAGCGTTATGTAAAGACATAATACCCCGTTATGGCATTCCGGAAAAACTGTACAGTGATAATGGAGCACATTTTGTAAACCAATTGATCAAGAAGATAGGAATAATGTTTCACATTAATCTAAAAAACCATTACGCATATCACCCTCAAAGTGCAGGATTAGTGGAACGCATGAATGGCACTATAAAAAAACGGTTAAAGAAATGTATTGAAGAAACAAAGAGACCTTGGACTCAGTGCATAGATTTAGTGAAAATGTACATCAACATTACAGCAACTTCAGGTTTAACTCCATATGAAACGCTGTTTGGAAGACCATACAGGCTGCCTCATTTTAAAAATCAATGGGAGTTGAGCAAAGAAACCGATCTAGCTGACTACATGAGAAAGATGTTAGAGAAACAAAAAGAGAAACAAGCTGATGAACATCCTTCTGTTTCTCAACAGGAGATCCAGTTAGTGGGACCAGGCGATTGGGTGCTGATACGAAGCATTAAGAGAAAACATTGGCACTCTCCCAAGAGGGAAGGGCCTTATCAGGTATTGTTGAACACTCCCACAGCCATAAAAATAGCTGAAAGATCCACGTGGGTACATCTTACTCATTGCAAAAAGGTCATCTCCTCCGACAGTTCCGCAGAGAAAAGTGACTCACAGTCTGATAATAGAGTGGACTCAGGTGTGTAGAACCTGAGTAGACTCGAAAGTCAGTGAAGTATTTCCAAGACACCAGACTCATTAGAGGACACTCTCGGGGAAGATGGCGACTAGATGGATAAGCGATGCCAATCGGTGCTGGGGAGTGACAATCGTATTTATATTAATTTTTCTTTTTACCTGGTACTTATGGGAAGCTCCTGGGACTTCCCTAAATAGCACTCATGTTCCACCCACTTCATCCCAAGGTGTCACCCAACCACATGCTAGAGTAAAACGCAGAGTAGGCTATTACCAGCCCACAGTATATTTCCAGTAACAAAAGGCGTCAAGATCAAACCACTATTCTCTAAACATGTAGCACCAGGAAATTTATCATGTATTAACATGACCGGTGGGGGACCTCGTTTAGGTGGCCTTGCAGAGATAGCATGTCCAGTTACACTTCCTGTTTTTACACCCTTCACCCCAGTGTCTCGGGCTGACATATGGTGGTGGTGTGGGGATGAGAGATTATTTGACAAATTGCCTAAAGGTAATACAGGATTGTGTGCATTGGTAACCCTATTGCTACCAGTAAATGTGTACCCCATATCAGCTGACGCTCTGTATACAAAAATGACCAGTACAATGCCCAGCGAGTGGAGGCAGAAACGCTCCTCATCCTGGCGCTCCGATATCGACCCTACATATATAGATGCTATAGGAGTTCCTCGCGGCGTACCAGACGAGTACAAGATAGCAGATCATGTGGCTGCAGGGTTTGATTCCCTGTTCTGTTGGTGGTGCACGATTGACAAAAACGTAGACACAGAGTGGGTTTGAGGCTGTTCATGGACAGCTTTCCTCCACGTCACTGATGGCATTCCAGAACCACATAGCTCTTGACATGTTGCTTGCAGAGAAAGGAGGTGTGTGTACTATATTTGGAGAGCAATGTTGCACCTTCATTCCTAACAACACTGCAAGCGGATGGCAGTCTCACCAAGGCCATAGAAGGGTTGAAAACTCTGAATGGTAAGATGAAAGATCAATCTGGTATAGACGCCACTATGTGGGACTCTTGGATGGATGCTTTTGGGAAATACCGAACCTTGGTGTCCTCAATTCTAATATCTCTAGCAGTTTTTGCTGCAATATTGACCTTATGTGGATGTTGTTGTATTCCGTGCCTGCGTTCTTTGTCAACCCGTCTCATCACCACAGCAATTTCACCTATGGAGGACCGCTTAACTCAGATGTATCCACTCCTGCAACAAAACCGAGATAACGATGACAACACAGATGAAGAATCAGACCATTGGCCTGATTTGTTCCCTGATCCAGGTGACTATGAGTCGCCCCTGTAAGTAACCTAACACACACTCTGAGTGTAAACATTTTGACAGACTCATAAAAATGATCTTGCAGTTGAAAATCTAGCGAAGAGACTGATTGAGTGATATGAGAATTTGAGAACAAAATGTGATAAACAGGAGGGAAATGTTAGAATAAAAATGTACATAAGTTATCCCATTTATGTTTTGTTCTTAGTGGCCTTTAAAGTGCACAGCAATGCTGTGTGTGTATGGTGTATGTGTGTTATTAAACTTGTGTCTGAGAATTACAGGAATGGCACCCTGCTATCTCATGACTGGCAGGGCAGGCTGACACCGAACCAAGATAGTCTCACGGTTGCTCCCAGGGCCGCTCTCACGAGATTAGAGCAGTCTCAACATACCTTGTTTTTTATTAAGCATTATACACCTCCCCCACCCCTTAGAGAACTATGTAACAGGGAATCTCCTAAACTGAATAAAAGAGAGGAGGCTGCATAGATGCACTTCAGAGTGAGTAGGAGATGTAACTGAATGCATCTATGCTTACTCTCCTCGTGAGTAAAAACTTAAGTTAATGCCTTTGTCTTTCTTTCCTTGTATATGATTTAAATGTTCTAGGTGACTTGAACCTGACACTTATGATTTATTATATGTATGTTTTTCTATTGAAGCACTTATTAATATTATTAATATAATTGTTTTGCATCTCCCTTTGACTCCTTAACACTTACCCCCCTTTTTTCTTTTCAGCACTTACCGCCCTGCTGCAGTTCCGTTTGTCTGTTTTCCCCAATGCCCTTTACATTAGTGCCTTTTTTAAATACTGCTTTTTACAATTATTTTAATGACATGGTAAATTGAAAGGACTTTATGGGGTTTATTCTGGTCTCACTGCTCTCCTGAATCATGCCTGAGCACTTACTTTCTACGATTCAATGGTGACGTCTCAAATCTCCCCGGTACAGGAGCTTTAACTCTGAGCCCCCTTACCTGCTAGACTATGTGGTCACTTGCTCCATTTCTTAGTTATTTTAGTCCAAGACACTTTGATTATTTTGGTGTTTTTTTCCCCCCAAATCTTTCTCTTTTGTTTGGGGTTGTTTTTAGAGCTTTTTATAAACCACATAGTAGAAACTGTTGATTTTATGAATTTATAATACAAAGAATAACTAGTGCCAGTGCATTATAACTCCCTGTAGGGAGTTAACCCTTTCTTCACCTAACCCTAACCCTAACCCTAACCCTTTCTAAAGATGAATGCATAGTGGTTGATGCCTAACCCTAATTGGTCAGTGAATTTTTATTCCTAACCCTAACCCTTTTAGGAAGTATATTTGGGATATATTTATTGGGGCTTACCATATTTAAAAATCCTCTTGTAATCTTATTTTTGGTCAGTATTCATTCATAAAACCTTTTTTCAACCTTTTTCTGTTTTAGTTCAATTAGAAATATTTTCTTCAAGTTTTTTGATTAAAATTTTTATTATCTGGGCTTAAAATGTATTTGGGAACTGTTCCCCTAACAAAAAAGAGCTACTATCACCATGACTTAAGACCTGTGCCAGTGCAAATACATGACTAACCTAGTCATGTTTATAAGTCCCCTAACCCAGCGAGAGCCTGGTCTGTCAGTAATCTCTTTTATTGTATGGGTCAACATATTATTTTTATTGTGGTTCTAGCTATACATGACAATGTCAATTGTAATATTGGAACTCAGCTACGTGGTTCATCTGAGGATGGGGGACTATTCCAGCAGATACACAGGAAGCATCTTTAGAAGGTTGGCAAATTGAATCTCAGACCACCATTTCTGTTTAAAGACGGGTTTTCTTTTTTTCACAAAAATGGCTTCTTTGAGATTCAATTTGCCAACCGTTTACCACAGTGTATTAACACCATGATCAAGCCAATCATATGCTAATCAGGTACTTAACAGTGATGAGGGAGGTGCAGCCAGAAAACAATAGGCCTGATTACTGATTACTGGGCCATCATGGCAACAAAAGAAGGTCAGTTTCAGGTGAAACTAGGCAGGGTAAACAGCAGACACTCAGGAAGACTCCTTCCTGAGGGCAGGGCTTAAGCAACACAGAGTACCTTAAATTTCTGATTTTTGACCATTTTCACAATTGAGAATGACTTCCGGATGGGAGCCGAAACGTCTTGATTCTGAAAACAGTGTCCAGATGGCTACGACTGAAACCTTTTCTACGATGGAACACTCCTGGACGAATGAGGGACTACACCGTCTAGGCTACTGTAGTTTCTCACGTTAACATAGGCTTTGTGTAAGCCTAGTCTTTCTTCCAAAAGGGGGCGTGGCCTTGGCGGTTTGATGTGTTTTTTCAGCAGGGTTAGCAGAGGATAACAAGAATAAAAAGAAAAAAACAATAGGGCTCCAGCAGCAAGCTTTGCTGCTTGGGCCTAAAATAAACCGGCACACACTCAATAGCATTTTACCCCTTTGGGGTAATTTTATTTTTATTTTTTACATGTTTTAAATGTTTTAATTCAGTTTGAATTCCCCATTTTAAAGTTTCAGTTGCAAATTAGTACTTTAAAATTTACATTTCATACTTTGAATTTAAGGAAGGCACTCCGCCGCACCGCGCACACAGGTTTCCATGGCGACGGGATGGAGGGGTGGTTTTCCACCCACCGGAAACGGATCCCTGCAGTGCCAGCAGAAAATGAAAAGGAGGCAGCCCTGAAATCTCTTTTAATGAGTTTATTTCTCATATATCATCCTTCACTTATGTATGTTGAATGCGACAGTCGTGCGGAAATCGTGTGGAGACACCCGGTGGTATGACTGGACTCCTGTGTACGCGGTTTGATGAAGTAGTGCGCCGACTGTTTTGGAAACATCGCACCGGCCGAGAGTAACGTTAGACTGTGTGGGAGAGGGCAGAGCGGTCCTGCCCCCTTCAATGACCAACCTTCAGTGCTTGCTAGCAATACAAAGCCTCGCTGGCGAGACCGCAACCATGGAAGGCTACCATGGGTATCTTTAAGTAGTATTGCTGCAGAGCTCTTGGCCCGTAGTATAACAGTTTCAATATGCCCGACCGGTGGTGCTCCATGAGGCTCTCAGTTGCCTGATATCAACGTTATAGGCCTGCTTTTTCCATCTGGAAATTTCTTGGCAGGGGAAAGCAGGCCAGCTAGCACTGCTAGCGTTAGCCTTTTCCGCGCTGCATCTCTGGGCTTTGACGGTGCAGGTTTTTCCATGACCACACCATCGACATTGTTGTCTATCAATTCGAGGACTTTTTAACTCCAAAAAGTATTTTATGGGATTCATATCGGCGAAAGAGAAGCGGGCCTAAGCCAAAATGGTGAACTGGAGGCGGCTGCTGCGAATGTCCAACCGATCGTTTCTGGCCTTCATATTCTTCTTCTCCATGTCCACCACTTGTCTCTACTTCATTTATGTGGCTCCTGGAATAGGTTAGTTAACAGAGGTTTACACTGAATGCTTCACAACAGTTAATGTGATTATGTCTGGATTATCTTCTGCAGCCCAGCAAGCTCCAGCTGCTGTCACAGTCCATGGTAACGCTAAAACAGTTAACGTTAGCTAACAGGCTAACTAGCTCACAGCTAAAAGGTCCACCCCAGGCATGGTGTCCAGCTAGCCCTCGCTCTTTTGCGATGTTAAAGAGCAAAATGCGACTCCCAATGGCAGTAGGATTGAAATATTACCTAAATAGTGTCCCCTTGTGTTGGATTTATTGATGATAGCTGACAGTGCACAGCTGTCCTGTGAATGAATGAACTGTGGTCAACACTGCTAATGTTAATATCAGGGCTTCTACCAAGGCGACAGTCATCCACACAGCAACATGGACAGGTTGAGCCCGTCCATTACTGGGATTTTCACTTCTACTTGTACTGACGAGTGGGCCAGCATCTACCAGTATTCACCATCTCCAAATGTGTCCAGTTTCTTTGAATTTCCAGTTAAACTTAGTCAGTGTGTACCCCAGAGTTGTGTCTTGTTGGTGAAAAAGTATGTGAAACAAATTTATGACAATTATGGGACACTAAACTCTAATGATTTTGTATGTTCGCGAACTGTATAATACGATATGACTATGAGCTATTCCTGATGTACAATGCAGCCCTGATGTTGGAGCAGTCAGATGTGTTTCCTGTCCTATCCCCAACTGCAGCTGCCACAAAATATTGAAGAAAAACTTTGAATGTGGATGTTTACATCCTCTTTGGCATGAATGCAGATACTTGGTGGGCTGGGCAGATTTCAGTTTTCTTATCGTTGTGTACATTGCTTTTGTTGGTTTGATGTTTTACTGGCTCATTCCTGTGGTGATCACATGCTGGAGGGAAGTGGTTGTGTGCGGACAGGAATTATAGGCCGATAGTGCGGGCTTTTAGTGGCATTTAGTGGTGGTCATGCTTGGGAGGAAAGGCAGGAAAATTTCACTGAAGACTCATAATAGCCTGAGGTCTAGCAGCATTGTAGATGTAAAGAGATAAGATGGCCAAGACAGGGTGGTTTTGTCTTCTATACTGAGACTATTAGTTGGTGTGGGAACGGGTTACTGTGTTTTTGCTTGTTTTGTTGTACTGAACTGCATTATATAAAGTAAGTAAAGTAAATATAAGGTGGTCGTGTGTTTTGGGCCGCCATATGGAAAGGGGATTTACCCAGTATTGTATTGGTGCTTATTACCAGAGGTGGAAGCAGCGAAACACATCTACCCTTATTGTGAGACTAAGTATATTAGAGGACCAGTTACTGAAGCAGCTGGTGCATTATGGCAAAAAGGCTTTAAGCCCATGTTCACATATGATACCTAGGTACATGTGTACTCAGTGCCAATTTCACTTATTTGGAAAAATAATCAACATGCTGCTGAAGTAAAGATCTCAATCTCAGTAACGGCACAATTATCGCTTATTTTGTGTATGAACATCTACGCTCATAGTAGGTTTAATTTGGGTTTTAATGAATTGACATTTTAGCCATGGCTTAAGCCATATTTTCTTCCAGAAAAGGACCGTGTCTAAACGTCAGATATACACTGTGTTTTGAGCTTGTTTTCCATTTAGAAGGCTGTGTTGAATGTGATTCAATGAGGATATTTAGCCGTTGATTTTATTTGTCAGAGTAATGACTATGTTTATGACCGTACAATAGAATACTAGACTGAAGTTAGCGTGGCATGAACAAACATGCAGGACTCCACAGATATCAATTATTGACATTGTCCTTGGTGTCTTTCTGCTAGTCAGTGTAATATGGAGACATACAGACGAGTGAAAATGAAAGGAAAAATCAGAATAAATGAGTGGAGGAGCATAACAAATACAGATGCTTCCATACAGGACACAAGGACTCACTGAATGGATTGAGAGATTTTGGAGCGATGTGTTAAACAAGCACTCTGAAAACACCAAATGAGGGGAGATTTCGAAATAGTGCTGCTCATCCTCCAGTAGAGTGAAACGTGGAGAATCATGGCAAAGAGCGGTGAAGAAGCTGCTCTGGAGGCTCGTTACACCCCAACTCCTTACTAAGACTATTTGTGTTGTTTTTTGTCACCCATCTGTACATTGCACGTGGGCAGTTCACGGCTGTAACTAGTTATGGTGTAGGTGAAATGTGCAAATCACACAGTTAAGAAGGGAGAGTTTTTCAAATTCCTTTCCCTGAGCTGTGTGTGAAACAGCAGTTGGTGTGAATACGTCTGTGGATGCAGGTCTCCTCTCTTAATGTTAGCTTGTTTCAGGGCTCAAAATGTGTTGTAGCCTGCTGTATGTTGCTGACAGATTTGCTGCATCTTTCCTGGGTGTTCTGTACAGTACGCTGCTGTACAGGCTGACAGGCCTGTGTGGATTCTCAGCCACGCTCCATTCAACATCCAGCTGAGAATTTCATTTCAGGACTCAGGACCGTCATTTCATGCTTTGCTTGTTCTGCCTTCCCTGTGACAAATTAGACTTTTCAAGCATGTGTGCAGTTGGGAACCGGAGTACATATTGATAAGCCTGGCAGCAGATATAGAGGGGAATATTTATCTTTAAAAAGCATCTGGCCTTTTCTCTTCGCTCCTGAACTGAGGATGACACTGTTTTGGTTTCAGGGATTGTAGCAAACTTTACTGTAATGTCACCAGCTAATTGTTTGTCTTTGTCAGGCAGGTTAAAGCAGGCTGGGCGGCAGATGATGCTTCTCCATTCTGCCTGTCTTCTTAACCCTGTCACTCGTTCACCAACCAAGGCTGCTCTGTGATAAGACTGTATGGAGCCAGGACAGTGACTTTAAAATTTGGCATTGAAAACAAAACTGGAAGTGAAAGAGGACACATTGGCATTGAAAGAGTTGTATTGGCACTGAAAATAAAACTCACATTAAAAATTATTTCATTTTATTTAGATATTTTTGCATTTTGATTTGTTTTTCAATGACAATATTCTGATTTTTCTTCATGTCACTCTTTTTCATAGTCAGTTTTTCAATTTCATTGGTTTTCAGTTTCAGCTTTCTGTCACCATTTTGGCGTGGAGAGCGTGATTTATACATAGTCTGCATATTAAGGAGAGAACGCCACTCTTCCTGAACCAGCCGTCCGCTCCGGCGCCTCTGGCTTCACCGCAGACCTACGGCAAAGGCTTCCACGAGTTCACGGGAACTCTCAAACGCCACCGTCCCAAAAACAATTTCAACTGTGGCGAAGTGAATGTCACCTGTCCCAAACTCAAAATGTTGTTTCTTTACTTTGTTAGAATCATCTATAGTTGTTAGTGTCATAATAAAACAACATTAAGATGTTGAGGAAATAATGATATTTATTTTGCTCCATTCAAAGAAATAGGTTTAAAACAAAACCTGAAAAGTTATAGGCCATAAACAGAATTAAAAAAATTAACAGGACACAGAATAGTAATAGCATGTATAATATTAGTGATAGTAATATGGAGACATACAGACGAGTGAAAATGAAAGGAAAAATCAGAATAAATGAGTGGAGGAGCATAACAAATACAGATGCTTCCATACAGGACACAAGGACTCACTGAATGGATTGAGAGATTTTGGAGCGATGTGTTAAACAAGCACTCTGAAAACACCAAATGAGGGAGATTTCGAAATAGTGCTGCTCATCCTCCAGTAGAGTGAAACGTGGAGAATCATGGCAAAGAGCGGTGAAGAAGCTGCTCTGGAGGCTCGTTACACCCCAACTCCTTACTAAGACTATTTGTGTTGTTTTTGTCACCCATCTGTACATTGCACGTGGGCAGTTCACGGCTGTAACTAGTTATGGTGTAGGTGAAATGTGCAAATCACACAGTTAAGAAGGGAGAGTTTTTTCAAATTCCTTTCCTGAGCTGTGTGTGAAACAGCAGTTGGTGTGAATACGTCTGTGGATGCAGGTCTCCTCTCTTAATGTTAGCTTGTTTCAGGGCTCAAAATGTGTTGTAGCCTGCTGTATGTTGCTGACAGATTTGCTGCATCTTTCCTGGGTGTTCTGTACAGTACGCTGCTGTACAGGCTGACAGGCCTGTGTGGATTCTCAGCCACGCTCCATTCAACATCCAGCTGAGAATTTCATTTCAGGACTCAGGACCGTCATTTCATGCTTTGCTTGTTCTGCCTTCCCTGTGACAAATTAGACTTTTCAAGCATGTGTGCAGTTGGGAACCGGAGTACATATTGATAAGCCTGGCAGCAGATATAGAGGGG
The DNA here is from genome assembly GCA_027580175.1 of Siniperca scherzeri. Classification (NCBI taxonomy): domain Eukaryota; kingdom Metazoa; phylum Chordata; class Actinopteri; order Centrarchiformes; family Sinipercidae; genus Siniperca; species Siniperca scherzeri. The sequence goes on from CM050859.1 coordinate 15,591, forward strand.
AATATTTATCTTTAAAAAGCATCTGGCCTTTTCTCTTCGCTCCTGAACTGAGGATGACACTGTTTTGGTTTCAGGGATTGTAGCAAACTTTACTGTAATGTCACCAGCTAATTGTTTGTCTTTGTCAGGCAGGTTAAAGCAGGCTGGGCGGCAGATGATGCTTCTCCATTCTGCCTGTCTTCTTAACCCTGTCACTCGTTCACCAACCAAGGCTGCTCTGTGATAAGACTGTATGGAGCCAGGACAGTGACTTTAAAATTTGGCATTGAAAACAAAACTGGAAGTGAAAGAGGACACATTGGCATTGAAAGAGTTGTATTGGCACTGAAAAATAAAACTCACATTAAAAATTATTTCATTTTATTTAGATATTTTTTGCATTTTGATTTGTTTTTCAATGACAATATTCTGATTTTTTTCTTCATGTCACTCTTTTTTCATAGTCAGTTTTTTCAATTTCATTGGTTTTCAGTTTCAGCTTTCTGTCACCATTTTGGCGTGGAGAGCGTGATTTATACATAGTCTGCATATTAAGGAGAGAACGCCACTCTTCCTGAACCAGCCGTCCGCTCCGACGCCTCTGGCTTCACCGCAGACCTACGGCAAAGGCTTCCACGAGTTCACCGGGAACTCTCAAACGCCACCGTCCCAAAAAACAATTTCAACTGTGGCGAAGTGAATGTCACCTGTCCCAAACTCAAAATGTTGTTTCTTTACTTTGTTAGAATCATCTATAGTTGTTAGTGTCATAATAAAAACAACATTAAGATGTTGAGGAAATAATGATATTTATTTTGCTCCATTCAAAGAAATAGGTTTAAAACAAAACCTGAAAAGTTATAGGCCATAAACAGAATTAAAAAAAATTAACAGGACACAGAATAGTAATAGCATGTATAATATTAGTGATAGTAATATTTTGTGATGACGGCAACAGTAATAACAGTAATAATAATAACGATAGTAATACTAAAGATGGTGTTGATAATAAGTTGTGTTGAGGGCAATAGTAATATCAATATCAATAATAGATATCATTGATAATAACAATAACAACAGTAGTGATACTAATACTAAAGATGGTGATAATATTTTGTGTTGACGGCAATAGTAATATCAATAATAATATAACATTAATAACAACAACAATAATAATAACAGTAGTAATGCTAAAGATGGTGATGATGATCATATTTTGCGATGACAGCAACAGTAATATCAATAATATAACAGTAATAAGAATAATAAGAATGATAAAATGCCAGTAGTAATAATAATAATGAAATAATGACACACACACCTAACACATACCACACCTCTCCCAGCGTCTGAGTCAGTGTGCATGTTTTTTCCTCCTCCTCATTCACAGTACAATTACTATTTGTAAGTATGCCTAACTTGAGGTGGGGCATTAAAATCATGTGTGGTATATGTTAGGTGTAGATTTAATTTAGTTATATTTATATATTTTAAATATATTACATTTTTTAAAATTATTAAAGATATTCATTATACCGTTACCGTCCTTATATCAAGCAAAATATCATCCCATCAACATTATCTTTTTACTGCTCCATGTTTCTATGATATTGATAATATTAATAATAATAATGTCAATAATAATAATGAAAATACTCATATTACTAAAACCTTGTATAAATATGTATAATAATAAATGAATACATAATGAGGATGAGTGTGTCAGACCTGCAATAGTTGAAAGAGATCTGATCTGGAGTGTTGTGGTTCCGATATACAGTTGTAATGAGGTGAAAAGTATTCTAGGGAAGTGTAGTCTGTGAGCAGATTCTTCCAATGCGTTATGTGAATAGTGTTTCGGGATTTCCAGTTGAAGAAGATAGTTTTCTTGGCGATGGCTAAGGCTACGAGGAGCATCCTTTTGTTTGTTTATTCCTGACTGAGCGTTGACAGATCACCCAGTAGACAGAGTAAGGGGAATAATGGGATGCGGCAGCCCAGGAGGCGGGATAGGGATTCAGTGACGTCTTTCCAAAAGGGTTTAATGGGTGGGCAGCGCCATGTGGCGTGGCTATATGTGATGTGAAATTTCTGATGTGAATCCCATTTTAGACAGCCTTTCCCCAGTGTAGTGTGTTCTATGAAGAGTCTTATACTGTATGAGCTGAAGGTTGGCATTTTTAGTCATGGAATAGATATTTTTACAAATTTGAGTCCAGAAGTCGGTAACAGGAGCAATCGAAAGGTCTTCTTCCCATTTGATTGTTGGTAAAGTTATGGTTTTATTTGAATTAGTTATCATTTTGTATAATTTGGAAAGTAATTCTTTCGGGGGGGTATATTAACTAAATCTGCTAATGCGGAAGGAAGGTGAAAGAAGGTTAAAGCCCTTTCAGACGCAACACGACAACTAGATTGAACTTTGGGCGCAGAGTGCGCTGAACCCAGCAGCGAGTGCAGCGCAAATCGCGTTGTGTGAAAGGGCCTTAAAGCGGTGCGCCAATTCATACCAGAAGTTATCTCATTGCACTTTTCCTATAGAGCAGGTCTAGACCGAACATTTCAGAATATTATTTATTCAGCACACTGAAATGGAGCGGACCCAGTGTTTAGCTCTTAGCTTTCAATCAGATGATGTGCTTGATCTGTAACCAGTGCAACATATTTGGAAGGTCCTGCCAGCCCTTTGTGACTGAGGTTAGACGGAGCGGTACCGCGGGAACATTTCAGAATCTTCATATTTTTTCATAGTTCTCGCGCTGAGTAGCCAGCCACAGATAGTAACTGTAGGAACAGCATGATGCGCCCCGTTGTAGTCAGCACTCGCTTCAGTTTGTCATTTGCTAAGCGATAGTTATACATACACACATACACAAATTCCTTTTGTTCCGGGGAAGATCTCTGTTCATCCCAAACACGTTTTCTGTTGTCCCGGGCGCCATTAGTCTCGAGCCCTACCATCGCCGTAGGTGTGCGGCCATGCCAGAACATTGTCATTGAAAAACACATCAGACTACAAAAAATATCAAAATCAAATTAAATCATTTTTTAATGCCTGTGTTTTATTTTTCAGTTCAGGTTTTGTTTTCAATGCCAAATTTTATTTTTCGGTGCCATATTCAAAGTCACTGTCCTGGCTTCATAAAACTTGTATCATCTGACCTGTTTACTCTAACTCTCACACACACACACACACACAGAAACTGGTGTCCCGGCCAATAGGAAGAGTGACATTAGGGCTGTGTAATATGAGGACATATATCGTGGAACGATGTAAATTTGTTAGCCTTCAGAGATTTTGCCATACTGTTTGTACCATGGTAGCTAGCCCTTAATATCCGTGGTGTACTCGACCGTTGTAGTTAATGTTACAAATCAATGAGCAGGGGTGCTTTCTAATACTGTAATGACATACCTCAGTGTGTCTCATATTTAGTTTGATCTAATAGCCAAAGCAGACATGCATGTCTTTTTATTTTATCTGTAAACAGTTTCTCAGTTGTATTTTCCAGACATTTTAAATTTACAATATCACTATCAAATTTACTAAATCAATTCATATGGTGATATAGGGTACCATGTACCATGATATGACTGTGTACCCATTGCGTACCCCGAAGTGACATGGAAATATTTTCAGCTTACTAGCCATTTATATGGACGTGACATCCTGTTGAAACTCAGACACTAGTTGAAAACTAAAATACTTTGTATGGTTAAGCTATGCTTTGAAAAGCTCTTCTCTAATGTATGCTGTTGATGAACTAGTGGGATGTAGAGAACCCACCAAGACTTGAAGCTCTGACCCAATTAAGAGAATTCCTTAACTTCAGAAGTGTAATGCCTTCGTCTGAATGAGTTTCAATATATTACCAAACTAAAATAATATAAATCATAATGTAACATAATTGTGTTTATTAATTTAAAGAGAGCCTCAACATTGTTTTGGCATTTTCTCTTCCTCTCAACACCTGACAGTGTAACTTCACCTATAATGGAATGATGATTGTTGTCCATCTCTGAATGTTGCGTCGGCTTGGACTGCTTCTTTTTTTTTGGCGTCTAACTTCATGTCAAACCATTCCTTCTTTATTTCTGCCACAGTACAGCTCTCTGACGATATGGCATAGACAGCTTTTTTGATACTTTCTAATTGTTTCGGGCTCTCTAATCCGACTTCTGACACTGATACATTTACTCCGTTTTTGTCTGCTAAGTTCTCAGTTTCTGCAGCAGGGTCAAGTTCTTTTTATTTTATCTGTAAACAGTTTCTCAGTTGTATTTTCCAGACATTTTAAATTTACAATATCACTATCAAATTTACTAAATCAATTCATATGGTGATATAGGGTACCATGTACCATGATATGACTGTGTACCCATTGCGTACCCCAAAGTGACATGGAAATATTTTCAGCTTACTAGCCATTTATATGGACGTGACATCCTGTTGAAACTCAGACACTAGTTGAAAACTAAAATACTTTGTATGGTTAAGCTATGCTTTGAAAAGCTCTTCTCTAATGTATGCTGTTGATGAACTAGTGGGATGTAGAGAACCCACCAAGACTTGAAGCTCTGACCCATGTCCTGAATTCGTCAAAGCTCTGTGCTCTCTGCTGTATCTGGGCCTCGTGCAGGAACCTCTCGTAAACACGTTTGTTCTGAAGTGGTTATACGAGATTGTTTTGGCATTTTCTCTTCCTCTCAACACCTGACAGTGTAACTTCACCTATAATGGAATGATGATTGTTGTCCATCTCTGAATGTTGCGTCGGCTTGGACTGCTTCTTTTTTTTTGGCGTCTAACTTCATGTCAAACCATTCCTTCTTTATTTCTGCCACAGTACAGCTCTCTGACGATATGGCATAGACAGCTTTTTTGATACTTTCTAATTGTTTCGGGCTCTCTAATCCGACTTCTGACACTGATACATTTACTCCGTTTTTGTCTGCTAAGTTCTCAGTTTCTGCAGCAGGGTCAAGTTCTTTTTTATTTATTTATTTTGTAACTCTTGGGTAACAGCCAGTTTGGTGAACCTGACTTGGAACACTCGTACAGTCACAGAAAAAAGTCAGAGATTTAGGATAAGAATACGAAAATGTTCTTGCATGAGGCCCACTGAAATCCAGAGTGAATGTAAGGTTCAGTTTGGGTTAACAACCTCACAATATATCATTAACGGTTCTGTATACGAGATTCTGAGCATGTATGTGGATGTGGAAGATGTAGTGGAGTGACGGCATCCTGAGCAGAGCATGACGTCACACTCCCTCTGTGTGTCTTGTCATCCGAGCTTCTCTTTGTTTTGGTGGCCGGTCCGGCCGTGCGTGCACGTTAGTGCATGTGAGTCCCTCCCTGTGAAACTGTTGGCTGTGAGGAGAGCGATAGAACAGCTGTTTCTTTTCTCATCTAACTCTGTGAATTAAGGATTTATTTCGACCAAACCAGAGTAGGTGATTGTTGGAAAGACTAACAAATACTGTTTTGGAGAGTTTTATTTTGTTTCTGTCCAGTTTGAATGAAGTGTGGTTTACGATGATCTGCGAGGTAAAATTACTGTTTTTCTCAATGGAGTCTGGTGGGCCCATTTGTTTTGGTCTGAAATGCTGGTGCTCTAGTGCGACATTTAGTGGCAGTGAATGTTGCTTACAGCTCCTTTTAAATAAACTGCCATCCCTAGAAGCGAGACAGCTTCTTTCTAGGATCCATATGCGACCTTATGTTGAAGTGTCGTCGTGTGCAGCGCTGGCAGCAGCCAGATGTTAGGCTCTCAAAGGGTGGGGTTCAACTACCTGTGGCTTTTCTTAACCATCATTGATAAGTTCATTTTCTTGCCTTTTGTTCTTGGTTGTGTTGTTTCACACATTTGAGTTACTGGCTAACTTGTGAGTGTGTGTGATACAGCCTTCTTAAAGCTGTTTAAGGGGCGTTTTTGGCTTCAAGACAAATTTTGATTGTGTTATAAAATTCAAGCATAAACAGAGGGACTTGTATGTCTTTTAGTAGCCTTGAAAACATGGAAGTTGTTTACACTCACTTGGTTTGTGTCACCCCACACCCATGTTTCAATTCAGTTTTATTTATATAGCGCCAATTCATAACAGAAGTTATCTCATTGCACTTTTCCTATAGAGCAGGTCTAGACCGTACTCTTTAGAATATTATTTATAGAGACCCAACAAATCTCACCATGAGCAAGCATTTGGCGACAGTGGCAAAGAAAAACTTCCTTTAAGAGGCAGAAACCTCGAGCAGAACCAGACTCAGGTGGGCGGCCATCGAGAGAGAGCGAGAGATAAAGAATCCCACCTTGAATTGTTAAAATAATAATAATGTAATGGTAGTGGTAATATTAATAAAATAATAATAATAGGTATAATAATAACAATTGTAGTAGCAGCTGTCATGTAACAACCACCACATTCTGTTCACAAGATATTTTAGCATTTTTTTGCATTAAATGGTATCTTAAGATCCTTAACATGTCAGTCTCATGTCTGAATAAGCACCCTGGTCACTTTTACATAAAAGTCACAATAGCAACCTTACTAGGTTGCAGTGGTGTCATGCCCATTCAAGCTGCCTCACCAGATTTTTGATGTGTGGATTTTAAAATATTTTATTTTATTATTAGTATTTTTATAATATGTAGTTATCATTTTATATTATAGGTCAAACGTATTCTTCTAATTATGTCATAGATCATACCTCAAAAAGTCACCCCCCCCCTTTCCCTGTGGCATTTGGTTTCTTCCAAAAGTCGCTGGATGAAATCGGTTCACAGCAGCAGGTACGTGCACAGCACTCTGTTGCATCAGTGCTGGAGAAGATGTAGCTACAGCTGAACGGTGTATTGCTGAAGTGGTTAGTAGAGCATCAATCCCTTTTTCAAACGTGAAAATGAAATGCAATTAGGAAGTGAACTTG
>CM050859.1:27500-207500 GCA_027580175.1 Siniperca scherzeri
CACGTACTTCTTCATGGTGCAGGCTCAGGGCATCATGTTGAGGGACAATGTGAGGACCATCGGCCAGATGATCCGATTGTACACCAACAAGAACAGTACACTCAACGGGACGGGTAAGTGATACACGCATACACCTTTTACTACACCTTTAAATACAAAGATTCTACACACTTACCACATGTACTTGAGAAAAGCTGCTGTTTGTAACTTTCCTTTCAATTATGCAACCACACTGACCAACGTGTGTGTAGATGGTAAGAGTTAAAAGTTAGGAGCAATGCCAGCCACATTTCCAATGATCATAATAATAAAAAATTTTATAGAGTGCTTTTCTAGATACTCAAGTTAAGGAAATCAGAATTAGAAATACTTTATTACTTTATTGATCCCCGAGGGGAAACTCTTTTGTTACAGCAGCTCCCTATCACGTCAGTGCACACAGGAATAGAAGTACTAAGCAAAAAATATAATACACTATAATACAGGTCAGAAAATAGATTAAGTACCAAGTGGGTATTAGTATAAAATAAAATAAGTGTGAAGTAGAAAGTGGGTTTACCGGTTGATGATAATAATACGGTATAAGGTAATAGTGCATGAACTGTCAAGTTAAGTGTAGCTTATTAAGATTATAATGAGACGGGGATATAATGAGACGAAGGATATAGATAAAGTCTTACAAGTGTGCTGGTGCTGGGTGGCAGAGTAATGGCTATACTGAAGCTTATTAAAGAGCAACTTAACACCCTGTTTTAGTGTGAACATTCACTTTCCACCACTGTATTATGTAATTGTATGCTAATACCGCATGACAATATGCTTTTAACATCTACATACATAGAAGTATTTTGGAAGTGAAGTAATGGTGCTGCTTACTTACTTTTGCTCTCCGCCCCCTTTGGGGCATAAGGCATCGATAATGTTCCTCCATTTATCATGGTCTTTAGCAGCTAGTTGTGCCTCGCCCCATGAGAGACCCATCTCCAGCAGCTCAGCCTCCACCGTTCTTTGCCAGGTAATCTCTGGTCGGCATCGTTTCCTTTTTCCTGGTGGTGTCCAGTTGAGAGACAATTTGGGGATCCGCTCTGGGGGCATTCATAGTATGTGTCCAAGCCATCTTAGATTCTTCTTCTTTTCCTTTCGGCTGTTCCCTTTCAGGGGTCACCACAGCGAATCATGCGCCTCCATCTAACCCTGTCCTCTGCATCCTCTTCACTCACACCAATTAACTTCATGTCCTCTCTCACTACATCCATAAATCTCCTCTTTGGTCTTCCTCTAGACCTCCTGCCTGGCAGCTCCAACCTCAGCATCCTTCTACCAATATATTCACAGTCTCTCCTCTGAACATGTCCAAACCACCTCAATCTGACTTCTCTGACTTTATCTCCGAAACATCTAATATAAGCTGTCCCTCTGATGTACTCATTCCTGATCCTGTCTGTCCTCGTCACTCCCAAAGAGAACCTCAACATCTTAAGCTCTGCTACCTCCAGCTCTGCCTCTTGTCTTTTCTTCAGTGCCACTGTCTCTAAGCTGTACAACATCGCTGGTCTCACCACCGTCTTGAACACCTTTCCTTTCATTCTTGCTGATACTCTTTTATCACACAACACACCTGACACTTTTCTCCACCTGTTCCAACCTGCTTGCACTCGCCTCTTCACCTCTTTTCCACAGTGTCCATTGCTCTGAACCGTTGACCCTAAGTACTTAAAGTCCTGCACCTTCTTCACCTCTGCTCCCTGTAACCTCACCGTTCCACCTGGGTCCCTCTCATTGACACACATGTATTCTGTCTTACTGCAGCTAAGCTTCATTCCTCTGTTTTCCAGAGCAGACCTCCATCTCTCTAGATTTTCCTCTACCTGCTCCCTGCTCTCACTACAAATCACAACGTCATCCGCAAACATCATAGTCCATGGAGATTCCTGTCTAACCTCATCTGTCAGCCTGTCCATCACCAGAGCAAACAAGAAGGGGCTCAGAGCCGATCCTTGATGCAGACCCACCTCCACCTTGAACTCCTCTGTCACACCTACAGCACACCTCACCACGGTCTTACAGCTCTCATACATGTCCTGCACCACTCTAACATACTTCTCTGCCACTCCAGACTTCCTCATACAATACCACAGCTCCTCTCTCGGCACCCTGTCATACGCTTTCTCTAAATCTACGAAGACACAATGCAACTCCCTATGACCTTCTCTGTACTTCTCCATCAGCATCCTCAAAGCAAATACTGCATCTGTTGTACTCTTTCTAGGCATGAAACCATATTGCTGCTCACAAATGCTCACCTCTGCCCTTAGCCTAGCTTCCACTACTCTTTCCCACAACTTCATTGTATGGCTCATCAGCTTTATTCCTCTGTAGTTGCCACAGCTCTGCACATCTCCCTTGTTCTTAAAAATTGGCACCAGTACACTTCTCCTCCATTCCTCGGGCATCCTCTCACTCTCCAAGATCTTGTTAAACAAACTAGTCAGAAACTCTACTGCCACCTCTCCTAGACACTTCCATACCTCCACAGGTATGTCATCAGGACCAACTGCCTTTCCACTCTTCATCCTCTTCAACGTCCTCCTCACTTCACTCTTGCTAATCTTTGCTACTTCCTGCTCCACACCAGTCACCTCTTCTACTCTTCGTTCCTTTCATTTTCCTCATTCATCAACTCTTCAAAGTACTCCTTCCATCTTCCCATCACACTCCTGGCACCTGTCAATACATTTCCATCCTTATCTTTAATCACCCTAACCTGCTGCACATCCTTCCCATCTCTATCTCTTTGTCTGGCCAACCTGTACAAATCCACCTCTCCCTCTTTAGTGTCCAACCTAGCATACAAGTCCTCATATGCTCTTTGTTTGGCCTTTGCCACCTCTACCTTCACCTTACGCTGCATCTCCCTGTACTCCTGTCTACTCTCTTCAGTCCTCTCAGTGTCCCACTTCTTCTTAGCTAACCTCTTTCTCTGTATACACTCCTGAACTTCCTCGTTCCACCACCAAGTCTCCTTGTCCACTTTCCTCTTTCCAGATGACACACCGAGTACCCTCCTACCTGTCTCCTGATCACATTAGCTGTAGTGGTCCAGTCATCTGGGAGCACTTCCTGACCACCCAGAGTCTGTCTCAGCTCCTCCCTGAAAACTACACGACATTCTTCCTTTTCAACTTCCACCACTTTGTCCTCTGCTCTGCCTTTGTCCTCTTCATCTTCCTCACCACCAGAGTCATTTTACACACTACCATCCTGTGTTGTCTGGCTACACTCTCCCTACCACTACTTTACAGTCACTGGTCTCTTTCAGATTACAACGTCTACACAAGATGTAGTCCACCTGAGTGCTTCTACCTCCGCTCTTATATGTCACCCTATGTTCCTGCCTCTTCTGGAAGAAAGTGTTCACTACAGCCATTTCCATCCTCTTTGCAAAGTCTACCACCATCTGTCCTTCTGCGTTCCTGTCCTGAAGACCAAACCTGCCCATCACATTCTCATCACCTCTGTTCCCTTCACCTACATGCCCATTGAAATCTGCACCAATCACCACTCTCTCACCTCTGGGGATGCTCTGCATCACTTCATCTAACTCACTCCAGAATTTCTCCTTCTCTTCTAACTCACATCCTACCTGTGGGGCATAACCACTCACAACATTGAACATCACCCCTTCAATTTCCAGCTTCAGACTCATCAACCTGTCTGATACTCTTTTCACCTCTAGAACATTCCTCACAAACTCCTCTTTCAGGATAACTCCTACTCCGTTTCTCTTCCTATCTGACCCATGGTAGAACAACTTGAACCCTGCTCCTAAGCTTCTAGCCTTGCTACCTTTCCACCTGGTCTCCTGGACACACAGTACCCTCCTACCTGTCTCCCTGATCACATTAGCTGTAGTGGTCCAGTCATCTGGGAGCACTTCCTGACCACCCAGAGTCTGTCTCAGCTCCTCCCTGAAAACTACACGACATTCTTCCTTTTCAACTTCCACCACTTCGTCCTCTGCTCTGCCTTTGTCCTCTTCATCTTCCTCACCACCAGAGTCATTTTACACACTACCATCCTGTGTTGTCTGGCTACACTCTCCCTACCACTACTTTACAGTCACTGGTCTCTTTCAGATTACAACGTCTACACAAGATGTAGTCCACCTGAGTGCTTCTACCTCCGCTCTTATATGTCACCCTATGTTCCTGCCTCTTCTGGAAGAAAGTGTTCACTACAGCCATTTCCATCCTCTTTGCAAAGTCTACCACCATCTGTCCTTCTGCGTTCCTGTCCTGAAGACCAAACCTGCCCATCGCATTCTTATCACCTCTGTTCCCTTCACCTACATGCCCATTGAAATCTGCACCAATCACCACTCTTTTACCTCTGGGGATGCTCTGCATCACTTCATCTAACTCACTCCAGAATTTCTCCTTCTCTTCTAACTCACATCCAACCTGTGGGGCATAACCACTCACAACATTGAACATCACCCCTTCAATTTCCAGCTTCAGACTCATCAACCTGTCTGATACTCTTTTCACCTCTAGAACATTCCTCACAAGCTCCTCTTTCATGATAACTCCTACTCCGTTTCTCTTCCTATCTGACCCATGGTAGAACAACTTGAACCCTGCTCCTAAGCTTCTAGCCTTGCTACCTTTCCACCTGGTCCCCTTGACACACAGTATGTCCACCTTCCTTCTCTGCATCATGTCAGTCAACTCTCTAGCCTTCCCTGTCATAGTCCCAACATTCAAAGTCCCTACTGTCAGTCCTACATTCTTAGCTTTCCTCTTCTCTCTCTGCCTACGAACAAACCTTCCTCCTCTCCTTCTTCGTCTTTGACCAACAGTAGTCCAATTTCCACCGGTACCCTGTAGGTCAACGGCACCGGTGGCGGTTGTTGTTAACCCGGGCCCCGACCGATCCGGTATGGAAGTCATTGTCACGATTCGCATTTTTTATTTGGCATGTGTTTTACGTCGGATGGCCTTCCTGACACAACCCTCTGCATTTATCCAGACTTGGGACTGGCACAAGAAGACACTGGCTTGTGCCCCCTTGCGGTTGCATTTCAAGCCATCTTAGATTACGGTGTTTCATTTCTGAGATCATGCTTAGACAGCTAATTTTTATGTAGAGTTGCTCATTTGATGTCTTATTGGGCCAGAATATATGGTAGATCTTTCGCAGACAGTCATTGTGGAATGAGCTGACTTTGTTCATGTCGCATGTGGTTATTCGCCAGCAATCAGCCCCATATAGCAGAACCGGCTTGATCAGTGTGTTATACAAGCGAATCTTGGGTTCTGAGGCTGTAGGTGTTGGACTTCCAGATGTTATGGAGTCTTGCGTAGGCGCTGCAAGCTTTCCTAAGTCTGCGCTGGGGTGCTGCAGTAGTGTGAAAATGCTGCAGTACCAGTGTACTATCACTGAAGGAAAACACTGATATTTACACCCAAGAAAAATGAAGACAGTACATTGAAGTGTGGTATGACCACCAACAAGTAGACACTGAGCTGCAGTAGTCAAATAATCATTAATTCAAGACCAGGAAGAGACAACATGTATGGTATGTCATGATAAAATAACCAAAATCTCATACAATATAAAAGGCCCTAGTTTGAAGGCATTCAATTGGTGCAATAGTAATGTTTTTTGAGCATCACAACAAATATCCCATTAGCATTGAATCTCCCAAGTACTATATCATTTGATGTAGGTGATGTGGTTTGGAGTATTCTGCTGTTATGTCTGATATTGGTTGTTAATGCTGCAGACTATCCTGATGGCAGTAACTCCAGTGAATACCTGGTCCAGCCAACCACGTACCTCCCTGAGAACTTCACCTACACCCAGAACCTCCCCTGCCCAGAGCGATTACCTTCTATGAGTGAGTAGCCTGGTACCTAACACCAGGAAAGTGTTGTTTCAGGGGGTCAGTGACTTCAGTGAATCATCCATTCAGTCTTTTTTATTTAAGAGACCTTTACTGCTCTTCAACTGTTGCTGCTTTATTGTTAAGTTGCAAAAAAACAAAATATGACAAAGTCCAAGGTGTTACAAACGACTGTATTTCAAGAAAGATGGTAATCATGTTGTGTGGCGATCCTTGTACAGGGCTCTATAGTGCAGCATTTCGTTCACATATGCGAGTGAAAATTCGAGTGTGCAAATGTGAAAAATAATTTGGGCGTGTGAGTTCTGACACCTGGATCGACAAAATACACAGATTGGCTGAGCTCCCACACTAACAAATTGGTTATTGAATCTGTTATCTCTCCCCTCTCTCTCTCTTATTAGTAAAGATAAGTGTACAAAACATTCAGGTAGTGGCTTCCCATTTTTTTGCCGGGACTGACCATTGTTTTCGCCGGGTAAAATGACACAAGTGGCAGGTCATATCAGCTGTCACTTAATTCTGTGAATAACTTGATTTCCAGGCCAAAATGAAACTTTGCTGGTGCTGGGTTTGTGTGCCCTCTGCAGACAGTGTCTGTACTCAGCCAAAGATGGTTTGTGTGGAAATAAGCATCACTCTGTACCACGACTGTACAATCAGAGTGGACTGAGTGTTTTTGCGGTTCCCACAACACAAACAGAGTGGCACATCTTCTCTAGTAAAACAATCAAGCTGATCACGTCACTTTCAGGAGTCACATTCTCCCAGTTAAGCTTTTATTCAAATCGGACCAATAATTTAAGGTTATCAGCTTAATAGCTCTGAATCAGGACCTCCATTATTTTGAGAAAGTTGCTTGTGAAAAATAAGGTGAGCCAAAGTCAGCTGGTCACTGTTATTACAATGTGCCAGATTCATATTTCAACATTTGATATTTTCTGCTACTATGAACTTTTATTTTACCATGTATGCCGAGCATCTTGGACAAAAAAATGTCTTTTACAATGAATTGAATTCTATCTTGTTTCATTTTCAGGTTGTACTGAAACAGTTTCTGTCCTTCCTTTTTAGTTGCAGTTATTTATAATTTTAGTTTCTGTAAAAGTTCAACGCTAAACCTAAATGAATTCACTAAGGGATTTGAATGGATTCAGATTTGATGAGCAGACTCGATTCTGAAATCAGATTCAGTAGGAGCATGCTATACTGGATTCAGATTGGATAAAATGCTGTCAAACCCCAACCTCACAAGAATTAGGAGCATCTTTGCTGTTTATCAATTTATCATGTATCAATTAATGAAGCTCAATGCATTCCTGTCCTTTGTTAGGTCCCGTGTATATTCTATAATTAGAAATTCAATTATTTAGTAATCTCTTAGTTAAATCAGCTTGTACCTGCATCATGTACACACTGTATGTTTAATTAATTCTGTTCTGTTCCCCTGGTCTCTTTAACTTAAACCCAGTGTAACTATTAATAATACCAGCTATGGAAATTTGTTTAGTCAAAGCAAGGTGCAGAATTGATGTGATTTGTAGTTTCCTATTGAAATGTTGATAGAGGCAGGTAAAGCCACAAGCTCCTTGGTAATAATCATTACGATTCGCACCTCCAAAAATCATTAGGCAGAGCATGCAGAAGCCAATAACAGGAGGGCTGTGTCTTTTCCTGGGCAGTGATTTAGTTTTTTATTGTTGTTGTTTTGTGATGCTGATATATCAGTGGAGTAACTTCCGCCTTTACAAAAAAAACCCTCTCCACAGAGGGCCTTATGGAAGTGAACATGACAGAGATCCCTATGGAGACGATAGAACTGAAGTTCTCCAAGTTTTTTGACATTGAGTTTGGAGGCCATTGGAAACCAAAGGACTGCAGACCTCGCTGGAAGGTGGGTTTATGCATTTTACTATTTACTAGTAATTCTATAAACATGTACACTTTTAAAAAATATAATGTCAGTGATACAGAATAGGTTTTTATGAGAAAAAAACAAACATAAAAACCAGAGGGATTTAGTAGGTATGGGTTGATTCTAATTCTAATATTTGTGCTGTAGGTGGCCATCCTGATTCCATTTAGAAACCGCCATGAACATCTCCCCATCCTCTTCCAACACCTCATCCCCATGCTACAGAGACAGCGACTGCAGTTTGCCCTCTATGTCATCGAACAGGTACAGTCTGTTGGTGTATGTGTGAATAATGCAGTGAATAGTGAGATATTGTTGTCCATCTACATGTCTAACATTCAGCTGAATGAAAATGTTCTGAGCTGATGTGTGAAAAGCATTTTGGGTAGTAAAGGCAGTCCCTGATGTTAAACAAGGCTTCCTGTGACTTCTTTATTTCTTTGATAGCAGCACCAGGCTCACTGACTCATTGAGTGTGTGTGTGTGTGTGTGTGTGTGTGTGTGTGTGTGTGTGTGTGTGTGTGTGTGTTTAGAGTGGTAGCCAGCCCTTCAACAGAGCCATGCTGTTTAACGTGGGATTCCTGGAGGCCATCAAGGACTTGGACTGGGACTGCTTGATCTTCCATGATGTTGACCACATCCCCGAGAACGACCGAAACTACTATGGCTGTGGTCAGATGCCACGCCACTTTGCTGCCAAGCTGGACAAATACATGTACATGTAAGTTTGTCATCAAAATGTAGATATTTTTGAGAATATATATATGTATATATATATATATATATATATATATATACGCCCAATGCAAAATTAAATTCAATAGTAGTGAAACAAGTAGATGTTCTTTTGTCCCATGGCACTTCTGTGGCAGTGACAAATAGTTGACATGAATGCAGTTCATATTTGGACATGCAATGAATGATCCAGATGATGTAGATCCATGTTTAACTCGTGTTTGTTGTTGTTTGCAGTCTTCCATACAGTGAGTTCTTTGGTGGTGTGAGTGGACTCACTGTAGAGCAGTTCCACAAGATTAATGGCTTTCCCAATGCATTCTGGGGCTGGGGAGGAGAGGATGATGACTTGTGGAACAGGTTAGTCTACCTAAGGGGGGTGTACAGTGCATTCAGAGAGTATTCAGACCCCTTCATTTAGTTACTCAATTGGTTGTGTAAGATAATAATGAAAAGCCTCAAATTTGATTTAATAAAAGGCAGCAGTCTTGATTTAAAAGAACTGACAGTTGCAGCAGACTTGCAGTTTTCTGGGAGTTTGTTCCAGATACTTGGTGCATAAAAACTGAATGCTGCTTCTCCATGTTTAGTTTTGACTCTGAGAGGTCTGGATGGTTGATAACATTGCAGAAGATTAGAAATGTACTTTGGCCTTAAACCATTCAGTGCTTTATAAACCAACAGTATTCTTTTGAAATCAATTCTTTGACAGACAGGAAGCCAGTGTAAAGACCTCAGAACTGGACGGATATGATCCACTTTCTTGGTCTTAGTGAGGACGCGAGCAGCAGCATTCTGAATCAATCTGTCTGGTCGATTTATTTTTTTATTTTATTTTTTTTTAAGAGACCAGTAAAGACATCGTTACAGTAGTTGAGTCAACTGAAGATAAATGCATGGACACGTTTTTCCATCGTAGAAAAGGTTTCAGTCGTAGTCATCTGGACACTGTTTTCAGAATCAAGACGTTTCGGCTCCCATCCAGAAGTCATTCTCAATTGTGAAAATGGTCTGAAAATTGGACGACTGAGGGACTACACCGTCAAGTTTTCCCATGTATATGTATGTGTATATATATATATTCAATTTTATTTATATAGCGCCAATTCATAACAGAAGTTACACAAGGACAGAGTTTCTGGCCATCATTGATTCACTATTGAGACCATACAGTAAATGGCAATAAAGGGACATTTGAATAAACCCCGTTCAGTTCATTGTATTTACTGTATATAGCGCCAATTCATAACAGAAGTTATCTCATTGTACTTTTCCTATAGAGCAGGTCTAGACTGTACTCTTTATAATATTATTTACAGAGACCCAACAAATCCCACCATGAGCAAGCATTTGGCGACAGTGGCAAGGAAAAACTTCCTTTGAGAGGGCAGAAACCTTGGACAGAACCAGACTCAATGGTGGGCGGCCATCTGCCCATCTGAATGGCTAAAGAAGAACAAAATGAAGACTTTGTAGTGGCCTAGTCAAAGTCCTGACCTGAACCCTATTGAGATGCTGTGGCATGACCTTAAAAAGGCAGTTCATGCTCGAAAACCCTCCAATGTGGCTGAATTACAACAATTCTGCAAAGATGAGTGGGCCAAAATTCCTCCACAGCGCTGTAAAAGACTCATTGCAAGTTATCCCAAACGCTTGATTGCAGTTGTTGCTGCTAAGGGTGGCCCAGCCAGTTATTAGGTTTAGGGGGCAATCACTATTTCACACAGGGCCATGTAGGTTTGGATTTTGTTTTCCCTTAATAATAACAACCTTCATTTAAAAACTGCATTTTGTGTTTACTGGTGTTATCTTTGACTAATATTTAAATTTGCTTGATGATCTGAAACATTTAAGTGTGACAAACATGCAAAAAAATAAGAAATCAGGCAAACACTTTTTCACACCACTGTATGTATATATGTGCGTGTACATATGTATATATGTGTATATACCTGTGTAAATTTGTGTATATGTATGTACATTTTATCAGCTTGATTGTCCAGAACAGTTTCAACAGACTGTTCTTTCAGCTTTCTACGAACAAATGTTTCAACAGCAAACGTACCTGTAAGCAGCCTAAATATTCTTCATGTTTCTATCAGCAGATTGTTGGTAGACTGTTTACAGTGTTCACAGCTTCAGTTAAACTGAAGCACATGAAACAAATGGGTTGAGGTGGGCTGTATGCTCATATTAGGCTGTAAATGCTAATACAGCCTGGTTTTTCCTCAGGGTTCACTATGCTGGTCTGAATGTCACGCGACCAGAGGGAGAGATCGGCAAGTACAAGTCAATTCCTCACCACCACAGAGGAGAGGTGCAGTTCCTCGGGAGGTAAGACAGATTTTTGTGTCAGATCTACAATAAGGTCTCTATTCTAAAGAAGAAACAATTAAAATATGACAGTCTTCTCTTTCATTTGGATTATGTCACTTGCACACTCCATGTCTTCTAACATCACATCACTAGATACTGACTCCAGTGTGTGTGTGTGTGTGTTCGTTTTTCACAAAATTAATTTAACTTCTTTAAATAAATGCATGGAACTATATCACGTGAAACATCAGCACAAAAGACGACAGAGCTTAATACCTAGCAGAAAATCCATCCAGCCCAGCCACACTCATTGGAAGTTATTTACACTAAAAATCACAATCTAACTTCCAGATATACTGTATACTTAAACTGACTATGAGCTGACCAGATTTCAGAGTTTTGTTTTCTTACAAAATACACTCAGGCTCCTTCAGTCATTCCTGTAGAAAGTTTACAACCATACACAGACCATCTGAAGGCACGCTGTGGAGTTCTTGACCACTATGGCTCAGCATCTTTAAGACTGGGTCCTTGTTTTGTTTGTATCGTGCACTTGGGCGATGCAGTCCTGCCCCTGGCTTCTGACTGACTGACTGACAATTGGTGGATGTAATGCACCACGAAACGCAGCAATGCACAAACAAAGGCAGAGAATAAGGCTATTAGCAAGTAAACATGTATGTAAACAATGCAGGATTTAAAATATTTTAAACATTGACTTTGAAATGTTTTAATGCAAGGGGAAACACATTCAACATGTTTCTAAGATGTCACTGACACACAACGCTTTTTGGGGAGAAACTGAATGTAGACAGAACTTTTGATTGTTTACAAGAAATATTAAATAGGGAATATTTAGACATTTTTATTCATACATTTATTTTATACTCACTCCTTACTAACGTCACATTCTGTGACATTAACTGAATGAATTGCCCTAACTGATGTTCAAACAATGAAATTAAGATCAGCTTAGCTTTATTTTATCACCAGTAAGCCGTTGTTTCCCAGACGTTGGAGGTATTATATGTCAGAGCATCCCAGTGCTGTGCATGTACGTAGTGGTAACATAATGTTGTTGTTCACTGTGTTTGTTGGAACTTTAATGGTAATGTTGCTATCATAGAAAAATACAGCAGTGGCCTCTTGGAAGTTGGGAAAAACACATTCAAAATAAAAATAAACAACAGTATGCTTTGGAAAATGGTATGTTATTTGATAGTTCAGCACTGTAAACATTCCTTAAAGCATACGGCTGGTGATATTTCTTTTTTTGTTTTTTCTTCTTGTCATCGAATCAATGAAAAGACCCAAACGAACACTGAATGTATCCACTAACCAGTATTGTATCACCACCTCATATATCTTCTTCCTCTGAGCCATAGAGCTCCATTGTTGTCCAAACAATGAAAAAAACACATCAGTGAGCCGCACTGTTGCACTGGGTGACAATTAAATTTTATTTATATAGCGCCAATTCATAACAGAAGTTATCTCATTGCACTTTTCCTATAGAGCAGGTCTAGACCGAACTCTTTATAATATATGACATGTTCCTTCATCACCATGAACACACACACTGGAGTTTATTCTGACTCAGTCCCACACACAACGTCCTGCTGCCCCAAATACTCACTAGAGCACCACATGTGGATTCATCCGCCGCTGAAAATAGTCCCCAACAGATGCACTGTTTCCTCCTGTTGGTTTGATAAAAACTACAGCGCGCAGCTGTTTGAGGAAATTACTAGGCCTTTTTTAAGATGAAACTATATATCTGTGAGGTGTTTTTAAAAATGTACGTCTTCAGCAGGAACCAATGGGCTCGGAGCAGAGAGCCACAGCAGCAGCAGTAGTAATCTTGAGCTTGCACTTGCTGAAACCTTAGGCTTCTGTATTAAGTGCAGAGTGTTATCAGTTCTAGAGATAGATACACATCAAAGCAGCCACAGGTGTATGTCCTGTAGGAGAGAAGGGGCAGGGCAGATGGAGTGGATAAATACTGATGTAAGAACTGTGTGGCTGTGTGTTTGTAGGTATAAACTGCTGAGGTATTCCAAAGAGCGGCAACACCTGGACGGCCTCAACAACCTCCATTACAGCCCCCACATCTCCCTCAGCAGCCTCTACAAGAACATCACGGTGGACCTGTTCCCCGAGCTCGCTCCTATCACAGACTACTGAACTGCCCCCCACCAACCCCAACCCCTCCTCACACCCCCAGCTCACCCAGCTCCCCTCCGGCCTGGCCTCCTGCTGCCCCGTTCAGCCATGCAGTGGCAGAGCGCTGGTGCAGCGGAGGAGAGGCAGGGGGCACGGGCCGGGAGGGGTGAAGAGGCGCACCATGTAATGCTGCCAAGAAATCTTAGTGAGGAAAAAAAGAAAATCCAAACTGGAAAAAAAGAGGAAAAAATGAAGAGGCAGTGGCAAGTCTCTCAAAGTGAACTGTTGATTTTGTGTGTGTGTGTGTGTGTGTGTGTGCGTGTGCGTGCGTGCGTGTGTGTGATGGGTGAGTTGCTGCATGTCTTTTTGTCCATGCCGGCTTAACTACTACAAGTTGACATGACTCTTGGTTTAGGTTGGAGGGAGCAGCAGCATCTCAGCTCTGATGTTTACTGCAAAGCCTTAATGTGGCAGAACCACAGCTCCCTCTGCTCGGCTCCGCACTGCTTCACTTCTGATGTATCACCGTCACCTTACAAGCCAACAGACAAGTTCTGGTCTCACTTTCTACTATCATTTGTTTTATCGTTTTGTTAGGCCACAGCATTCCTTTAAAAGGAGGGATCTGAGCGAGGTCAACATTAATGTTTGTGATGTACGTTATTTTTATTTTGATACGTGGTATTTATTTTCTCTGATTCAGGATGTTTGAAGAAGCACTCCTGTCTGTGTCACTCGAGTGTTTGCTGTTTGTTTTGCTGCACTGCTGCTGAATCCGCATGAACTTGTATGTAAATATCGGCCTCTTAAAGCTCGAACACAGAACACAAATATGTAAATATGGGCCTTTAAATGCTCGGGCATATTACAGTGATATTCCAGTGGGTTTGAATTTTATTTTGGCAGCTACCTTTGTTCTGAGGATTTAATAAGAGTGAGTGGTTTCTTCCTAACAGGAAGATCTTCTAACAATAGAGGATGTTTGGCTTAAAAAAACAAAACAGAAGTATCCAAATCTCAAGATTTGACATTATCTTTTGCATGCCTTAATTTATTTTGTTTACCAGATTTTGTTCTGTTCAAACATAAATTATTTAATCAGTTGGAGATGTGTATATTTTTTTATTTTGCCTTTTGTTGTGCTTTTTTTTCTTTGAGGTGCACTGTGTGAAAAGAGTAGAGCTGCTCTCTCCTCCATGACTTTGTACAGGGAGCAGGGTCGGCCATTACAGCAGGAGTGTGTCCACACAATGTGCTTTAGTGCAGGTTCATGGTCTCATGTGAGTGTATATTTTTTAGTCCCAGATGTGTTTCTATTTTTAAATTTTTTATGATTTCTATTCTAATGAGTGCTGGACCATGTGATAAAGCTCTTCATTGTACTGTACCATGCGATGAAGCACAGGGATTTAGGCTGGATGCTGTGTGTGTCTGGACTGTGGTGTTATTATTTTCTAAGCTTGTGAGGCAGTCGAAGGGCCAGAATGAGAGAACCTTAGTCAGCTCCTCACAGCTGAAGCTACTGCTGTTCTTGAATGGCACACGCTGTGAAAAGTTTAATTTCTTAAAGCCTTGAGCACTATAAAGATGGAGAGAAACGTGTTGGCAGATTATTTTTGACCAGATGTTCACTGTTAAGATTCTCTTCTGTATCTCTAGGTTTGAAATTTGACCATGAATTGTGTTTCTGGACATTTTCTTTGAGTGTATGTCCTGAGGTGATAAATCAGAACTCTGGCCATTTTTGACCTGGACCTTATTTCCTGAGAGACACGTCCAACGACGGCCCATTTAGAGCTTTGGTGACCAAAGACATGTAAGAACTTAGAACCAAATGGCCTCTATGTGACTGCTGCTGAGACCCACATCTACAAACCAACCAATCAGAATTAGACATGAAACACATTGTCCAACCCGACAGATATGTACATACAGATACCACATTAGCTGTGTACTGTATATACTGTATCTATGGTGTCATTTGTTAATGTAGTGAAAATGTTGAGAAACCAACTCACCACCAAGTCCGGAACTTTTGATCATATGACATGATCTTCTTCAGCAGATGGAGTTTGCCCTGTTGTCATGCAATTGTTGATGGATAGCAAATAGACAACTGGGCAAAATCTGTCTGCTGATGAAGATCATGTGAAATGATTAAAAGTTCCAGAGTAGCTACTAAATGGTCCTTGTTCTCAGATGGTTTTGGTAAGGACTGAACTTTAAACCAATAAGAAAAAATGAAGGTACATTTTTGAAACATGAGTGGCAGCAGATGGATGATGCGCAGTGATCATGTGTTGCTGCTTGCATATTTCCAATTTTCATTTTAGAGTCGATTAGTCCATTATCCAATAATTCAGAGTCCACCTTCTCAAATGTGAATATATTTTTTAGGACAATAAAGTGAATATCTTTTGATTTTGGACTGTTGGTTAGACAAAACAATTTGAAGACATCACGTTGGACTCTGGGAAATTGTACTTTTATAGGCCAAATAATGAATCGATTCATTTAGAAAATAATCAGCAGATTAGTTGAGAATTTAAAAAATCTTTAGTTGCAGCCCTAATGTTTTTTTCTATTTACATCGTAGTGCTGTGATTGCCCAAGCATTCTGACGTGCCTCAACATTGATATGTTACAGTCACACTAATGGTGACCTAAACAGTATTTAATCTCATGTGTCATACAATGAACCTGTAAGATGGCAGTCATGCTTTTCTTGGTGAGTCTCTCCTGTCAGTTCAAGTGTTCCAGTCCATCCATGGCCTCAGAACCACACAAGTTTTGCACCACTTTTCACAGAGGTGCTTCAATGGTATTTTTGGTTTGTGTTGTGTTGAAATGGCATTCTTTGTGTGTAATATTTGGAGTGGCACACAGGTACACATTTATTAAAGAACTTGATGAGATTTTGTTGACAATAGTTGGATAGGTGAGATGGAGGAAAATAAGTTTCAGCTATGAAATGGCCAGAGTGATTTGTAATTTGTTTTTTTATTGTTTTTAAAGCATTACATGTCAATTAGTACACCCAGGGTTCCTCCACACAAACACTGCAAGGACTTCTGGGAAAAGCCGTCTTTAAGCCACAATGGATATATCCTGACCCCCACCCCCCCAAAAGCCCTTGCAGCAGCGATGGTCGAAGCAGCCTGTATATGTTTACAGAGTTGGATGTTTTTTTCCTCAAAAGCAGACGTGGCTGAACCTCATGCTACAATACAGTCTGGCTTGTGTTCAGCCACAAAGCTTTAACACTTGAAAGCGTGTGGATCAGATCAGAGTCACTCTCATGTTGTACTGAAGTCCGCCTCTTAGCTGTGGTCTTTCTTGAGCAGTGATGGTTTAGCAGATGGGTCTTTTGTGCTATGCCTTTCTTAGCTTAGTACCACATTTTTGCATATAGGTTACTGCCTGTGATCTGACTGTGTAGCAGTAAGATTGAGTATTGTTGAGAAGTGGTTCACATAGCCTGGCTGCTCAATTCATCACAACATTATAGCCCCCCACCATCACCACTACACATACACTCTCTCTTGATCTTCCCCTCCTGTTCTGTTGCTACAGTATTTAATACAGCAGTAATGCCTTAATTATTAATTACTGTTTGTAGTGATATCTATATCAAATATCTGAGAAGCAGTATTCAGATTTTGTTGTAAACACTGAAAATATGAACCTGCAGACTGAATCGTCTGGTACAGTGGTTCAAACCTTCTTTTAAGACAGTGTCATTTTTATTATTGTTGCTATTAAAACAAGTCAGTTTGAACATGATTTAATTGAAATGACATGAAGAACATGAACTGCATGTTACCGTTCACCTTTACATGTGTTACTATTGTGCAAATGAAGAATGTTACAAAGAAGTTAAACTTTGTCCAAACTGCGACAGTTTGTGGACTCAAAAAGACTCCTGCTACGTTGACAGTGAACTTGACTCCAAGACAGGCTTCATCATATTTTCTTGACTGACAAGTTTTGGTAGAAGCACTTGTTTGATTAGCATCACCTGCCAAAAATCTCCCTCCCCTCCCCCGCCCCACAGTTTGAGTCTCAGTATATGGGTAACCTGGCCTCCACAGTTCTTCACCTCTGTCACCCACATGTTTGTAGTTTAAAACAAAATAAACCTTAATAATGCTCTTAGAAAAAAATGGGTTAGGGGTTTTTCTCTCTGCAAAAACCTTTGAATTGAAGAATATTGGCACCAAGGTTCAAAAACACTGAAAGCTACACTTCCCATAATGCAACTCAAAGCGTCTTTCGTTAGACCCTCTGTGCCTGGTAAATGCACAGTTTGCAATGCAGACTTTCTGTTATAAATGTGTAGTCTCCAAGCCTGATGACATCACTGTGACATCATCAGAGTTATTTTCTCCTCCAGAGTCACAGAAGACATAACACAATGGTTTCCACAGGCAGAGTAGTACACTGATCATAAACTGGTGGACTTTTCCTGTAACAACTGAAGCAGTAATGGATGAGGCAGGTCAGTCAAGGGTTAGCCAAAAATGTCTCCATCACAGTACTGAGTATCACAAACTGACTATATCTAACAGAGCTTTCTTTTACACATTGTTGTGCTTTAATTTTCTCCTCTTTGTTTAATTCAGAGAGCAGCATCAAAATGAATAGATGTAAGAAGGATGAGTGTTTCCGAGCATGGAGAGGTGTTAGGAGATGGTGTGACAGGGCAGTCAGCATGTAGCGCTTCAGATCAGGCCATATTCCGTTATTCTCATGGATCTGCTTAGTATCTAGTTTGCATGGCCAAGGCCAAAACTGTGGTGCAGAGTGCTAAACCGGGAAATAATCTGTCTTGGATCAGTGTTCTAAATTGTTCGTATTCGTCCTTGGCTAAGTGTTGGGTCATTGGTTCCCAGTATCAGCTGAGGTTGACTTCACCCAGCCCTTTTTATCTAGAAGTATCGAAGACCGTTCAGATGATGTGTTCACCATTAGACAGCTGTATTCCATTTTGCAGTATTTATTTGTGCCTTGAGTTCTTTTTCTCCCTTCCTTTCTTTTTCACTTTACATTCTAACTGAAGAGATTAAGATTAGTTTTGTTTTCCTGAATTGTTGATGTTTTGTCCTCTATTAATCATATTAAGTCAGACTGTGTGAAATATGTTCATAATAAGAATCCAAAAAAAATCTGATGAAACATTTTGCTCAGTCTGTCCGCTCCAGTGTTTATGGCTGCCTTGACATCATGTGTAATAATCCACTGTGACTGGATGTGGGTCATGTTCAACATAAAGCTTTGTCCACATGCACTAAGACTGCGCTACGAGGGCACTCTCCACATTTTATGCATGGCAGTTGACGTTTCATAAGAAATTCATACAAGCCAAACTTCACTGCCCTCCAAAAGAATGAACACAAGCACATATCCTGTCATATCAACAAGTTCAAGCACAAATTGCTGAAGATGTGAGGCTAATCCACCAAGAACTGCACCCTAAAACCTCTTTTGTAGCCTTTAATCTGCATGGCCTAGCCTACAAATACATATGTGGACAAAATAATGTAATTTACATCCAGTTTCCATGTGCATGATGACCTGAGCTGGTACACAGAGGCTTTGCTTTTGTGAACAGTGCTGCAGGCAGCTTTCCACTGATGGGCAGTTACTGAACAGCATTATGTTAATATTCATCTCTGTGCTGAATAATCTGGGCTCCAATGTTTTTGTTATTCTGCTTCAGACTGGTTATGTGGACGTTTGTAGCAACACTGGTCTTTATATTTCCATGCTCACCAGGCACTTCTGACATTGTATGAAAATGTCTTTTTCATTGACTCTCAAAAATGTTGATAATTAGAACCTGACTGTTATATTGATATATACCAGCCAGTTAACACAGATATATCAGTATCTGCGTATATGCTGGTAGATCGAGAACAATTTGCATCCAGAAATGCTAAACATATGTTTGTAGTCATTTAGAAACAGTGTTGCTGTTACATAATTGTCCGCCAGAGAGCCTGACAAGTTAATTTATTGACTGCAAAATGTCCTGCTCAATGCATGTCTGGGTCACAATTCTTTAAGAACCACATTTGTGTCCTATCACAAGGTACACACTGGAAACTTTCCAGAGCTTTCAGCCACATCTTCTGGCCTCCATGCTTGCTCATAGCATAATGATAAGAGTAGAGCTGATAAATCAGCTGATATTAGTATATTGCAGATATGTTGTTATCGCTGTGTATGGCAGCCAACAAGTAACTTGTCTTACAGAAATGCCAGATATGTTTGAAGGAATTGGCTAAACATTGCGCCCTAAGGTCCGTTAGTAGCTGTTCTAGAGCTTTCCATTTTTATCAAATGATGTTTCACAGTGATCTTTCTATCTCAACTTTTAAGCCAACATGAGTGACAAGTCCTTAAAATATTTTGAACATGCAGAATTCATGACAACAGGGCAAATCTCATCTGAAATTCATGATACAATACAAAAGCTCCAGAACAGCTACCAATGGACCTTTTGGTTACAGTCCAAGAATGAACTGTCAATCCCAAAATGTTTGAATTTCGTTAGAAACAGTGTTGCCTTTACATCGTTTGTCCACCAGAGAGCGCTGACAAATTGTGTTTTTACCGTAAAATGTCCCGCTCGCTACATATTTTAGTCACAAAAAGAACAAATTTAACCTTATCCAAAATGTTTATTGGTTGATACATTATCAAGTTTTTGTAACCATCCAACATCGATATTGGTATCAGCCTCAAATTCTAGTATCAGGCTCTAGATAAGAACTGACCCACCTCCATTAAAACTGAACAAAAACCATTCGCTGATGAAGTCCATGAGAAATTTAATTTAAATTTACCTTATGCTAAGAATTTTTTTTCTTCAAACTGCTTTTTCCAAGGTCTATATTAAACACAATATATGGTTGAAAAAAATGTGCTCATATATTGTTATCAGAGTTTTTATGGATATCAGTATCAGTCTCTAAGATCCGGTATCCATCAGGCTCCACTGTTACTAAATAACAGGCTGCATTGGTGTTGTAAACATTGTTTATGGCCACACTGGTTGGTAGTTGTTGGTGGCTGACATTTTCTAAACAATGCCCTTCATAAAAAACTAAACCAAGGAGTGAAAAAAAGAAATCAGTCTGGGTGATTGACAACATCACTTCCATCACAGTGTGATGTGGGATGTGTAACATATTTTCTTTGTAGCTCTTTGATTCTCTGTATGTCAAGGTCAGCTGATAACCAAGTTCTTCATTTCCACGAGTCCATGTCAAAGAAGAAAGAGGAGTTCCTCACTGAGCCAACCCCATGAACATGTTAATGTAGCACCCACTCTTCACATGCTCAGTTTCTTCAGTTCTTCACTTCATTGCCAGACTTCTGCCGTCTTTGGTAACAGACAGTATTAAAACAGTTTGAGTCTGGTGTTGAACCGTTACTTTGTAAAGGTTTTTTTTTCTTTGTCAACAGAATACAAAATAAATACTTCATTGCCATATTCTGGAAAACTGACCTGATGTTTGTCTCATTTATTTCATTGTGCTTATGACACATTTCACGACAGTACATCAGTTAAAAGTTGAATTACAGTAGTCATGTTACTAATGCCTCGTACTGTATGTGTGATAAGGCGTGATCATGTCAGATAGTATTGATCATTTGAATTCAAAATGATCCATTATACACAAGAAAAAATATACAATATATAAAAAAAATTTAAAAACTTCGTCCTTCACTCTCCGCTGGTGGTCTCATCCTTCGAGCTTGGGTCCTCTACCAGAGGCCTGGGAGCTTGAGGGTTCTGTGCAGTATCTTTGCTGTTCCTAGTACTGCACTAGACTGAGATGTCTGGTGTTCTTCCAGGGATCTGTTGTAGCCACTCCTCCAGTTTGGGGGTCACTGCCCCGAGTGCTCCGATGACCACGGGCACCACTGTCGCCTTCACCTTCCACGCCTTCTCCAGCTCTTCTCTGAGCCCTTGGTATTTCTCTAGTTTCTCATGTTCCTTTTTCCTGATGTTGCCATCACTTGGTATTGCCACGTCAACCACAATGGCTTTCCTCTGCTGTTTGTCCACCACCACAATGTCTGGTTGGTTCGCCATTACCATTCTGTCAGTCTGTATCTGGAAGTCCCACAGGATCTTGGCTCGGTCATTCTCTACCACCTTTGGAGGTCCCTCCTCCAGCACCTCTTCCTCTGTTCCCCATTGCCTGAGACATTCACTGAGCACGTCATCTGTTGGGGCCTTATCTTTGATGTACTCTTGGATGTTTCATCCTGGATAGTGGCTCTCACACTCACTAGTCCACGGCCGCCTTCCTTACGGCTAGCGTACAGTCTCAGGGTGCTGGATTTGGGATGGAACCCTCCATGCATGGTGAGGAGCTTTCGTGTCTTAACGTCTGTGGTCTGTATCTCTTCCTTTGGCCACCTTATTATTCCTGCAGGGTATCTGATCACTGGCAGGGCGTAGCTGTTTATTGCCTGGGACTTGTTCTTGCCATTGAGCTGACTTCTTAGGACTTGCCTTACTCGTTGGAGGTATTTGGCAGTTGCAGTTTTCCTTGTTACCTCTTTGAGGTTGCCATTTGCCTGTGGTATTCCAAGGTACTTGTAACCATCCTCAATGTCTGCTATTGTTCCTTCTGGGAGTGAGACCCCTTCTGTGTGGACTACCTTCCCTCTCTTTGTCACCATTCGACTACACTTCTCAAGCCCGAATGACATCCCAATGTCAGAGCTGTAGATCCTGGTGGTGTGGATCAGTGAGTCGATGTCCCGCTTGCTCTTAGCGTATAGCTTGATGTCATCCATGCAGAGGAGGTGACTGATGGTGGCCCCGTTCCTAAGTTGGTATCCATAGCCAGTCTTGTTGATTATTTGGCTGAGGGGGTTCAGACCTATGTAGAACAGCAGTGGGGACAGAGCATCTCCTTGGTATATGCCACATTTTATGGACACTTGTGCAAGTGGCTTGCCATTGGCCTCAAGGGTGGTTTTCCACAACCACATCAAGTTTGCAATGAAGTCTCTTAGAGTTCTGTTGATGTTATACATCTCCAAGCATTCAGTGATCCATGTGTGTGGCATTGAGTCATATGCTTTCTTGTAATTAATCCAGGCAGTGCAGAGGTTGGTGTGTCGGGTTCTGCAGTCTTGGGCGACTGTTCTGTCAACCAGGAGTTGGTTTGTCAGTGTTTGGCTCCTCTGGTTCCTTTGCCAATGCCCTTCTGTGCTTTGCTCATGTATTGATCCATGTGCCCACTTATCTTAGCCGCGATGATGCCTGACATGAGCTTCCATGTTGTGAAGAGACAGGTTATTGGCCAATAGTTGGATGGGACTGTACCCTTTGAGGGATCCTTCAGGATCAGGATTGTACGCCATTACGGTAAGCCATTCAGGGTGCGTCCCATCCCTTAGCAGCTGGTTCATTTGTTCTGCTAGGCATTCGTGGA
Source organism: Siniperca scherzeri (assembly GCA_027580175.1). Taxonomy (NCBI): domain Eukaryota; kingdom Metazoa; phylum Chordata; class Actinopteri; order Centrarchiformes; family Sinipercidae; genus Siniperca; species Siniperca scherzeri. The sequence goes on from CM050859.1 coordinate 49,996, forward strand.
GTGCAGTGAGCTTCTTTTGCCAGTAGGTGTGGATCCTGTCAGGGCCCGGTGCTGTCCTGTTTTTCATACCTGAGACTCTTTCTTGGATGTCTGCCACTGTGATGGTAACTGGATTCTGTTCAGGGAGGTTGCTGTGGTCCTCTCTCAGAGCCACCAGCCACTGTGCATCGCTGTTATGTGATGCCTCCTTCTCCCATATACTTTTCCAGTACTGTTCAGTTTCCAGCCTTGGTGAGTCTGCTCTGCTGTTATTACCCTGCCATTTAGCGTACATTTTCGCAGGTTGGATTGCGAACAGCCGGTTTATTCTTCTGGCTTCATTATCTCTCGTGTACCTCTTTAGGCGGCTGGCCAAGGCTTGGAGCCTTTGTTTGGCAGTTTCGAGTGCTTCAGGTATGGGTACCTGAGACTCTTTCTTGGATGTCTGCCACTGTGATGGTAAGACACCAGCCACTGTCGCTGTTGTGTGATGCCTCCCTCTCCCATATACTTTTCCAGTACTGTTCAGTTTCCAGCCTATACACAATAAAACATATTTTTGAAAAATCTAAATAACATTTGTTGTGTGAAAGGAATTAACTACATTCAGTAGTTTTCAAATAAATTTTAATTGTCCCTCTGTTCACTGACAATGTCTGACTGTAGTTTTCTCTGGGCCCCTGCCAAACCTGACCAGTGATGGCATGTTTAGCCGCATGTCTTCATTCCCCCGCTGGCTGTTGAGGTGGTGTCCAGCAAACGTTCTGTGCTTTGTAGATAATTGGCGGACTTTTTGGGGAAGACCTGGTCTGGTTAGGAGAGACGGCATTCAACCCACTTTGGATGGAGCAGATCTCATAACTAGAAATCTGACTGAGTTTATTAGTAGACCAAAACCAAGACAACTCAGAGTTGAGATCAGGAGGCAGAGTTGCAGTCCTACACGCTTCTCTGCGCTTCCTGAGCAGTTACCCACCCAAATCTCCTTAGTGACGGTGTCTGCCCCCCCGACCACTTAAATTAATAAAACCAAATGTTAACAGAAGAGGAGTTATACATAAAAACCTAAACAAAAACAATGAAATAGCACAACAAAATAATAACAAAAACAACAACTGTAGTAGCAGTTGTCGAGCAGGAAAACGGGGGCAGGAAGTGGCCCACAACCACAGATCCAGTCTCTGCAGCTCTGAGGCAGAAATACCCGCTGAAAGCGACACAACGAGAGAGGAGAGAGACGACAAAGCACAAAACTATGGGAGAGAGATGTCGAGTTAGTAACATGCAGTAATAGATAATAATGCATACAGTTGGAGAGGGAGAGGAGGAGAGAGGAAACAGGTGCATCATGGGAAGTCTCCCTGCTGTCCAGGCCTTTAGCAGCATAACTAAGGGATGGTTCAGCCCTAACTATAAGCTTTATCAAAGAGGAAAGTCTTAAGCCTATACTTGTAGAAGGATTTTGGGCGACTGTGGCTTAGTGGTAGAGCGGGTCGTCTACCAATCGGAAGGTTGGTGGTTCGATCCCACTGAACCCCAAATTGCTCCCGAGGGCTGTGCCTTCAGTGTGTGAATGATTAGTTACTTTGATGAGCAGTTCTGCCATTGCTGTGTGAATGTGATATGTAGTTGCAGCGCTTTGAGTAGTCAGAAAGACTAAAAAGGCGCAATATAAGTACAGTCCATATACCATTTTAAATTCTATTCTGGATTTCACAGGGAGCCAGTGTAGAGAAGCTAATACTGGAGAAATATGATCTCTTTTCCTAGTTCTTGTCAGTACATGTGCCGCAGCATTCTGGATCAACTGGAGAGTCTTAAGTGACTTATTCGGGCAGCCTGATAATAAGGAATTGCAATAGACCAATGCCATCTAGAGTAACTATATCTTTAGATAATGTGTCTCTGAGGTTTTGGGGCCAAGTACAATAACTTCAGAGTTTAACATCAGAAAATTACAGGTCATCCAGGTCTTATGTCCTTAAGGCATGCTTGAAGTTTAGCTAACTGGTTAGTTTCATCTGGCTTGATCGATAGATATAATTGGGTATCGTCCGCATAACAATGAAAGTTTATGGAGTGTTTCCTAATAATATTGCCTAGAGGATGCAGCAGATGTTGCCCAGCAGATCGTAGAGCTCTGCCGGGTCAGTGAGGGCTCAAAATCTCACACAAATAGGAAGGTGCAAGGCTATTGACTGCATTAAAAACAAATGTCAAAATTTTAAAATTAATTCTGAACTGGACAGGGAGCCAGGGCAGGGAGTATAGGACAGGTGTGATGTGCTCGTGTTTCCGACTGTTAGTGAGCAGGCGGGCCACAGCATTTTGCACAAGCTGCAAACAGTGAAGACCAGCTTGGTTAACTCCCACATAGAGCGCATTACAGTAGTCTATGCGGGAACTAACAAAAGCATGGATAGCTTTCTCCAGGTCACAACGGCTCAAGAAGGGTTTAACCTTTGCTAGGAGGTGGAGCTGAAAGAAGCTTGCCCTGACCACAGAATCAATTTGCTTATCAAATTTTAGACTGCTGTCTAATTTCACCCCCAAATTTTTCACAACGTGGTTAAAATGGGGGGTCAATGCAACAAGACCAGGAGCTGAAACGTTGGGCAGGTGGTATGTGCCAAAAACAATACATTCTGTTTTGTCCTCATTCAAACAGAGAAAGTTCTGTCATCTAAACAACTGTTTATGGATTCAAGACTGTCAGAAGAATTGGGGACAACCGGCAGATAGATTTGTAAGTCATCTGCATACAGATGGAAGGACACATTGTGACTTGAAATAACTGAACCTAAAGGCAGCATGTACAGAGAGAATAGAACAGGGCCCAAAATGGATCCCTGTGGCACACCAGAGGTCATAGGGGCTGAAGAGGAGGAAAAGTCATCAATCATAACAGAGAATGTCCTATCTGTTAAATATGACCTAAACCACTGCAGCACAGTTCCCTGAAGGCCAACCTGTTGGGCCAGACGTCTCAGAAGGACTGAATGGTCCACGGTGTCAAACGTTGCAGTAAGGTCCAACATTACCAGCAGCACAGGCTTTTTTGCACAAGGGACAAGAGAATATCGTTCTGTACTTTCAGCAGAGCGGATTCGGTGCTGTGTCGTGTTCTGAAGCCAGACTGGAATTTTTCAAAGATTTGATTGTTTTCCAGAAAAGAGGTTAACTGAATGAAGACTATTTTTTTCCAAAACCTTCGACAGGAAAGGCAAATGGGACACAGGTCTAAAATTTGACAGGACAGCAGGATCAAGGTTGGGTTTTTTTAGAAGAGGTCTGACCACAGCGTGCTTGAAAGCAGTTGGTACAGAACCCGAGCTGAGGCAGCTGTTTATGAACAAGAGGAGACATGGCCCCACTGTGTTAAAAACCTGTTTAAGCACCTTGGAAGGAATAATGTCCATAGGACAGTTAGTCGGTCTCAACCCCTGGACTACCTCAGCAAGGAGAGACAGTGACACTGGCTCAAACACATTAAACACAGAGAGTACAGAAGAAGAGCATAAGTCAAAACTGTTAGACATATTGTTAATGCTCTGTTTAACAGAGGCTACTTTGTCAACAAAATAATGGAGAAAATCATCACAGGTTGACTTTGTCACATGCTGCAGAACATTACTAGATGGATTAGTAACAGACTGAATTGTACTAAATAGCACTCTCGGGCGATTACAGCTGGTGGAAATAACATTTGACAAATACTGACATTTAGCTGCTTCAACAGCATTTTGATACTCAGTGAGACTGTCCCTCAATATACCCAGTGATACATGTAACTTGTCCTTCTTCCACTTGCGCTCAGCCTGTCTGGACTGCCGCCTGAGGGCGCGGGTGGTGTCATTAAGCCAAGGTCTGGTTTAGTTTTGACAGATATGCACCCGAAAGGAGCAATGCTGTTAAAAATCTCTGAACAGGTGTAATGGAAGGAGGAGATGAAGTCCTCTGGGCACAGAGGAGAGACCATGATGTCCTGGGAATAAAGAGTGGTGTTCATGAAGGCAGCAGCAAATTCTCCAGCTGTGGTGGATGTGATGGTGCGGCGGCGACCGGCTGGAATGAGAGATTTGGCTGCAGGGAGAGGGACTTTAAATTCAAATATAACAGGAAGGTGGTCTGAAATGCAAATGTCACTTATTTCTGAGATGGATACAAGCAGTCCTTGAGAGATTATCAGGTCCAGTGTATGTCCATGCTGATGCGTGGGGGCGTTTACTGACTGTGTCAGGTCAAAAGAGATCAGAAGGCTTTGAAACTCCTTTGCCAACTGACTGGATGGGCAGCAAACGTGAATATTAAAATCGCCACAAATCAGCAAACTGTCATATTGTGTCCATAATTCCTCAAGCAACTCTGAGAACTCTGGAATAAAATCTTTATTATATTTCGGAGGACGACAACAGCATACAATAAGGGACATGCAAATTGAACCAAAGTTAGCTGAAGCTCAAAGCTGCTGTAGTTTTTAGATGGGAACAAACGGCAGTTCAGGTGTTATTTAAAAACAGAAGCCAGGCCACCACCACAACTGGACACTCGTGGCGTACTCAGGAAAGAATAGCCGGGAGGGAGGAGGGAGGAGAAAGCGCTGTTATCACCTGGTTTAGTCAGGTCTCCGTGAGCATGAGAAGCAAGCACAGAAGCAAGCAGAGGTGGCAGTGTATTTGAATGCCCATTTTTTGCACATTGAGGCAAATTGTTCACAGTGTCCCGTATTTTCAGCAATGTCAGACGATTATACACAAGTAGTGATGACACATCATGAATGACAAACAGTAGAAACACAAAAATGAACAGCAAACTCAACAGACGCGGACGGCGAGCCATATACAGCGGCGCCATTTTTAAATCAGCACACTTGGGAATTATTTTGTTCTAATGTTCTTGGTTTCCATGCCAATGTGTTTTAATGCATCTGTGCTAATACAAATGACACTGCAGTGCAAGCAATCACAACTTGCAGTCTTTTTTTTGCCTTTCTTTTGATAGGAACAGCTGGGGGGAGGGGATTCCAACCCCGGCCTCTGCGGTAAGGACTCAGCCTTGTATATTGGGCGTGCACCCTACCAGGGAGCCCTGACCTCACTGCCTTTAGGGTAAAATAGATCAGATTCCTGGTGACATAAGAACAAGATGCCTCAGACATTCTCAACATTCAATTCAATTCAATTTTATTTATATAGTGCCAATTCATAACAGAAGTTATCTCATTGCACTTTTCCTATAGAGCAGGTCTAGACCGTACTCTTTAGAATATTATTTACAGAGACCAATCTAAACAAACTCACATAACGACAAAGAGGCACATGTGCTGCTGTTCAGACTAAGACAATGACTCATTCATTAGTTTCCATGTTTCCAGTGTCTGAATTCATACTCATACCCAAATTAATTATTTCACATACACACTTCAGTGGACATCAGGAGGCTCAAACTGCTTATATACACTGTCAAAAAAGATTGTTATTATTAGGGGTTCAAGCCCCTATTGTGTTTATGCTGTCTTATTATTATTATTTGTCTTATGCCACGGCTCAAATTCCCAGGAGCTGGAATGAGCTAGAAACACAGAACTTTGCCCAATAACTGGAAATGATGTGTATGTGCTTCCACAGAAATATGAGCCCATTTGACCACATGGTGGCACTGTAAGGCCCCAAAATGCAATTGAGAACAGGCCACGCCCCTCACACTGTAAGTCTGAATGACTTGAATTTCTCTCACAAGTCCAGCTCCAGCTTTGAATTTTTTGAAAAATATATTTTTGACATCTCCTAAACCGTAGGTCTGTTTGCTACCAAATTTTTGGTGGATCATCACTGGATGAAGCTTACCAAAAGTTGTATAAAGCTTGTTGATATCTCATTTAGTTTTTAAGATATTGACCAATGTACTTTAAAAGGGGCGTGGCTCTGCACATAAATAGACCAAAGTCAACAACCGTTGGGCCAATCATCACAAAACTTACAGGATATGTCCACATATGTACCTGAAACGTGCCCTGAAATTGTCATTCAAATTGACCACTAGGGGGCGCTACGAATGCAAATAAACTGTGCATCTGTCACATTTTTAAATGTTTTCTTTTAGTACAGGTGTTTTTTGTTTATCCTTTATGTATTCAGGGAAGTTTCACTGAGAGCCCAGCTCTGACCACACTCACACATCGACACAAATTTGCTTGGGACTATATTTCTGTTAAGGCATGACAGAAAGCAGTGGTGTTCTTAATACACAAAATCAGCTTATTAAGAAAACACAACAATTCAGCAACATCTTTAATTTATACCCTAAGCTATCTGGTCATATAAAAGATGCTCACAGACAGATTTGACAACATAACTCAGAAAGTTTTACAAACAAACAATGCAAGCATTTCAAAAAATGTTTCTCTACTAGTTTTTGGTGATGCTTTCTCTCATTGTTCTACATTTATGGTTCAGTTTGTTGCTGTCCCTCTGTCTGCTGTTGTGAGCACTCATTTTTGCTCCAAAACTTGACTTTTTACTGTGGACAAGTAGTCATGGTCTAGACTATAGTAATGATAGTCATCACTATCAGTGTTTTAGCTATGAATGTAGTTACTATCATCACTGTGTCTGCTGCAGTACACAATTTACAAGCATAACAGACACAAACCCAGTTAGAAGCATGGCAGAGATGGCATCAGATCACTAAAATGCTCAGCACAGCACCTACAATCCTACATTCAAACTCATATCAAAAAGCTTGGCCTTATTGCTATCATCTCAAAAGTCGTAACAGTAACGTGAATTACTAATAATGTTATTTCTTGCTAACAAACACTAGCATGAGCATTGTCATTAACATTAGTCTGGAACTGTAAACTTCAGATTTTGCACCATTTCATAATCTTTTGAGCTACTTTTATCTCAGTTGCGAGCGGTGTGATGACACAGTTAAGAGGTTGAAGTAGATACTGAGCACAGATTGGCAGAATTATATAACCACCTTATAGAACCAAGCTCAAACCTGTGGCTTAGTGGTAGAGCAGGTCGTCCACCAATTGGAAGGTTGGCGGTTCGATTCTGGCTTCTCCCCGCCCCACATAGTGTATCTCTGAGTAGTCGGACGACTAAAAAGGTGCTATATTAGTACAGTCCATTTGACTGATTGAGGGTTAAAATTCTGTGTTTCTGCAATCAGTTACATTCATTCAGTCACAGTGGGCTACCGACTCAGTTTTCAGCCCCACACCAATCTCTGGCCTCATTCCAACAAGATCCATGCAGTGGGGTATATAGAGGGCACTGGTATCCGTACGTGTTATCAGCAGGTACAATGAGTTAAAGTATTGGAATGGATATCGGGAGAGAAAAAGTAGATCAGCAAAATATTCAATATGTACAAATCTTTAAAATTATATCTATAAATCTTTATAGCTGATATTCTAAAAACACTGCAATCTAAATTCAAATGTATTAATTATATGTTCATATGTCCTACCCTTTTAGTGTACAATGACCCAATTTTAAGTCCGGCATCATTCATGTTTAGTTTATATTGTCTTAGTAATGGTGATGCGGAGTTCAGGGATCTCTTTCATCAAAGCGCTTGCTGATAATTATATGTACAACAATGAAACTGGCTCACATCCAAGGCAAGCATCCAGCCCTGAGAGCACTCTGCTTTCTTCTTCTAAGATACCATCACTCCTGTACACCACTCCCTCATCATATCAGCTTTTAAAAGAAAAGTAACGAAAATAAAACATATTACAGCATTGACATGTACAACATAGGAGCACACTTACTGTACGCACAGTATACTGTATGTCAATTTGACTTCTTAAATGAAATGATGACAGTATTCAGCATTCCCAAATTGTGTTTTACTAAAAATAGTGATATTTTTGCAAGCAATGGTAATTATATCCCCTGATAAGAAGATGAAATCACCAAACAGCTTTAACACACTTACTCCCGTGCAGGTGCAGACAGGTATGTTCATGAATCCAACATAGTTTCTCCAGGTTATCTTTCAACCAGTTAAACATGTTCTGTCTAGTAATGATTTACAATTACATTCCAGTTAAAAGCAAGTGAGAAGAGATGCCTCTACAACAAAGGTGCTTATATGGTAAAATGAAAGATACATTATGTAAGATATTTAAGGCTCAATGTGCAAGTAATTGTAAACAAAAGGGTTGACCCACCACCAAAATTCTAAACACAGGATTGGAACTTGCTATATTTACATCAGTGATGTTTGCAATCAAAGCTGTAAAATGGGCATTCAATCATGATGAATTGACAAACACACAAAACACAGATTTTTTCATCTGTAATGCAAAGTCTTCAATGATATATGAGAATTTACCTTAAATTCATGTCGTCTGAAATCTAAGAATGGGCCTTTAGAGCGAGAACCTGTACATTCTGAAAGCAGAAACACATTAATTCTCTTGCAAATGAAAAGTTGAAATCATTAGCAATGATAAAACCCAACCATTGCTCAATTGAATACACTCAGGGATTTTGCCATTAAAGCCTTTGTTGGTCTGGTATGACCAGTAGCTTATGGTGGCTAATGTTACCAAAGATATTGGTATATCTGATGGCTAGATATTGCTGCATAACTGACATCACTGAGTCAGTTCACTGACTTTTGGTCTGTTGTCTACTTTTGCTACTGTTGCTCTACAGTATGTTTCAGCATTTACCCTCTTGCTGTAATTGTTACTTGTTGCCACAGCAAAAGTTACGTAGGCTCACTTTAATGTAAAAATATGCCCGCCCTCACTAACTCTGACCAGCCAAATGACATTCTGCTCTTGGTCTCTATTGGGACATTTCTCCAAGAAACAAATCCAAAAGTGTTTTCTAAACAGCAGTGAGTAACAGAGCATTTGGAAAGCTGAACGCAACTGTGTCTGGTCTTCTGACACTCTTGTCTATTTGGTACCCTGTGGAATAAAGTAACAACAGACCTGTTGGGGCTGTCTGACATAAAACTGATGGGTGCAGTCAACTAGCATCAACTAGGAGTGTTCAGTATGCTTAGCTCAGGGTTTCCCCCAGGAAACTGGGTGGCAGAGTTGGTAAACCCCACCCTACAAAACAAGAACATCTGCAATTACAACAGTGTAGTATCCTCACACATGGACTTATGTCATTGCTGGTTGACATAGTTCAATTTGTCTAGATCAAGATGTTGAGACACCACTGGTGTCTGGGCTTACAGAGCCTACATAGGGTGTGAGTGTTCTGAGTGTGTTTCCCTTCACATATGACTTGCTTTAATTTCTGCCTGTGTGTCCCACATAGTCTCAACACTGCAACACAATGCATCTTATGTGAAGGCCTTACTGGTCAATCATTGTCATCTGCTAAGCTGAATCAAAGCATCCAGCACTTAATTTTTTGTGATCAGTTTACGAGATGAGGGTCTAAACAGAATCCTCACATAATGAGTGTATAACAGTCGCTGGGAAAAACAGACCTTCTGCCCTTTTTTGAAGGTGTCTAAGATTTAATTTCACAAAAAACCTTGTTATTTCTTATGACATTATTGCAGAAAGTTGCATACCACCTCCACATTTAACGCTATGGGAAACTGTATAGTTGTTAATGGAGCTTCAAACTAAAAGCAATCACTGTTGCTTACACTTTCCAGAAGGGCTTTTGGGACTTTGAGGACTCTTGTTCTTTTTACTGTTTCTGGATTTGTTCGGAGGACTTTGGCTGATGACTGTCTGAAGCTGTACAGGACTCACTTGTCCACCACTTACCTCAGCCCCATGCATGTAATCAGAAGCTATTGACACAACCTCTGTCGAACCAGCTTTCCCCACAGTGTCTGGGCCTATTCCTGTTGCTTCTCCAGTCATGCTCACACTCTCATTCTGAACAAGATAACCAGCTTCCTTAGCCACCTCACTCGCTGTAATAAAACTAGCAGTTCCTGTCTCTGCTGAGCCTGAGTCTGTTTCCAACACCAAAGATATGGTCCTGTCCACCACTTTAATCTCAGAAAAAGATGTTAGTGATACCTGACCAGATGCATCATCTAATCTCTCTCTAATGTCTAGTTCAAAAGTGACCTCTGCTTTGCCTTTTTCCAAAGTGAGATCTCCACCCTCACTCCAGTCAATTTTAATAACGTCTGTGTTCTGGTAATCAGACTGAGTTGTTTCACCCTCAGCTACTTGTCCAGATGCCAATATGCTACCACTGGCCCCTTTGTCTTCACTGTACATACAAACCTGTTCTGTGGCCACCCTGGGTGATCTCAGTTCCTCTGAAGACGTGACCACATCATCCAAACCCTCCATGTTAGCACCCCTCACTAACTCTTGACCAACAGTATATTGTCTCTCAGAAATATCCAGAGTTACGTCTCCTATCTGAGAAGAGTCTATCCCTTGCCTCACTTTATATATAGTCACTTCACATGGCATTTCTTGAGTTTCAACCTTCAACGTTGCTACCACCTGATTCATCTCTACATGTTGACTTGCTAAATGAAGATCTTCCTCAGATAAGCATTCGGTCTCTAAAGGCTGAGAGTCCTCTTCTAACATCTGGTCAAACTTAATGCCGTCTTCCTCAATGTAAGAACTTGTGCCTGATGTGTCTTCTTTTGCATTTGCAACATCTTGGCCATCTGGGACGCATATATTTTGCTGTAAATGTGACATCACAATATCCTCCTCTTTTTCTCCATCATGTATGTTATCTAAGCACACGAGCTGATCCTTCGACTGAGAACTTGTTCCTGGTGCATCTTCTCTTTCGCTCTCTTCATCTTGGTCATCTGAAAGGCCAGTGTTTTGCAGTTTGGATGGCGCCGCGTTCTCCTCTTTTTCTCCATCACTTACACTGTCATCTGAGATGAGCTTAACCTCCACTGTGTGGGATGAATCTTCTTTTTCACTGTCTTCAGCTTCATCAGAGATGCTAGTCATTTGCTGTACAGGTGACACCTCTTTCGCTCCATCTCTTATGTTGTCTTCTGAGATGAGCTGATCCTCCAGTGGAGAAAGTCTTCCTGATGCAGCTTCTCTTTCAATCTCTTCATCTTGGTCATCTGTGATACTAACATTTTGCTGTACAGGTAATGCCACTACCTCCACAATCTTCTCCTTGTTCTCTGGAACATTTATGTCATCATCTGAGATTAAGGTATCATCCACTTGCTGTCCCAGTGACACCATTTCCTCCACAGCATCCTCATCTTTTTCTTCATCAGTAATGTTGTCATCTGATATGAACTTATCCTCTATTTGAGAACTTGTGCTCAATGCATCTTGTCTTTCAGTATCTTCATCTTGGTCATTGGAGGTGCTGAAACTCCCCTGTGACACTCCTTCCTCCACAATTATCTCCTCTTTCTCTCCATCATTTATGCTGTCTACATTTGCATTGACTCCTGATCCTGACATTACATTTTGTTGATTATCATGATTTTCTTCTTTGTGGCCAGAGCTACTGCCTTTTGCTGTATGCAGATGTTGCTCTAATGTTGAAATGGTTGGCACATTAGAGCCCTCTACTTGTGCTTGAGTGGTATTTTTTTCTGACACTGATATCAAATTTGGATCACCCAGATGTCCTTCCTCTTGGATAGTTAAAATAGTGCTCACAGTTTGCAATGCTGTTTTTGCTTCAGCATCAGCAATACCTATCCTTGCATGGCCTTTGTCTATCTTATCCCCTTCACTATGATCCACCTGTAGTTCTGGGAGTGCTTCTAGATCAAGGATGGACCTCTCTTCAGACTCATTCACAGTGTTTGTTGAAGTCTTATTTGGAGTTGCTGACAATTCATCACCCACATTATTGAGCCCCACTTCAGAATCTAACAGTTGCTTGTGCTCAGCCGTAACCTCTTCATGTGCATCACTGGTGATAGTAGTATTTTCCTCCATATTCTCTTCTGCCTGGATACTATCAGAAGTGGCAATGACTTGATGTGTTTCTAAGTCTGAAACAAATTTCTTTGCCGGACAGACATATTTCTGTAACTCCCTTACAATTCGATCCTCTGGGACTTCATTTGATTGAGGCTGTGACCCTACTTCAGAACCTCTGTCCTCTGGACCTTCAACTATACTGAGCTGAACAGGTTTTCCTATTTCTTCTACTTCTGTCAAAGGAGCTGCTTTCTGTTTGCCCACACTTTCTTCTGTGCCACCATGTATTTGATCGTCTATGATGTGGTCTAAAGTAGAAGTGACTTCCTCTCCTAGAGGAAATGTTGATGTCTCTTCAGTCTCTTTGTCTGTATTAACTAAATCTGTGACATCTGGTCCAGGTAGGGAAGCTTCTGTGGAGGACATTTTAGCGACTATAGATATATCTTTCCCTGAAAAACCTACAGAGAGAACACGATTTTCCTGCTGGTCTGATTGTGGAACCTTAGGTTCTTTCTCTGCATTCTCTTGTGGGTCTTTGGATTCTCTTGTCTGACTTATCACATCTGTAAATTTGTTTGTAGGAGCTTCAGTGATTTTATTCAATTGATCGGGCACAATTTTGTCCATTGTATCTCCTGATTTCTCTACCACAGTGTCAGACTGCTCAAACGATGTCTGCAGTACAGCTGGCCCTGGTAATGATTTCACAATATTTTCCTCAAGATTTACAATTGAAGATTTTTCTGATGTTTGTGTTGGATTCTCTTGGATTCCCTCATTGTCTTTAAATGCACTTTGGACCACCTCACTAGGATCCTCATCATCTAGTGTTGTGTCTTGCTCTGATGTGTAGGCGATCACATCTTCTGATTGCTTTTCTTCAGCTGTATCATTATGCATGTTTTGATTTGGATCACTGTCATTCTTAAACAGATTTTTCATCATAACCTCTTCCTTTGAAGATGGATGAGTTTTAGTGGTTTCAGCAGTAATGACGGTATTTACAACATTAATGGTCTTGTCTTCCTTTGGTGAAACTATTATACATGCTTTTGGAATTCCACTGGCATCCGCTGTTTGCTCCAATGGAGGAATTCCTTGGAACTGGGTTACACTGACCTGCCTAATCCCAACTGCACTTGTCTCAGCTGGCCAAATTCCAGCCTGTCTGACTTCTGGCTTCACTGCCACCACATGTCCCATTCCCATTCTTGACTGCTCAACACCAACTCCCAAAACAGTGACTGGCCCTAACCCCATCTGCCCTGGTTGCCCAACCCATGTTTGCCCCAAATTTCTATTTACTGCAACAACACCCCCATTTTTAGCAACAGTGTGTCCTGGCAAAATGCCATACACACTCCCCTGGGCTGCCGGGCCTAACACCCCCTGAGAGGTAGCAGCCTCGTTTACCAGGATAGCACCTCTGGGCAAAGAGCCCTGAGATGAGCCTGGATCCACCCCCTCTGCTCCACCTGGACTACTCTTATCCTTAACTAACATATAATTACCATCAGAATTTGGGCCTATTATTTTCCACCCATCCACAGGGACTGAGCCCTGAGACCGACCTGGGCTAACAGGTAGCAACAGGGTGGGGCTGACTGGAATGGTGGGGCTGGCAGGGCTTTCGGGGCTCTCAATGCCCTGAATGACTAGCCCAGAAGGAGAGGCTTGGGGTCCATTGATTACATGTCCAGAAGAAGGACTCTGGGGCCCACTGACTACATACAGGCCCGGAAAATTGGCTTCATGGGTTCCATCAGCCAGCAGAACGATGTTCTGAAGCTGCGGTTGAACTACATAGTGCATGGGCTGTAGTACAGGGCTGGTAGTGTAGTAAACTGTCTGCTTCTGAGCTTGACGGGGCAGAGTAGCAGAATAATGGATGCTAGAGGAATGACTGATGTTAGTAACCCTGGAGCGAGGAAGTGTCATGGATGGCGGGGCAGTGCTTAGAGTATTGACAGATGATTTAGAGATGTTAGTAGATGACATGACTTTCTCTGTCTTTATATCGGTATGCTTTGTCTCAACACTTCGTTCAATTTTGTGTTTAACAACCGGTTCAGCAATATCATCTGTGGTTTTGACAGCAGCTGCTACTTTGCATGTCAGGTAGGGTTTGGGTGTTGGTGTAGGAGGAGAACAGATCTCTGCAAGAGTCGTGAACTTTGGCCCAAGGTCACTGAGGAACTGCAGGTCGTTGTCAGACTCTAGGAGGCTGCAGCAGCCCACTGAGCCATTAGGGGACCCCTGGCCCTCAAAATAATACTCCAACAGACCGTCCTTCACTGGCACAACACACACTGCTTTCTGTTTAAGGCAAAGAAATAGCACAAACACTGGTGTCAATAAACTCTGAACATATGTTTGTATGTGGAAGATCTGGTGAGAAAACCAGCTGCATACAAAGCTAACATGGTACCTGTGAGTAGTAATCATTGAGGAAAGCATCAGGTAGGGCTATATCCTCATACATAGCTGTCATGTGTTGGACGCCAAGTGTTTGCCTGCTGAATGTAGCACTGCGATTGCCGTGGTTGAACGATTCAATTGAAAACCTGTAGGCATTGTCAACCTCCATCAAACTTTGGCCGGTTTCCTCAAACTTCTGCACAGATTCATCATAGATTGTAGTTGCCTGATGAGTTTCTGTGATTTTTGAAGGAATGGTGTTGAAGTTCAGTGCTGGTGCCATCTCAACTTTCTTTTGTGTACCCAATATGATAGGGACACTTTGGAGTGGCACTTCCTAAAAAAGAACAGAGGAAACAAAATGTTACCAATCAACATATATTATGTATGATTTTGACCTGGCAATGTGGGTGTGGTATCAAAAAAGCATATAGGTCACATTAGGCTTAAAAGTCATCACCACCAGCAGCTGTAATTTTAATTGGCATGTCATACTGTACATTTTCAAAAAGAAAAGTGTCACTCTTTAACTGTTAAGTCAAACCTTTAACATCATTTCATAGAGTATATCTAAAATAGGTACTATAAAATGATTAATCAGTTTTTTAGAATGTGGACAGGTTGAACCATCCTGTTGGTACTTATATGGACCCAATTTAAATAATCTGTGACAGGAGTAGCCCATGTGATATCCTAGTGATCCCATACTGTCTTCCACCACCTTTCCTGTTTTGATAATACCAGGATTATATCTGTTTCGGTGTATTTGGTAAACTAAAATAAAAAAGGTGAGGTATCCTTTTCTTCCCATAAAAAATAGGCAAAAATGCCAGCCAACCTTATCCTCGCCTCTGCCTTCAGTGTGGTAGGATATGAGGTGTTCTTTGGTGTCAAATGGCAGATCACTAAATTGGTCGGGAAAGATAGTGTCTGCTCCTCCACACTGACAGAACAGCAGGAGAAGAGGGATGACTGCAGAGAGAAGTAAAACATTCAGATCAGTGTAAAGCAAATTTAAATGATGCTCAATGGTATTTTTTTACCTCTTGTGTCAAGATATTCTAATTGCAAGAGACACAAAAGCAAATAGGAGATAGTGAATATTTGCAATGTAATCTTATACAACAGTGATAAGAATAAATCCTACCTTTGAGAATATTCTAATGTTAAATTTATGTTGAGTCAGAGAGGTGTCAGAGAGTTACTGACTTAAATCTTAATCTTAAAAGGCTTAATCAGCATTGTGTGACTCGTTTGACAAGGACTTGAATGTTATGGACGTTCATTTATATGTAAAAGTCCCGCACTCTGGCTTTAACGCTAAAACCATACTTCATAATATAATTCAGTCCAATTCAGCACCACCAGTTTTATTCTGTTCCCTTCATATATGTAAATCAGGGTGTCAGTTACTTGTCCTAGTAACGCAGTAATGCAATACACAATGGCTTAATTTTCAGTAAATACTCCTTAACTCCTTAAAAATGAATATATTAAAAAACACTAAAATCTTTGTTTTAAACTGGATATGCGATTATATGTGATAATAATGTGTACTAGTGTGTTTGTTAAAGCTCAACGCACACAGCAGTAAAGACATTGCCATTAGCAGCAGGCCGATGGCTGGGGGAGAGAGCTCAGATGAAGTCGTTCCTAGTCTGGCCGCCTTTAAGCTGCAGTCTTCTGTTTCCACACAGGTGCAAACGTCCACAGTAAAAACCTCACGGGCTGGGCAGGACAGACCCTGAGCATCCAACACCTCCACCTGCAGCTCATATGAGCCGGGCCACAGCACCTCTTGTGAGTGAAGAGCGGCACTTGTCTCTAGAGGCAACAAGGGATAGAGGGCTGTCAAACTCACACTGTATTATCATTATTACTAGTGTTCATAACTTTAGCAGTAATACTAGTAGTACAGTAATACTACTACTATTTCGAATAATGTATGCTACCATTACAGGCACATCAAATAGAATTTGTAGTCCTTATTTTGAATCTGTATGTCAGGTTTGATCAATTAAAATAAAACAATAACAAACTCAGGGTCAAATTTTGGTGGCACAGCAGTTTTCATTTATTTGGACATTCAAATACTAAATCTTTAACTTAACCACTTAGCACATTTTCTTACCATTGATGACTTCTACGTCCCAGCTGCCTTGTGTCCCATCAAGTATGATTCTGAATGTCAATGGAGCAGCGTTGGGGCTAACGTCCTCATCAAAGGCAGTAACATAAACAGTTTTTCCATCAGAGCACAGACTGCTGTGGGTGGTGGTCAGGGTGGGACAGTGGTCATTAGAGTCAGTGACTTGAATGGCTATTGTTCCTGTGGCTGTCTTTGATGGCATGTCTGAGGATGACAACAGCTTAGTTAATCAAACAGCACACAGACTGTAAGGGCACAACACCATAAAGATCCACTCTGTAGTGTAAAGGTCAAGTCAGCAGTGAACACCTGTTTCCTACAGTAGCTTTACAAAAAATGAATGGCTTGAACATTAGTCTGCCAAAACTAACTGCTCAGTACAACATTTCTACTACACACATCTGAACAAGAAAGTTTTTCCTTGCCACTGTCGCCAAATGCTTGCTCATGGTGGGATCTTTTGGGTCTCTGTAATTAATATTATAGAGTACGGTCTAGACCTGCTCTAAAGGAAAAGCGCAATGAGATAACTTCTGTTATGAATTGGCGCTATATAAATAAAATTGAATTGAATTGAACAATCCTCAATTTAAATAGTGTTTTTGTAACAATGTCAAAGGGGTTTTTCTTCTTGGTTTGTATGGAGGTCTGTTAAAACTGGCAGTGGGTGTACATTATTTCACCCTGGGGCTTCTTCTCATTCTATGGCTGACACACCTTGAGTCACAAAGTAGTTTTGCAGGTTCTGTCAGAACTCAGTGTGCTTCATTTCATAAATTACTTCTGGCAATTTACAATACATTTGTGAAGTGCTCATCCAACTCATAAACATACAAGTGATAAATCATGTTCAGAGAAGTAAAGCATTGAATTAATTAGAAAGTCCTTCAGCAGGGAAGGCAGAGGCTGTTCAAAGAGAAACGTGAGGGAAGAAATTATGCCTTATCGTTGAAAATAAGCTTACAGGATTATAAAGTACAAATGGTATTACCTTTGGTTATGGCAAGAATCTTGCCAATGTAGGTACCATTCACCAAGAACAGTGACTCTCTATCTGGTACCTTGTTGAGTTTGATAACAGCTGTTTCTTCATCGATTGTAAACCAGTTATCTGAATCATAGGCTTTGACATAACTGGAACACAAGAAATATGCAAGAAATGGAACAAAAACATTAAGAAAAGCAATAACAACCAAAAGTAGTGATTTGGTTAAAGTAATTTGGGGACAAACACAAGCAAAATATAAGCGCTTTCTTTCTGAGAGTTAGGTGAGAAGATTGATGCTACTCTCATGTCTATGTAAGTATGTAGCTGAAGCCAGGAGACGATTAGCTAAACTTAGCATAAAGACTGGAAGCAGGGGAAGGCAGGTAGCCTCACTCTGTCCAAAGTTCACCTACCTCTAAAGCTCACTAATTAACACAATGTAGCTGTTTCCCCTCCTTCCAGTCTTTATGCTAAACTAATTGCTTTAAATATTTTATAGTTGCCATTTTTGCCATGCTGTCGGCAGAGCTCTAGGGATGGTAACATCAATTCAGACTAAAATATCTCAGCAACTAATAAATTACTTATCATGAAATTTGGTTGAAGCATTTTTGTCCCTGTAACTTTGGTGATCCCTTGACTGTTCATATAATGCCATCAAGAGGTTGATAGTTTTGGTTTTGAGTGAAATGTCCTGAAAACTATTGGATCATCATCATCATCAGGTCAAACTTTTTATTTCTCCAATACTTTTTAAAATAGGCTCAGCTGTTTTTGTGTTTAGGTCCAATTAGTAAATGTTAGCATGCTAACACACTAAACTAAGATGGTGAACATGGTAAACATTACAAACATACAGCCTCACAGAGCTGCTAGCTTGGCTGAACACTCGTCTTGTTTAATGTTCTGTTAACTGCAGCTTGACTAACCTGACGTCTTCAGCTGGTTTTCCTGTGTCTGGATCGACAGCAGCGAACACTGTGATCACACCATCCTCAGGTGCTGCATTTGGATCTTCTGATACAGGAATATTCTTGGTGTCAGGTATGAATACTGGACCCTCCGGCACATTATTCACTGCTATCTTAATGGGATAGCTTTTTGCTGGTGCATCTGGCTTTGGCTTTGTCCCTTGTCCTGGTTTGACACCTGGTTTAAGTCCAATGCCTACTCCAGGCCCAACACCAGGCTTAACCCCAACTCCAGGGCCGAGCCCTGCATCCAAACCTACATTCACACCCCCTTGCAGGTCAGCATCTTTGCCCACGTCTACACCTGTACTCACTCCTGCATCCAATCCTCCATCTACTCCCAGGTCTATCCCTGAACCCGCACCAGCTCCAACACCAGCTCCAGCTCCAGCTCCAGTAGCCAGAGGATCTTTCTCACCAACCTGAACATCCACATCCATCAGTATTGCACCACCCACCACAAAAGGAGCTACATTCTCAATGAGCAGGCCAAGCTCAAGATTCTGGACTTCTTCAAAATCCACAGGCTGTTTGGTCCGTGATGGAAAGTAAATAAGGTTGAGAGAGAAGACAGTAAGAGATAAGAAGAGGCAAATAAATGTTAGGGACCTACCCAATACTAGTTACAGTAATTCAAATAAAAACAAATTAAAATACCATAATATTAAATAAAGTCAAATCACACACGTCTAAATACCTTGATCAGCGTCAGGATGCCCTCATTGGTTTCTTTGTCTGTCTTAATAGAGAAGAGATTGTCCTCATTTCCTTTGGCGATTGTAAAGACAGTCAGCCAGTTGTCTGTGTGTTCAAGGTCTTTGTCCAGAGCTTTGATTCTCATCACAACTACATCAGCAACATTTTCATCGACTGAGCCAGAGTACTGCAAACAGAATAAGATTCAAAACATACAGAATAGTGAAAACTGTTTATGGGCTAAAAATGTACACAAGTCTTACTGTCAGTTCTGTGTCTGCATTAGTTCTACACTTTCCTGTGCAGAAAACGTATAAACTTTGGCAATAGACAACATCAGCTGTCTGTGAACACCAGACCAAAACCACTCACAGCATCCACTGGAAGAGGTCATGGACCGGGAGTCAGTGGATGGTCGGAGAAAGTTTAAGGAGGCCAGACAGTGGTTATGATCTCTACCCATATACGACTACCTGTTATCATGTGACCTAAGTCACGAGATGACACCTGAGCAAGCCTCATTTACTGAATTAATACTTTGAGAAGCAGTTGAAAGCTACTAAATGGACCTTTGAGATTAGATTTTTATTTTACATATACTGTTTACAAATATCAAGAATTAACTTCCATTCTCAAATATTTGAAGCAGTTCCACTAAACTGTGGAGATATTGCTCTTTTAGTTCAACTCATGCTGACAGGTTCTTGTCGAAACTTGTTGATTCTACATCAAGTTTGGAAAAACACACTATGCTATAATTTACCCCAAAAAAAGTGTGGTGAGAAAAAACAGTGGTGGTGCCATTGTCAAATAACATGATGCTGCCATTGTAAATCTTTTCATATACACTGCAGTGAAAAGGTAGTGTAGTGTACACTAAGTGAGAGTTAGCTGACTTTGTTGAGCTACAAAGTGATTTAAATAATTTAGGTCTCTATTTTCATGGAGGTGCAATGACCAGAGCAAGCAGCGCTCTGACAGTTTGGTATTTTCCTGACCTTGAAACTCTATTTGCCCGTCTGAGTGGTATTTTGGTACCCAGTGCAGAGTAAGTAAGTAAGCTTTGAGAAGATTTGCGCACAGTGCACAGGTGGGAGGAGAGGAACAAACAGGAGGGAGATTCATTCAAATGAGGCAACGCAAAGAGAGTTGTTGGTGTTTTGATGGAAAATGTGTCTTAGATGTGGCCTTGAGAACAGACGTCTCAGAACCACGTCTGTTTCTGGAACAACGTCACTCCTCTGGCATTCTGATGATTTCGTCCACAAGAAACTACTTGGAGCAAATATGCAACAATAACACAATAATGCTTAAAATGTAAATAAACAATTTTAATTAAGCACTCTCCAACAAGTAGATGAATGACAAAAATGACAACAAAGTAAAACTATGTGCTACATTTTGTTGACCTTATAGGAACAGCATCACAACTTGCTGGCATACTCATATACTGTATATATACACATACCGACCCACCCCCGGTCTGTTTTGAGTTTAGTAGGCAGCATATTCCATATGTTAGCTCCCTTTATCGAAAAGGACGTCTGGCCAAAGGAGGTATTCAGGTACGATACTTTACAGTTCCCTGCAGTAGTGTTTCTAGTGGACAATCCAAAGGCCTGTAACGGTTGCACCATGAGAGCCTGAGGAGACCGGCCATGTAAACACCTGTGGATAAGATTGGCATTTGCAAATGCAATGTAGTTGTCAAAACTTAGCATGTTCAGGTTTTCCAGGATGTGACAGTGGTGCGATCTTATTGGCCTTTTGTCCAATATTTTTATTGCACAATTGTATAACCTCTCTAGGGGTTTAGTCACTGATGAACTTGCCTGCGACCATGAGGTAACACAGTAACTGAGGTGTGAGAAAATCATTGAATGCATATATATTTTGGCTGCATCAAATGTTATACATTCTCTGATTAGTCTAAATGTGTACAGATTGACTTTTACAGTTGTACTATTTTTTTAAAAAATGTTTGTCAAATTCCAAGTGAGGATCCAATGTTAGACTGAGATATTTGACCTCAAACTTAAAGGTAAAGATCAACAGTCATTCAAGTGAAGTGTCAAACACAAGTTTTCAAGCCAACAAGCTATTGCTTCCAGGTGCTTTGACAATTGGTCTGTGACTGCAATACCTTTTTTTCCATAATTGTATATGACTGTATCATCCATTTACATCTGGAGACCAGCACTAGGACATAATTCAGGAAGGTTGTATAGACTAAAGAGTATCAGGCCTAGCACCTATCCTTATTGGATTCCTGTTTTACTTTAAAAAAAAGATTTTTTATTATTGATGATGACACATTGTTCACGTTTCAGAAGATATGCTTCAAAGCATGACAGGGTTTTAAATTAGTCACCTGTAAATGACACCGGGCTGCTACAGAATAACCACACACACCTCTACACACATCAGACTGGTCCATTTTAACTCAGTATTCTGACAGATTATGTGGAAGATGTCAGATAAACAGAGGTTATTAATCCTGTGGATCACATTCTTTCCAATTTTTTCATTTATTTTTTTTTGCTGTTTTATATTTTATTCTTGAAATGCATTAAGAAGGGTTAGAGCGATGAGACCAGTGGTGGGGTTGGCTGAGAGTGGTTTTATTAAACACCATACTCTGATCTATATTCAGCTCTTTATACCAGTGTTAATTTCATTAACGGAAGCTATGACCAAAAATATTCGTCAACAACCTTTTTTCCATGACAAAGACGAGACATTGACGAGCTAAGCTTGAGCTTTTCTCACAAAAAAGTTTTCAGTTTGTTTCTGTTAAGTTGCATTATGGGAAATGTAGTATTCAGTGTTTTTGGACCTGTTTTTTGGACGTGTATGCTGCCTGTTGCTGTTGCTCCATCTCATCGTCTTACTTTTTCCAACTTTAAGTGTAATTTAAACTATGCTCTTTACGAAAATGTTTTTTTTTTTCGCCGTGAAACTTCTTCTCCTGCTACTCGGTCAGGGCTCTGCTGCAGAACAGCTGTTTGGCCGCATTGTTTATACCAGGGAACAGCTGATCACGCTGAGATCTCCCTGCTGAGATCTGGAGGGGGACACACTGAGGATGCAGAGGTGGAACAAACTGAGCCTGAGTCTTCAAAGGGTCCCTGTTCTGTGGAAGACATCTTGCCTCGTTCCTGTGCCGAAGATGCCGCATCCCAGTGGCTCCAAGGACTACAGACCGGTGGCACTGACCTTCCACATAGTGAAGATGCTAGAGAGACTGGTGCTGGAACAGCTGCGGCCCATGGTCAGACCCCTCCTGGACCCCTTCAGTTCGCCTACCAGCCCCGGCTGGGAGTTGAGGACGTCATCATCTTCCTGCTGAACCGCATATACACCCACCTGGACAAGCCAGCAAGGATTGGTGAGGATCACGTTTTTTGACTTCTCCAGTGCTTTCAACACCATCCGGCCTGCCCTGTTGGGTGAGAAGCTGGCAGCGATGCAGGTGGATGCCCCCCTCGTGTCCTGGATTGTTGACTACCTGACTGGCAGACCACAGCATGTGCATCTGCAGCACTGTGTGTCGGACAGCAACACTGGGGCCCCTCAGGGGACTGTCCTCTCTCCCTTCCTCTTCACCATATACACCACAGACTTCAGCTACCACACAGAGTCCTGCCACCTTCAGAAGTTTTCTGATGCCTCTGCTGTGGTGGGATGTATCAGCGGTGGTGATGAGACTGAGTACAGGGCTGTGGTGGCTAACTTTGTCTCATGGTGTGAGCAGAACCATCTGCAGCTCAGTGTGACAAAGTCTAAGGAGCTGGTTGTAGATCTACGAAGGGCCAAGGCACCAGTGACCCCGGTTTCCATCCAGGGGGTCAGTGTGGACATTGTAGAGGATTACAAGAACCTGGACAATGGACCATGGACAATAAACTGTACTGGGCTAAGAACACTCAAACTCTTTACAGGAAGGGCCAGAGTCGCCTCTATTTTCTGAGGAGGCTGAGGTCCTTCAACATCTGCCGGACAATGCTGAGGATGTTTTATGAGTCTGTGATGGCCAGTGCTATCCTGTATGCTGTTGCATGCTGGGACAGCAGGTTGAGGGTAGCGGACACTAACAGGCTCAACAAACTGATCCATAAGGCCAGTCAAACTCTTTAACTCCTCCCTCTAAGTGTCAGTCTATATGACCCTAAGTCACTAAACTGGACATTGGATCATTAACATAACTGCAATACTTGAAATATTGTGCAATATTCTCTGTTTACAGTTTAATATTCCCTGTTTATTGATATGTATTAATACTTATATTACTGCTGTGTTGTTAGTAGTTAGTAGTTCCTCCTGTGAAAAAGGTCTATTGCTCTTTTTATGTACTGCCCACCCAGAAACTAATAAGAGGAAATGAAGAAAAAAAAGAGATGAAAGAAAATAAGCAGGGTTGATTTATGTTGAACATCATATCATTCACTTATCTTCCCTGTCTCATTTCCTAATTTAGTTTCCTGAACTGTTACTGCTGTGTGCAATGTAGAGGCCATATTCCTCACCTCAGATTTTTCCAGAGTGGGAATGTTGTCATTGATGTCCAGGACCTTGATCTCCACAGTTCCTGTCCCAGTTAGCCCCCCTGCTGCCCCACCCATATCACTTCCCTTTATAACCAGTTTGTAGAAGTCATAAGTCTGTTGGAGGAAAAACAGTAAACCAAAATTTGTCAACAAAAGCTAATTAGGTTAGGTTTCAGTCAAATTCAACAACAGTGTTGTCATTACATGGTGATAAAGTTCAGCTCAGGGCAAAATAGTGCTGTAAAACTTTCTTTGATTCCACCTTGAATTTGAATTTCTGAGAACATTTAGCTCCAATTAAAGTTTTCTTGTTGTGTAAAAGTGTGATTTGTTGATCACTGATTGTCATCTACAGGATGAGACCATAACTCAAGAAAATTAGTTATGGTCTTGTCCCCCCCCCCCGCCTTGTAGGTTGGATGTTGTGAGTGGTTCAAATTATGTGAGAATAAGAGAGTATTTAAACAGAGTGCAAACAGAGAGTAATGTTTACGGCCCAATCAAACTAAATGGGTAAATTCAAGAGAAAATGTATCATCTGTCATTAATTCCACCTGTCAGACAGCTCAGTCATACAGTTAAGAGTGAAAAAAGATCTTATGAAGTTTTTAGAATTAGTCTGCACAAAAAGGCTGCAGCATATGTGGAGTGTGTTTTATGTGCAGTGAGCAGCAGCCTCACCTCTCTGTCCAGTGTGGACTCTTTCACGTACAGTTTGCCTGTCTTTTCATCTATAGTGAACATGTGACCTGTGCCTTCTGGCTCCTGACTGATGATGCTGTAGGAGATCTTTGCATTATTCGTATTAGCTTGGTCATCATCTTTCCCCTCGATCTGCATAACAAAGGTTCCTGCAGTGGATCACAACAGGACAAGATCATCTCAGCAGAATCCATCAAATGAGTGTTCATTGGACCTGTTCACACATACAGTATATCCAGACTGTGTATAGATGGTGTAGTCCCTCATTCGTCCAGGAGTGTGGACCGGGAACTGGTTCCCGGTCTACTGGTTCCCGGTCCATTTTTCAAAATTGAGAATGACTTCCGGATGGGAGCCGAAATGTCTTGATTCTGAAAACAGTGTCCAGATGACTACAACTGAAACCTTTTCTACGACTGTGTATAGATCTAATAAGACGGACTGCAGTCACACCATTTATGAGAATGTTGTGTGATATATGAATCATACATGGGGGGTTGAGAGCAGTTAATGATTTATAAGTTCCTTTAAAAATGCAACCATGTCCATGCTCATTCGATAAGCTGCAATTTAGATGACCCATAACCTAATTTTTGATTACATTTAAAGCTAGAGTGCGGGACTTTCACATTTAAATAAACGTCTGTTACATTCAAGCCCATGCTTTGGCAACGTTGCATTGTATGCAGTCACACCTATAAAGCCACTTGAATTGAAACTGAACGGAAATGACACAACTCTCTCTCTACGTGGCTCTGGAGCAACCGTAGTGACGGAGTAGGCTACAGCAACTGAGTCCAAAAATAAGTTTCTTTTCAGGAGAGGACAGGGTGAAGGTTCTTCTCAGGAAAACCAACATGGGCTGCTTTAAACCAAGTTTTAAAGAGTTTAACACTCATAAACTCAGATGATCTGCTTCATCAGAACTGTGTGGGTGTGCTATGATCAGATCTGATTGACATAAACAAATGGTAAATGGACTGTACTTTTATAGCACCTTTCTAGTCTTCAGACAACTCAAAGCGCTTCAGACTACATATCACATTCACCACATTCATACACTGATGGCAGATGCTAACTGCTCATCAGTCCAAAGTAACTAACTAATCATTCATACACAGCCCTCTGGAACAATTTGGGGTTCAGTGTCTTGCTCAAGAACACTTCGACATGTGGGCTGGGGGAACAGGGATCGAACTACTGACCTTCTGATTGGTGCACGGCAATTCAAAAGTTGCTAAACTCTGATTGGTGCATGAAAACATATTTCCAACTGAGCCCTGCCTACTTCAGACCAGTGAGAAGAGCAGAAATACAGACATTTCTCATGTGAAATAATCAAAAGTATTGTAATGCTGGCACAAGAAGTGTGTTCATGTTGGATCCATCACTCACAGTAGCAGGCTGATGGATAAAATAGGTGTTAAAAGTCTGGCAGTACCTTCTTTGCTTGCCTCTGAGATGTTGCCAGTATATAGCTCAAAATAGGGAGCGTTGTCATTCTGGTCCAGGACTGTGACAGTCAGTGGGATATCGTCCTCTGCTGTGGAACCATCTCTGTATTTAGCGATCCCTGTTAGCTGCATGAATTACATGAAGAGATGGGACAATTTACTCCTAAACCTTCTGCCACATCTCAGTTACTTCTCGTGGCATTGATCAACAGATGGAGTTGGTATGGAAGAAATCAAGTAAGTTGAACTTCATGACAACTGAGCAAACTTTTTTGCTCAGTTGTCATGAAGGTCAAGAATCTTCAAGCTCAACTTTATGGGACTGGCTTGTAATAGATTCACTGCTGTTCATTGGGCTGTAGATTCTCCACAAGTTGGAGCTGTTCACTCTTTGTCAGGCCACTTCCACACCTGCCAACCTGTGCCACCTGCAAGCAATGAGTGTTACAGTTACAGTTTCCTATAGCTGCTGTTTTGTGTGTTTACCCATGTGTGTGTGAGGGTTTTTGTCTATATTCTGTGTCTGAGGTTTTACATATTCCACTTTACACTTATCGCCCAACTATAGTGCCAAATGTACTAACTGTTAGCTAAGTTAAAAGGGGCTGTAAGCGATAAGCATTTTTGCTAACTTCCTGTCTGTTCTTGCCAACTAGCACTCCTCTTCTCCTCCCCACGTCTCCACATGAATGTGCAGCGATGTTCGCCACAGCACCTTACATCTACGTCTAACCAGTAAGTACAATAAAACCAAACACTGGCAATAAATGTAGCTTGCTAGCCATCCACTGAAGTCACAGACTAATGATACATTACAACTGTAGTAGTATGAATATGGTGTTTGTAAATATTAGCTAGTGTCGTACTGGCTAGATAACTAGCTAGCAATGACCAGATTATAAATACAGCTGGCTAACCAGACAATTCTGAGTTCTAACATAATTCACAAACATAAAGAGAGCAACTGGGAATTGTTCATAGTGTTTCTAAAGCCAATAAGTTTGCTAATGGCAACTTGCAAGCAAGTAATTTGAATTGTCAAACAAACAAGCTGCAGCTGTCAGTAAGAACTTTGTTTCTTTCTTTTTTGCGACTTTCTAAATAACAATAGTTTATTTGAGGATTTTCAGTCAGGGTTTAGGGTGCATCATAGCACAGAGACAGCACTGCTGAAAATTACAAATGACTTTTAATGCATCAAACAATGGACTTGTCTCTGTACTTGTCTTGATAGATCTTAGTGCTGCGTTCGACACCATTGACCATCACATCCTATTACAGAGACTGGAACATGTAATTGACATTAAAGGAACTGCACTAAGCTGGTTTTAATCCTATCTATCAGAGAAATCTCAGTTTGTACATGTTAACGGTGAGTCCTCCGTGCACGCCAAAGTTAGTCACGGAGTTCCACAAGGTTCTGTGCTTGGACAGATTCTATTCACCTTATATATGCTTTCTCTAGGCAGTATTATTAGGAAGCACTCTATAAACTTTCATTGCTATGCAGATGATACCAAATTATATCTATTGATCAAGCCAGATGAATCTGATGGATTTACTTGTATCCTTGTAGCGGTAGATAGATTCTCCAAGGCTTGCAAGCTAATTTCTCTTCGAGGACTGCCTACTGCTATGGAGACCGCAGAAGCTCCAAGCATCCATCAGTTGTTTCGCAACTTTGGAATCCCAGAGGAAATCGTCTCCGACCATGGACCACAGTTCACTTCCCGCATTTGGACTGCCTCCTTCAAGCTCCTCAACGTCTCTGTCAACCTTTCATCCGGTTATCACCCTCACAAATGGCCAGACTGAGCGGAAAATACAAGAGATAGGGAGATATCTCCGGACCTACTGTCATGACAACCAGACTAGTTGGAACCACTTCCTCCCATGGGCCGAGTAGGCACAGAATTCACTCAAACAGATCACCACAGGCCTCACCCCGTTCCAGTGCGTACTCAGGTACCAACCATTGTTATTTCCCTGGATGGAGGAACCCTTGGATGTTCCAGCTAGAGACCACTGGTTTCGAGTGAGCAAGAGAGTGTGGGACTCAACCCATATACATCTACTGTGCGGAGACATAAACATTTCGCAGATGCCCGTCGATCCTCTAACCCTGTCTATCATCTGGGAGATTGTGTCTGGCTCTCTACACGGTAGAGAGTGTCTTGTGTCTCCGCCAGCCCTGCCGAAAGCTGGTTCCCCGCTACATAGGTCCCTTCACCATCGAGAGGCAGATTAATAAAGTCACCTACCATCTCCAACTCCCCCCAAGGTACCGCATTCACCCATCATTCCATGTATCACTCCTTAAACCTGTGTCTCCCTCTTCCACAGCACCAGATGAGCCGCCAATACCTCCTCCTCCTGAAGTCATTGAAGAACCCCTGATCTACAGAGTGGACAAGATCCTGGATTCCCGGCAACACAATCGCCTACACAATCACCACCGTCTCCGCCGACCACAGTCATTAGGTCCCAATCACCTGACTACTGATTACACTCACCTGTCAGCAATCACCCACCAGCACTATAAAGCAGCACTCCTCCCGTTCACTCACTGTCTGGTCTCAACCCTACCATGTTGATATACCTGACTCCCTTACCCGTCGATTACTTACCTGTCCCTTGGATTCCCCTCAGCCCTTGCTTGCAATCGTCTCCTGGCTCTTCAGCTCCACACCATACCCCGGAAAGGAAAAGGACTTCCATATTCAGATAAGACTTTAACAAAGACTTTCCATCATCTCGTTCCTAGACTGACGGGAGACTTCACATGATGCGTCTCTTTCCTCTCTCCTTCTCTCCCTCTCCATCTGTATACATTTTTATCCCATTACTGCATGTTACTAACTCAACATCTCTCCCGTAGTTTTGTGCTTTCTCGTTTCTCTCCTCTCTCCTTTTGTCGCTTTCAGCAGGCATTTCTGCCTCCAGAACTGCAGAAACTGGATCTGTGATTGTGGGCCACCTGCTGCCCCCGTGTTCCTGCTCGACAACTGCTACTACAGTTGTTGTTATTGGCTCTGTCACTGATGATACTATTCTTCCTATGGCTGTCATTCCTATTATTACTAATTTATTAATATTAACACTACAATTACTATTCTACTATATTAAAAAAAATTCTATGTGGTCTTTGCATTGCTTTGTCACATTGAGCTGCAGATGGTTCTGCTCACACCATGAGACAAAATTAGCCACCACAGCCCTGTACTCAGTCTCATCACCACCGCTGATACATCCCACCACAGCAGAGGCATCAGAAAACTTCTGAAGGTGGCAGGACTCTGTGTGGTAGCTGAAGTCTGTGGTGTAGATGGTGAAGAGGAAGGGAGAGAGGACAGTCCCCTGAGGGGCCCCAGTGTTGCTGTCCGACACACAGTGCTGCAGATGCACATGCTGTGGTCTGCCAGTCAGGTAGTCAACAATCCAGGACACGAGGGGGGCATCCACCTGCATCGCTGCCAGCTTCTCACCCAGCAGAGCTGGCCGGATGGTGTTGAAAGCACTGGAGAAGTCAAAAAACGTGATCCTCACCAATCCTTGCTGGCTTGTCCAGGTGGGTGTAGATGCTGTTCAGCAGGAAGATGATGACGTCCTCAACTCCCAGCCGGGGCTGGTAGGCGAACTGAAGGGTGTCCAGGAGGGGTCTGACCATGGGCCGCAGCTGTTCCAGCACCAGTCTCTCTAGCATCTTCACTATATGGAAGGTCAGTGCCACCGGTCTGTAGTCCTTGGAGCCACTGGGATGCGGCATCTTCGGCACAGGAACGAGGCAAGATGTCTTCCACAGAACAGGGACCCTTTGAAGACTCAGGTTGAAGACATGTTGAAGGACTCCACATAGCTGGGGGGCACAGGCTTTTAGTACCCCAGGGCAAAGGCCATCAGGGCCTGCAGCCTTTTTTTGAGTGGAGTTTCATCAGCTGTCCTCTCACCTGGTCAGCAGTCAGGCACACAGCAGAGGTTACAGGCGGGAGAGTGGGGGAGTCATTAGTCTGAAGAGGGCCGTTAGCCTGAGAGCCAGTTGAGGGGGGAGTAGGACTCTCCCAGGAAGATGGAAGAGGGGGGAGCAGTGGACTCAGAGGAGTCTGATGGCCGACAGCAGCTGAGTTAGAGGGGGGATGAGCAGGAGCTGGTGTGTCGAATCTGTTAAAGAACAGATTAAGTTTGTTGGCCCTGTCCAAGCTGCCTTCAACTCCTGTGCTCTCGGTCTGAAGCCAGTGATGCTCTTCATGCCGCTCCAGACCTCTCTCATGTTGTTCTGCTGGAGTTTCCACTCCAGCTTCCTCCTGTACTTCTCCTTGGCCTCCCCGATCTTCACCTTCAGGTCAGTCTAGATTGCCCTCACCTCCTCCTATTACCATCAGTAAAGGCCCTCCTCTTGGCATTCAGGATGTCTTTGATGTCTGCCAGCTTTTGGCTGAGTTTAAAGTTTGTTGCAGTCCTTGTTAGGACTCTGGTGCTGCAACTGGATGTAGCAACTTCTTTAATCTTGTATCAGCAATTTAAGTTTGCTAATAGTTTCTTTCTTTAAGCATTAAGTCTTTGAGTCTCTTTCGCTCCGTCTCGCTCTCTGTTTCTCCTTCTCTGCACCACGTGACTGGTGCATAAGGCCCATGGTTCTTCTTTTCTAACCTTGTTAGATCTCAGAAATGGCACAGATCTCCTTTTAGCAGGCTTCTTTCTTTCAGAATTGTTGGATATCTGCATTTTTCCAACATGTTCTGTGTGCCTTTGGTCCCACAGGGTCAGTTGAGGCTTGCTGGGCCTCAGGATTCAGTCCGTTGTTGCATCCCCCCTTGTTTTGTGTTCAAGGCGTGAAACCTTACTCCCACCATATCTAATCATAATTCTTTCTGAGGGATTAATAAAGTCTTAAGTTTAGCTCTCCCATGGTAAAGCTTTGTCTTATCAGTTGCTGGAAGGCACCACACACTTTCATGAATAAAATGGGATATTGGCCACTTATAACTTATAAGTAATTAACAGACAGTGTTAATTAAATGTCATACATGGTAGGCCTAATATATCTTATGACATCTGCTATTATTATCTGCTATTTTCTCTTACTACCAGCCATGATAAATTAGTGGTTGTGTAGATACATATTCATATTTCCTGCTTCATTAGCTATTCAGCACATCATAATAGGTGAATATGTAACATCCAGTAACCTTAGGCATGTTCAATTGATTAATATTAAGGTTAAGACAACAAGAGATCATTCGAAAATATTCTTGGCAATATGTCATTAGGATGGCAAGCAAGGTCTTACACTACTGAAACTGTAACCCATATTATCACACATGCTATCCCAAATTATTATGGATGTCCTGAAAGAGGAGTTTTGTTAATACAGAAAATGGTTGTCCATGCTTTGTGAGTTTTTGCAGGCCCGCTGTAAATTGAGAAGTTGTCATTCAACTTCCCATTAGTGACCTGAGTCTGGTAAAGGTCATGGGACAGAGGAGGTTGCTGGAGAAGGCTTATCAGTTCTCTGGACAGGCCTTGTTTATGACTTAGAAGCCAGCTTTCAGAAAAGTCCAATTCTTTTCATTAATAAAGATCCAAAATGTTAATCAGGATTGGACTTGATCATGCTACAATATTTCCATAATTAAATTAATATCATAAATGTGCGACGATTAGTTGACTAATGGTTTGAACTAATGACAACCAGTCGACTAGGAAAATCTTTAGTTAAGGGCAGCCCTACTATGTGTATCTGTCTAAGTGGGTATGTGTGTCAGTGTGTGTGCTCCCCATAGTCACTCCTCAGTCACAATTTGGTGAAATCAATGTCAATGATGTTCAAAATCATAGCAGGCTGTATATTTGTAAACAATGCAAATATATAATTCAGTGAGAGACACTTATATCAAGGCATTGACATTATAGCAAAAGGTTATACAGTTATACCCTCTTAGTCTATGAGGGAAGATTCAAAGAACCAGAGAGAGCTAATCCCTTTTTATAAACACATACATAAACATTCAGCACATATGGTGGAGGTTGGTGTGGTGGAGGGAACTGCAGCAGAAAACAAGAGTAATAGTGAGAAGTGTCAGGTGACTCACTAGCTTGACTTCCAAGCTATGCCTGAACTAACTCTAACTTTAATTTACTCAGCATTATTTTAACGAGCTATCAAATAGACAGTTTAAGCCCATGCCTGGTTTGGACATTAGGCAGAACAAATTTTGTTACTGATCTCCTGCTATAACTTTCTGCGCTGCCATTCTCAATGAGCTGCTCTTTTTGGTATTTGTCTGGCGGAGGCTCTTTGCCTCTTTGTGCGATGCAGTACATAAGCAAATATGTCTAACAGATGTTCTTCATCACCATAGGTGTAACCTATCCTCTCCTTGTTATAGCACTCACTTAGCTGACAAAGACTATGAGCATATGAGCAGGTATAGTTATAAGTTTAAGTTTATTTAAAGAAAGACTTACATTGTAAAATGGGTATTTCTCCCGGTCCAGAATATCAGTGACTCGTACAAACCCGGTGTCATGGTCCACCACAAAGAGGTTAAAGGGTGGCTTGTCAGCTCCTGGTCCAGAGAGATAATACTCCACTTTTGCCTCTTTGTCTTTATCGGAGCGAATCTGACAACAAAACACAGACAGAGAATTCAAGGATTTGTAAACACTGTTACGATTATTGTTATTTTATTGTTTTAGTAAGGTCTCTTTTCATGGGAATACTGAATATGCTATTCATTCCCAACAACATAATGCATTTCCACATACCACATGTAGGGAATTATGGTTTAAATGGCATCAATATTTATATTAAATAATAGAATAATAACTAATATTACTATTATTAATAATTAATAATAGAATTTAACTTAAATTCACCTTGTGGTATCATTTTCTCTCTTAAAGTAGAGAAAATGATAGCCAATTAATTAATTTAGTCACATAAAATATACTAAACTATAAATTTAGAATAATTAATAAACCTAATTAAAATGCACTAGAACAAAAGGGTGTGTGTCTGTGCGATGGAGAGCATGTGTGTGCGTACGCCAGAAAGAAGGTGTGTGTTTCTTTGATCTATCTCTGTATGTTCAGCATGCACGAGCATGGACACACGTGTTGCAGACAAAAGAAAGCACATGGAGTTGGAGTTTTAAAGTTTCTCTTTGCCGTGTGGGGTTGTGTTTAAGGCCAAATTAAGATGTATGTGTATGATCTGTGTAGGATAACAGTGCCAAGTTAAAAGGAGTTAGTTAGCATGCAAAGACTGTCTGTACGGAGCATACGTTACTACTATCAATTTAGCAGTGGCTGAGAACTATGGTTACAATAATAACCTCACGTTAACCATGGACAAGATGTGTGGTAGCCACTGGCGCAAACTAAACTTGGTTGCAGGCTCTTGCATCGCTACAGTAAGAGAGACAGTTCAGTTTGGTGTTTCTGCTCTGAGCAGATTACGCAGCTGCAGCAGCTGCAGTGAAATAGTCCAGGAGAAAGAGAACAAGCAATGGCCAGCTGATCCCTTTATTGACCTGGTGACATCACAGGTCACAGGTCACACTGACCAGAGTTCATACACAAGTGTGAAGTCTGGAGTATTGTGGGAGATTGAATTCAATGGTTCATGTTTCACAGTAAAAGTTCAGTCT
Organism: Siniperca scherzeri; assembly: GCA_027580175.1. Classification (NCBI taxonomy): domain Eukaryota; kingdom Metazoa; phylum Chordata; class Actinopteri; order Centrarchiformes; family Sinipercidae; genus Siniperca; species Siniperca scherzeri. Next base: position 83,439 of record CM050859.1, read on the forward strand.
AAGTCACACAAATGAATAGATTTATCTGTGGAGTCCCTGTGGTCCCAACACACATGTATTGATATGTTATGGCTACTGTTAAATGGCACCATAAGAACCTCTTCCTCCATTTCTATGGAGCAGACATCAATCAGAGCAGAGTTCTATGATATTCAGAATCTTTCATTATTGCATTCAGGAAGAAAACATCCCAGCTTGTTCAGTGAAAATTGGTCTAAAATACAAAGGCAGTCTATTCAAACTGCTACATTTTTCAGAGGTATAGAAAACCTTGAATATAAGTCCACTATTAGCAGTGCAGGAAGTTTGAGCTCAGCCATTTTTTTATTTTACCAAAATTCTCCACAGGAATTTTAGTTGACTAAAGTTGGAATTCAAAATCACATTGCCATTTGTAATATCACACATATTAAAAGAATCCATACAACCTTTATCCTAAGCTAACTGACTGAGTATGGTCTAGACCTGCTCTATAGGAAAAGTGCAATGAGATAACTTCAGAATCAGAATCAGAAATACTTTATTGATCCCCGAGGAGAAACTCTTTTGCTACAGCAGCTCACTATCACGTCAACTTATGTTATGAATTGGCGTTATATAAATAAAATTTTATTTAATTGAAATTGGCGCTATATAAATAAAGTTTAATTGGTCACAGTCATTTTAACCATAATTGGAAAGTGCTGCTACTGGTTGAAAACTGCAACTGAACTTCAGTATTAATAGTGGAGCTGAAGAGAGGCTGTCCAAATCCTTTAGAAATATCCTGCCACAACAGAGTCGCACTGACGCTCTTCTCCCCAAATATTATACAAAATGCTGTAGCACACTATGCTAAATATTTAAGGAAACCATCAAAGGAAAGCTGTCTGCAGGTTTTATTTTCCCAAAGCAGAGCTATTCTGCTGTCAAAAAATTTGAATAGTTATAATAGTAAATGAGTAACTTACTTCAGTAACTTACTTTAGCTTATATGCACTGAGCAGCTACAATATGTAAAATAATATTATGACTATTATAACAGATACAAAACTATAATAAAAATAAATAAAGGTTTGGAAACTATATTCAAATCTAAACGTGACTTTGACATCTTTACTTTTGACTGAGTTCTTTCACTCTCCCTTAAGAGATATTAATACCAGGCTCTTGTTTAGGGGGGCCCTGGCCACTTGGGCCCCTCAACCTGTGCTTTTCAGTAATCATATTTGCATTCTTGGAGATTCAAAAATGACTACTACAGCAGTGGTTTTACCTACCAGGGCCAAAAGTGTTTTTTATGCCTGTAATAAACAAACCTGGAACATTTTTGCTCGTAAGAGGTTGTTCTAAAATGTCTCACACTCAGGCCTTTGTCTAAAATGAGCTTTGTGTGGCACTTTCACACAGTTAAAATCAGCCCGTCCTCACCAGAAAGACAGCCGTATAGGTTGTCTAGGTTGATATTTATGTTTATTGTTAGGCAGCAACCTCTAATGGCCGTAGCAATTAGGACGGGACCAGTATAAAGAGCGAGAAAGTCTGCATAGGTAGGAGGTTAAAACAACCCTTCTCTGCGAGTATATATCAGTCTTTAGCCCAGGGCCAAATTCCATAGTGGTACAGCTGAGGACTGGAACTCTCTTTCCAACAAGTGGAAACAGGTTATTCACTGCAGGGTTAGTGGTAATGGTAAATGGACTGTACCTATACACACACTCTTATATAGCGCCTTTCTACACACACTCACACTCACACAGCCACAGCACAGCCCTCGGGAGCAATTTGGGTCAGTCTTGCCACTGTCAGGACACTTGGACATGTAGGCTGGGACATGTAGGCTTCGACATGTAGGTGGGATCGAACAGCCGATCTTCCGATTGGTGGACGACCTGCTCTACCACTAAGCCACAGTCACCCACATTGGCAGACCAGCCAGTGACGTAACAGAAACCAGTTCTTTGTTTGATGTTTTAGAGAATTTTTAAGCTCATCCATCCAGGCACTTTAACAAATTATGATGCCACCATATGCTAATTGTGGGAAATATTTAATGTGCAAAATTTAAATGAGCAAATTTAATGAGCAAAAGCCAAATGACCTTGGCAATGAATTCCCTGTGGGTGTAGTCAGTGTTCTCTAGCAGCTTGGCAGGAGGAAGGATCCACTCTCTCTTCTTCCTCCTCAGTGTCTTTGGCCTCTTCTCTCTTCCGTCAGCACTGAGCATCTGAAAACCAACAGCAGACATACACTTGAGTTTGCTTTAATGGAGACTGTAGTGAGCAGTACAGTGTGCAGTTCTGTACGGTATGTATACTCTATGTGTACTTTAGAGACCAAATGCCTGAAAAGACAAAAAATAAAAAATAAATACTGTATGTAAATATGCCATTACTGAATTAGAGATTCACTGACAAGATAGAAGTGAATCTACAGATTAGAACATGTGCTGTGGTGTAACTGATCAACTATAGAGAAAGAGACAAATAGAAAAGCATGGCACAATGTGTGTGGAGGTACAGTATGTACACATATTTTGATTGTACCTATAATACATCTCTGTGCTTTGGATCGAACCACCGACCTTCCAATTGGTGGACCACCCTCTCTAGATTGCTCTTCCGGGTATATTTACATATCGAAAGTATATTAAACAAATATGTTTTGTATATTAAACCAAATTATATCAGCTGATATAATTTATGTATACACAAAGTATATGTTGATTAATTTACTCAAAAATACTGTTAAATATTAACACTTATGACTTAATGGTGTCTCAAAATAGCAGTCTGTCATCCAAGTTACTGACAGTAAGCCTGAACAAGAACCAAGTACAGACAGTTTCATCCTTCTATCCTTTATCTTTTGGGTCCACATCTTGTCTAGTGAGTTACATAATGAGTTACTATATGGATATTTTAAGATAATACAGCAATGTTAGAAATTATACAAAATAAATTAATGTATATTTAGATCACTGTATAAATACTAGTTATTAACATTACCCACCAGCACAAGGCTGTTTCTAACACACAAACAGCACCAGCAGACTATAGAGATTATCAAGTGTACCTTATTATTTTGTTTTCCTTTAAAAATCCTTTCTGTACATGCTCTTTTTTATGTGGTAGATAAATCATGGACAGTAGGCTACTTGTAGAAGTAGTAAAGTAGTTCATACTTTACTAAGGGTACAGTTTTACACTGCAAATAAACATTTAAAGCTACTGTACCATCCTCAAACTTAAAGACTTGTGAGAGGTTCCTTACATTGGAGTTATTCACTCTTGAATGGGAAGGTGTACTTATATTTCCTGATGTGTTTAGTCTGGAAAAACTTCAGTTTGGAACTCTGTTTTTATGTGTTGGTGATGGTTACTGGAAATCCTTTGTCACTATTTGACAAAGTAGATTAAAATATTGCCACAATTTCTGCTTATTTTTGCTTTCACTGATCTCAGTATTTATCTCCCTGCAGAGAAAAAAACAAGATCTACTACTAATAACAATAACAACAATAATAAACTCTACTGCAAATGAACCTGATTTTGTGTGGGTTTGACCTGTACTTATTTAACCAGGTAAAAGTCTTAAAGTTAGATTAAGAATGTCTTTTCCAAGAGAGACGTAATGTTCTTATAGCATGAACGAACATTTTATTAGCTCAAAAGCTACATTCTGTGAAACACATTTAATGATACTTTTCATCACTTTAATGTCAAGTTTTATCCTCACAACACGTAACCGTTTTTTGATATCTTACTTTATTGTATACTATGAACTCCCTTTGTGGCGAATTTGTGAGTTTTGGGCTACATAAATAAAACTAACTTGACTTGAATATATAGTATCTCAACACAAAGAGAAGGTAAATTGTGTTCTGTAAGTTTAAAAACTTCAATGAGTATACATCAAGCTGTAAACAATGTATTACAGCTGGTTATATGCGCCAAACAGACAGACCACACTTCTCATCTTTTACTGCATCTTACACTTTCTAACACAGCGTTATTGTTCAGGCATTTCTCAGAAATGCAGCTCCATTTTAGTGTGGTTTATTTAGGCAGCCACAATCTAAAACAAGCTGAGATGAAGTGGTCGAGCAGCTTTTCATCCATCGCTGACTGCTGCACACACTGCAGTTACAGCAGAGAAAGATAATAATTACAGACGAAATGCGCCAACTGTCCACTGTCTCTGTTTATCAATGCATTATTTAGTGATGTAGTATTTCATTTAGTGTTTGGGTGCTGTAACTGAAACTATTTTCTACCGTGCAGGATGTGCAACTCTGCATCTGAAAAACAAAAATTGAGCAATCATGTATCACATCTATTTCCTGATCAGTCCTGATGCATGTCCTGGTGTGTCAAGGTGAAAGTTGTGCGTAGCTTCAGGGTGAATACTCACCAAGGCCAGTAGTACCAAGAGCAGCAGGCCCACTTCTGCGAGGGAGAGCCGAGCCATGAGTGCAGGGAAGCCAAAGCATACGGCAGCCTGTCCTATGTATGTGTGGAAAACCCACTGAGGACTTGAGTCAGCTGCTCGAAAAAGATGAGCCTTAAATAATTTCTGTTAAAAGGCACACCTACACCCCCCCACCCCACTTCATGTATGCTTTTATAACTTCAACAGTCACATGCATGCATGTCTCTAAAAGGTGTGTCTGCTCACTGCCGTGTAGTTTAAAGGTTACAGTAAGGCCTCAGGGGTGAACGCTTGATCAGGCTGACAACAACAGACAGGTAGAGCACACTGCAAAAACGTATAAAAAAAAAAAATCTTTTTGCATTGTCAGTTGTTTTTCTACAGTAGTCTACAGAACACCGTTCTCTATATGATGATAACTTCAGGTTCAGGAACAAAGCCCACAGCTTGCTGTAATCCATTTACAGACGATAAGGCCTCATGGAGATGTGCCGCACCCCTAAAAGCACCTTATCTTAAGCACCATTTTAATAAATGCTTTGTAAAGACAAGACAATTGGAACCATATTATCCTTTCAGTTCACGAAGTTTGGAAATGTTCTATCCTGGAAATTGGCTTTACAGACTTTTTTGTAAGAAATGATAATGCCAGCTCTAGCCCAGATGGGGCCTGGGACAAGATCTGAAATGCTCCTCTCTTTCTCAGCTGTCGAGTGTCCTTTCAGCACCCTGGCACTCTTAGCATTTACCTGTACTGTCTACAGCAGCAGCCGGCTCTGAGCTGACCTAAAGGCTGCAAACAGCTGATCTCAGTTTCACTCTCACTTGGCTTTATTACATATTTATTAATTTATTCTCCTTTTCTTCATGCTTTTCTTCTGTTTTTCTCTCTTTAATTTTATCCAGACTATTCTTAATATTCTTAAGTATTCCCCCTTTCCCTTTTCTTCTCACTTTCCTCCATTCGCCCCCACACACATTCCCAAACAAGTGTCTATTACTATTACTTAATTCCTTTCTATTACTATTAACTAATTTCAAAATTGTCACTCTGTGTGAGTATATGAATACGAGTACATGGGTATGTGGATTCATAACAAGTTCACCTTCAGAATCCATATTAAAGTTTGTTTAGTTTGTTAAGAAAAGTGCTACACAAATAACGTTTATTAAATTAATAATTGATTAATTAAGGTATGTAAGAAGAGATAGCTTTAAATAGATGTTATATTTCCTCAGTTCTCACCTGGAGATTCTTAAACAAACTTTACATACTGGCTTCAGCTTCATGCTCCCAGAGTAAACACTGAGCTTAGAAAGTCTGATTTCAGATCAGCTGCTCTATATTCATGGAAACATGTACAACAGACACTCTGGTGTCTCTGAGTGGATTCAGAGACCTCATTAATGATTCATCTTAATTATACATATTTTAGTGAGGATTAATGCCTTGATTCTTTTCATTCATACTTAAAACTGATGTGTTTATTATTTCGATTTGGTTTATGATTATCTTATCTTATTTAATGGTTATTTACAGTATTATTGCTTTTTGTTGACGTTGTTATTTTATAATATAAATTCAGCACACTTGTAAAAGAATGTCCAATTGTTAATAAAGGACTGACTGAATGAATGTCATGTTGTTAATGTTAAATATCTGAAATAATATTAAAGGTGTCTGAAGAGAATAATCTAAGGCACTAAACAAAGCTAAAAAAAATTCACTGACGGTGTGACAGTGAAAACATACTGATTTTAGCATTATTGTTTTAAAGGTTTTTAACAGTGATGCACATACAGAGTGTAGGTTTTCAGACAGAAAACTTTATTTCATTATGAAAATATATAAAAAAATAAAATGCTCTGCATTCTAAATGTAAAACTGGAAAAAAGCGAAATGCTAATACTAATGATTTTTCAGCATGAATAAATAGTTACTTTTTGTCTTAAAATCCCAGGTTGATGATTACATTTTCAAGGCAAGGAAACAAACTTTATGTTTTGATGTTGTCTTGCCTTTATTTTTTATAGTGCACATACAGATTAAATGCCATCTTAAGCACACATGTGCATCAAGCTACTCCTCTGTGATTTATTTGCTCTGGCACATTCTCATTAGTCATACAAATTGATATGACTGGCAGCTTTATTAGAAACTACTTGGCACAATCCACTGGTTATACCTGTCGTTTGTGGACCAGTGAAACATCAAGATCAAGAGCTGAGTTCACGTGGCACTAAAGAGACTGAGTCAAGACCAATTCTCAGATCCTCAAAGGGATTGGCAAGTCATCTTATAAACCTTGTATTACTCATGTCCAGTATTTACCATTTACCAAAGATTCAATGTTTTTCAAATTCACTAACTGTAAACAACAGGAGAGGAGGCTTTGTAGATAATTGGCAGACTTTTTGGGGAAGACCTGGTCTGATTAGGAGAGACAGCATTCATCCCACTTTGGATGGAGCAGATCTCATATCCAGAAATCTGGCCAAGTTTATTAGTGGACCAAAACCATGACAACTCAGAGTTTAGACCAGGAGGCAGAGTTGCAGTCCTAGACGCTTCTCTGCGCTTCCAGAGCAGTTACCCACCCCAAACTCCTTAGTGACGGTGTCTGCCCCCGACCACTAAAATTAGTCTGGCAAGATAGTCTTAAAACATATAGGAAGGCCCTCCGTAATGCCAGAGCAGCTTACTACTCATCATTAATAGAGGAAAATAAAAACAACTCCAGGCTTCTTTTCAGCACTGTAGCCAGGCTAACCGAGAATCACAGCTCTATTGAACCATGTATTCCTATAGCTCTCAGTAGCAACGACTTCATGAGCTTCTTTAATGATAAAATTTTAACTATTAGAGAAAAAATTCAAGTCCTGCCTTCAACCGGTGCCGACTTGTCTTCAAACACAGGACCATTGGAAATGGCTGTAGAGCCTGATGTGTGTTTTGGCTGCTTTGCTCCTGTCAACCTTCTTCAGCTGACTTCGACGATTAATTCATCTAAGCCATCAACCTGTCTCTTAGACCCTATTCCAACTAGGCTGCTGAAAGACACTTAATTAGCACTTCTTAACTGGATATGATCAATCTGTCTTTATTAACAGGCTATGTACCACAATCCTTTAAAGTAGCTGTAATTAAACCGCTTCTTAAAAAGCCCACTCTTGATCCAGGGGTTTTAGCCAACTATAGACCTATATCTAACCTTCCCTTTCTTTCTAAGATCCTTGAGAAAGCGGTCGCCAATCAGTTGTGTGACTTTATAAATAACAATAGTTTATTTGAGGATTTTCAGTCGGGGTTTAGGGTGCATCATAGCACAGAGACAGCACTGCTGAAAATTACAAATGACCTTTTAATTGCATCAAACAATGGACTTGTCTCTGTTCTTGTCTTGTTAGATCTTAGTGCTGCGTTCGACACCATTGACCATCACTCCTATTACAGAGACTGGAACATGTAATTGGCATTAAAGGAACCACACTAAGCTGGTTTAAATCCTATCTATCAGATTGATCTCAGTTTGTACATGTCATCTTATATGGCTGACAGCGAAAGAAATCTCTGTATAGAAGTCGTTCATGATAAAGATGACATCTACTTCTAACGAGTTATTTATTTATTGTTGATTTCATTACACATTTAAAGTATTTAAGCTATAGATAAACAAGACTGTAACGGTTACTTTAGGTAACATTATAGCCTAGCTAGCTAACATGAAGCAGGCTTAATGACATAACTAGCTTCTCGTTTGGACTGTAACCTAATGTGCTAGAAATAAATAATTTAAAACAAAACTGATTCCATACAAAATGTAATTTTCTTCATTTCACGCCATAAAACTCGGCCATGTTGCGGTTAATCTAGAGTCAGAGGTACCTTAGGCTTTTTTCCTTACTTTGGTTGCTAAAGTCTTTTGTGCACTGACTTTAAGGGATTCCTTAAGTATACGACCAAGATAAGAAGAAAACCTTAAATACTTAGTTAACATTTTAAGGAATCCTTAAGGAGAAGACTTAAAGGTGTTTTGTGCAACCAATTTTATTTTAAGGAAACCTTAACTAGGACTTTAAGCAAAATCTTAAAGTGAGGTGTTTTGTGCAACCAGCCCCAGGATCTTAAGGTGCATGAGTTGGTTAATACTTGTGGATACAGCTAATGCTGTGTTTTTGGGAGTTTTACTGTCAGAGGTCAGTTTTCAAGGGAAAATGTTTTCTTGGGTTGAATTAGATTTGTTCTGACTAATTCTGATTAGTCTTTGCAACCACACATATTTTCTTCACAGAGTGACTTTGTTAGGAAGCCATGACAGTTGTAAAACATCTCTATACTAAAAATAAAAAGTTCTAACAAATTAGTGGTAGGACATGTTGGTATCTCACTATAGTGTTGGCTTCTTTTGCTGAAGAACGCATGATGGACGTGCAAAAGCTCAAGTGATACTGCAGCAGTTATTTTATAGTCATCTCTTTGTGAACAGGTCTTTAGCAACTGTTCAGATTTCAGCCGCCTAATAATATGAAACAATATAAATAATATTGTGATGGCCACACCAAACTGTGGTAGTAGTTTTTCCTTCTTTTTAGCGCAGTTAACACATAAACACTTCATGTATTGACATAACACAGTCTTGTTTTCATACAGCACCCAATTTATAGCCTTTTTTGTTTGTTTGTTTTCTAATTTGAGTGCATATGTTTTAGTTAATGTTCTGCCATTAACTCTGTTGTATTTGCTTTGATGTCCTCTTGACAAAAGAGGGAAGTGGATGAGACCAACTGGGCATGTCAGAGGGGACTAAATCTAATTATTTTGGGACTTATGTTTTGTTGGTTTTCTTTGTTAGTTAATGAAGTCTTTGAACGCCTTGTGCTGTCCCACATCAAATCCATTACTGACCCACTCCTGGACCCATTGAAGTTCACCTACTGAGCCAACAGGTCTGTAGGCGATACAGTAATAATAATAACAATAAACTTTATTTGTATAGCACCTTTCATACAAGAAATGCAGTTCAAAGTGCTATACAACAAAGAAAATACCTTTCCTTTCCTTTGGCTGACGTACTGCGGTAAGCGAGAGAGATAAACAACACCTTCTGCCACTTTTTAATTGACGGATGATGGATGGTGAGCTTTGACCTTTGATTAAACATTAACCCCCCCCCCCGGATCCTCTCTCCTTCCCTCCGGAAGTTCATGGTGTTATGCGTGGACAAATGAGTGTGAAGCAGGCGTGGTTAGCAGGAGCCAATGAGCGTGAAGCAGGCGTGGTGAGCAGGAGCAAATGGGAGTAAAGTAGGCGTGGGAACGAAAAAAAACCCTGTAAATGAAATAATATTAAATAATTCAATCATTTAAGTGAAATCAATAGTATCAAAAGTATAAAAATAATTGACAAATTTAACATTTGTAAAATCTAATCTTTCAGGAGCAAAAGACATGTCCTTCTCTGTTGTCTGTCTGGTGCAGAGTGAGGTGTGAATAAATTGGAAAGATGTGGGAGGGTAGGCGGAGTTTGCGTGCCCCAATGGGAGGGTTAGCCAATGGGAAAATAGGTTAGGAGGAGCTTGCGTGAAACGAAAAAAAAAGTAGAATATTTCAGGTCTGAAACATCAAACAAGATGAATCATCAAGATGATCAGCCAGATGCCTGTGACGCATTATCAAAACGCAACACCGGAGGGCGCACCCAAGAAACAGGTGTTGTATTTGGCTCGGATCCAGACACCTCCCCCCAGCGCGCTTCAGGAGGAATGGCTTTTAGAAAATGGAGGTATGTGGGGATATGCGTTCAATTATGAAGTCAACAAACTTTGTTTTTACCAGCTGGAGACAGGAGAAACGTTCGACCCCTCACTCCAAAAGCAACGCTTACATCAGTGGACTGGTCTGTGCTGAATCTGCTGGTGTCAAACAACCTCAGAGCAACCCTTGGAGCAAATGAAGGAAAGGAACCTGCGACAAAAGACAAACAGATGCAAAGGCTTGTGCGGGTTTAACAGGAATTTCCACCAGTGCTCGCCCCGAAAAAAATGGTAACCTGCAGCATTTGGGAGACGAAAAGCTCGGGTTCCAGCAGATGGTTCTACCATTCAAGCCGTCAGGTGGTCGAAGGAGATGAACGCTGTGACGAATTCGTCTTGGAATATTTCAATACCAATGCAACGTGTTCCAGACGTCATTACGACTCCCCCTCAAGGTGTGGATGAAAATGATGATTGAAAAAGCAGAAAAACTGAAGGATCTCTTCCTAAGGAGTCAGACATCGAGAGACATTCTGATGATAAAAAAGACTGTTTACAGAAGACACCACCCCCAACTCCTCCTCCTCCTCCTCCTCGTCCTCTTCTGACTCTGCCTTGTAATTCATTCCGCTTAAAACGGGTACCCTGCAACTTCAGACTCACACACTGAGAAAAAGTCATGTCTGTTCCTCTTCTAACGCAACCAGAAAGCACAGAATGATCTCCGACTCTGAGAAAAGCCATGTCTCTCCCTTGTATCCTGCGACCATACCATCGGGACCCCTGCGGCAGCAGCAGCACCATCCGAGGCCGAGACCCCTTTTACGCTACGACCAGTCGGTTTTGCATGGCATCATGATCCTAGCTGGTGGCGCAAGCACTGAGAGGAGGGTGGGAATGCGACGATCCCTTCACCACCTCACTCTCAGTTTACCCCGTGGAGTCCCATGGATGCAATCACAGAGGAGAACCCTGCAACAGCGTCGCAGGAGCTTGATATAGCCCCACCCTGAGCTTGACACAGCTCCTGAAGCAGCAGCACCACCGCACGTTGGGAGCCCTACCCTCGATACAACACCCCACCTTCACCACCGGGGACCCCTGACTGGATTCTACCTCCTCCAACACCATCTCCCTCCCCTGACTGGCCCTCTTCTTCTTCTTCGGTATCCTCAACTCTAAGCGCCTCACCACCCCCCTCTCCCAAGAAAGAGGACAAACCTGACGGGGTGCTCTCTGACCTATTTCTGAACACGGTGAGAGCCGCGATGGTTCGCCTGTTGAGCAAGGTTCTGACCATGTACAGATCTGAAATCTGTAATGGCTGTCAAATTGATCACCTGAGCCAGCTACAACACGAATGTCTGTTTGAAATGCCAGGTTATTTCTTCCATCTGCACTATAATGAGTTGACGAAACAGCAGAACTTCAGAATTATGTAGAGGAACGTGTAATCGTTAATCATTTAATCAATGTTTTAGATCAGGTGATTAAAAACAGAGTCACCCATGTTGCGGATAACAATGTTTTTTACTTTAGAGACGAAGTCGCAAGACTAGAAAAGATTTTGGATGTTGTTCGAAATGTTGAAAATTGGGATCAGCTAGTAAGTGATACATTGCTAACAGTAAACAAATGCTCTGTATCTGATACCTTTTGTAAAATCATAAAAGAGATGAGTAAAGATTCTTGAAAATGTCTCATCTGTTTACTCTACACTTTATTTGTAGACGTTATGAGTTATTGTGTACAAAACAACATGTATCTCAACTCAACTCAACTTTATTTATAAAGCACTTTCAACACCACAAGTGGAACCAAAGTGCTGTACACAAAATATAAAAAAAGAAACAGAAAAACAGAAAACAAACATATGACATACACACCTACACATCTGAATACCTGGAATGAATTGAGAACATTGCATGATGATATTTACCACATGTGTGGAATCAACGTGTTGAGAAATGCTATGTGTGTTTATAGTCAATAAAAATGATTTAAAGAAGCTTGTGTCTCATTGTTGTTTTTCCCTAGAGAGGGCAGCTAGAAACATGGCTGAAAAATGTGTCATGAAAAAAGTGTATTATAAGCCCTCACATCCTGGTAGTTTTGGGGGAGTGGAACGACTACGCAGAGCCGTGCAGGATGAAATGGGGAAAAAAGTCAACGTAGAACGGGTCAAAGATTTTTTATCGGAACAGGACTCATATACTCTACATAAACTGGCCAGGATACATTTAGTCAGAAATAGAGTGTTTGACATCTAAATCAGTTCCAGGCAGACTTTTGTGATATGCAGGCCTTGACCGAACACAATGATGGTTTACTCACGGTCATCGATGTATTTTCAAAATGGCTTATGCCAGAGCTTTGAAGACAAAAACAGGGGTCGAGGTCTCTAAGGCCTTTGACTCTATTTTAAAAGAAAGCCGGATCCCTGAAAAGTTACAAACGGATGCGGGCAAAGAGTTCTTTAACAAAAGCTTTGAGGGGTTGATGAAGAAACGAGGAATTAATCATTTTGCAACTGCCAGTGAACTGAAAGCGTCTGTTATTAAAAGATTTAACCGCATGTTGAAAACACGAATGTGGAGGTATTTTACGGCTACAAACAGCCGTAGGTACGTGGACGTCTTACAGGAATTGCTTGACAGCTACAATAACAGTTATCATAAAAGTATAACAATGACGCCTATGCAGGTGACGTCAGAAAAAGTCTCTCAAGTGTTTGAAAACCTGTACGGAACATTTCCCATACGCGACAAAAACAAATTAAAGTTGAATTTTAAGGAGGGAGATTTGGTGAGAATATCCAAACTGAGAGGAGTGTTTGATAAAAAATATCAACAGAGTTATACCGATGAATTGTTCACAGTAACCAAACGTATACCTTGCCAACCCCCTGTGTACAAACTGAAAGATTATGACGGAGAACCTATCCAAGGCTCGTTTTACGAAGCAGAGTTGCAAAAAGTCAAGGTTGATAAAGATAAAGCGTTTCAAGTTGAAGAAATTCTGGATGAGCGTGTTGTCAGGGGTAAAAAACAAATGCTGGTGCGCTGGAAAAACTGGCCTGAGAAATTCAGCTGGGTCAAGGCAAGCGACCTGAAAAATGTATAAAAACAAATAGGTACGTCAAATCTGATTCAATACAACATGGACCAAATCACAGGAGAAGGGTTCTACGTTGTCCTACCCTCCAACGCCAGTCTCGATGTATTTAAAAATAATACGAGCTCCAGCTACCATATCGATTTAGCGCAGCATATTGATTTAGAAGGCCCGTGGGAGGTAGCTCTGACAGAGATTTCATACCCCCACACCTGGTTTAACATTTCTAGTGAGGATGCTTATTTTGAATGGAGTATTAAACCCCAAGATGATGCGTCAAAGAGCGAGGTGTTCACCCGTCAGGGGTTTAGGGGAGGTTATTATCACAACCTGGACCAGCTCAAGATAGAGCTAAACGCCTTTCTTAGAAAAATGAACTCCAATATTTATTTAGGGTTTAGCTCCATTCAAAAGAGATTTGATTTTCAGGCAGGAGGTCAATATCATTTACGAGTTTACCCCACTCTGGCTTACATCTTGGGGGTTAAGCCGGGAGAATGGGTTATTTTCAATCAAAGGTTGGCTCCCTATCCGGCTGATATAAAGGGAGGATTTTATCACATGTATTGTTATAGTGATGTGGTACGACATCAACTGGTTGGTGACGCTTACGCTCCGCTCTTGAGAACGATCGCTATAGAAGGGACGTACGGGGACGTCATCACGCAGTATTTTTAGACCTTCCAAAAAAAATCCTCTGTGGCAAAAACAAAATGATGCATCAGAGACTCAATCCTCACCGTTTTGTGAGTTATTATGAGAATCAAGTAGGGGGCGCTCTCTGTGTTTTTTACGGGGCGCCTGTTATGTACGGGAGACGAATCGGTTCGATTTTTTCTAAAATATTTCGTTTTGTATTTGGTGAAAAAAGGATTTGCCATTGCTAAGCCTCATCTTAAATCAGCCGCAAAAAACATTGCCTCAGAGGTGATAAGCCACGCGGTTAGTAGAATAGGGGGTCAATCGGACAACGGAGCTCAAGAAGGATCTGGCGGTATGATGGTTTTAGCCAGACGACTGAGGAAGAGACCTCTCGGGCAGCGAGTAAAAGAGCGTAGGTCAAAAAAGAGAAAATCAGAAAGAGATATATTTTAGAAAACAAATATGGTGCTTTTACATCGCAAATCGGCCGAATGCACTATGGGTGAGCTAGATTTATTTTCAGCACCCATGACGCAACTGTCTATCGATGAAAAGCTCTACACAGAAGTCCTGCCTTTGTCAGCCATTACTGACGGAGGTCTTATTGAATTTTTTATCCCCGGAGATGGGGAAAAATACATGGATCTGAATGATACTTTGATTCATCTTTGTGTGAAAATTACCAACGCCAATGGATCAAACCTAGCCGCTGACGCAGCAGTGGGTCTCATCAATTATCCTCTGAATACAATTTTTAACCAATGCAATGTTATTCTGGGGGATAGGTTAATTTCACAATCCAGCGCAACTCACCCTTACAGAGCGATGATAGAGACCCTCCTCAACTATTCAGCTGATACGCTAAAAAGTCAGTTCACTGCCGGGTTATTTTAAAAAGACATGGCCGGTGCTATGGACTCTATAGTACCAAATAACGGTCAAAACAGGGTGTTAAATCAGAGAGCTCGGTTCACCTCAGAATCTAAAGAGCTTCACCCGCTAGGTCCTCTTCACGCAGACATATTTTTCTGCGATAGGCTTCTCTTGAACTCTGTGGATTTGAGAATTAAGCTGACCCGAGGTAACGACGCCTTCTGTCTCATGGGCAACGCACTTTCCATTTAAAAATACTGGGGGCCTCGTTGGTTGTCAAGAAAGTCACAATTTCCCCGGCCGTGCGTTTCAGTCACGCGTCAGCTTTAATGAGGGGGAACGCTCTCTACCCATTATCATGCGTGAACGTAAAAACCTACTCCAACCCGGAGAATTCCAGAATATGTAACCAGGAAAATCTCTTCCTGGGGACGATGCCTAAATATATAGTGATAGCCATGGTGAGCCACGAAGCCTTCACAGGAAAAAGAGATCTGTCACCCTTCAATTTTATTCACAACAACGTTGAATACATGGCTCTGTGTCAGGATGGGAGACAGGTGCCCGCCAAAGCTTTTCTCAATTTAATAAGGGGTTATCCGTCAGAGAGTTTTACAATATGTTTACCGCTACAGGGAGACACTTGAAAGATTTACCTCTAAGCATCGCCGGGAGGAATTTCAGCGGGGCTACTCTTTGTTCGTTTTTAATCTCAACGCCTGCGAAGATGCCGATGCATTGTCGTGCGTTTCCAACGAAGTTTAAGAGATTCAGAGAACCGTTGCCCACTTTCATCGTTTATGCTTGTTATGAGTCTATTTTGGAGATTAATTCCAAACGACAGGTGCTTGTGGACTATCACTGAGACAATATGAACAATCACCAGTTGGACGGATTACTACGTCATTTACTAGGCGATGCTTTTTGCGGAGTGTGGGCCGCGGATCAGTTACCTTTACTGCGTCAGTCCGTTAGACTTCCAGCCTTTTTATAGTCAGCACACACCCTGCACACGAACCAGGAGAGCACTGGTTGGCCCTCACTCTTGAGGAAGACAAAAAAGGCAGCTTTTTTGATTCTTTCGGATTCTCCCCGGATTTTTCACATTATCCTAAAAGCATCTTGCAATTTTTAGAAAACCGTTGTGAATCTATTTTATACCACAACCATCAGCTTCAACATGTTCTGTCTACGGTGTGCGGTCAGCATTGTGTTTATTATTTGTCACAGAGCCTGCAGTCTATCTTTTGAAAATGTGCTGTCTTTGTATCAAGATGATGTGATGAAAAATGATGCTATGGTATCAAAATTTGTGAAAAAATATCAAAGTTGTATGAGGTTGCAAAGAGCCGGATCTTTTCACCACACCGTCAGTTCTTTACAAAACATTGTTACAACTTATAAAATAAAGATGGATCTGGAGATGGTTAAATTCGTTTGATTCATTTTTTATTCAAATAAAGCCAACTAGGGGATAACGGTATATGTTTCTTTCGTTTTCCTGATCTTAACGGCGGAGGTGATGTTTCCATCTCATCGTCCCAACGCGGCGCGAAGGGCGTCTATTTTTTCCCCTTCTTCAACACTAGGAGTGACCCCTCATCGTCGTCATTCCAACGCGGTCCTCCCTTTTGAAGTTTGTGATAATGCTCGCGAGCACGGGGGGTTACTTGTCAAGGATGGAAGGGATGTTGAGCTCCTGTAAAGTATTTAGAAACCCCATCCATCCCTTGGGTTCTCTGGATTTTTTATGCGTGACGGAGAGATTTTTAAACAGGTCTAGCAGGTGTGAGCCTTTCACAGTCTCTCCTTTATGGTGAAAAACTCTCCAGAGGGAGCCCACCCGCTCTTGGTTAATTTCTTCATAATGTACTCTGCATTGTTACGGTAGCGAACAGGTAGGTTTTGCAGCACCTCGCTAGCAGTTTCATCCAACGTTACTTGTTTGTCTTCTCGTTGATTTTCTTGTTCCCCTGATTCTTGGGTTAGAGTCAAAGTGATACGACGGTCATCTTTCTCATCTTGTTTGAGTAATGCTAGGTATCTTTGCAGCAGTGCGTTGTATTTTTTAATTTTATCATGAGCGTTCCAACCCTTTTCATTTAACACATCCCTCATTTTTACATCCAATTTTTTCTGCCGTACATCTCATCGTTTCCCCTGCGTTGGGAGCAGAAGCTACCGACTGACTCAGACGGTTTAGCTGTTGCGGCAAAATCAAAAACATCTTCGATAATTTGCAAATTGGCTTCGCCGCACAGCGCTTGGTTGTAGTGAAATACGAGCACCTCCTTGCTGCACAGGAGGACTGGGTATGCTGAGATCGATATGATTTGTGGGTGTCTGAGGGTCTGATAAAGCGGGACTTTGTTCGAGTTGGACATTATTTATTCTGATTGTTTCGTCTAGTGATGATTCATTCTCTAACTGTTCAAGGTTTGTGAGAGCTTGATTTAAAGTAAGGAGAGGATCTACCGGCTGTTCGGAGCTGTTAGATGTAGTGGCTGTGTCGTTTTCATTCAAATCATTTTCATTTAAATCGTTTTGAAAACCTGACTCATTCTGAAGATTTTGTGCTACTGAGTCTGTTAAACTCTCTAACAATTCAATAGCTACTAGTGTGTGTTGATCCATGACCTAATAAAAATCAAACGCTTTTAAAAACCTTAAATCAACATCATTGCAATTTATCCAGAAGATAAAAATCACAGTCTGAAACAGTTTACAAATTGTCACTGTGTACACCTAATTTCTGACAGATGAGCCAAGAGGCTCTAGACATCAGATCCAATTGCTGGCGTGTAGTTCTGCAACACTGAGAGCACCTGGATGGTCTGGACTTGGGTCTGTTTGCTGGAGACAAAAAAGAAAGAGAGAAACAAAAAAGAAAACTTCATGAAGGGACAGACCTCATAAACACAACCGTCCTCATGAACACAACCCCATAAGGTTGGTATGTAAACAGACAGCCAGACCGCATATGTGTGTGTGTGTGTGTGTGTGTGTGTGTCACAACTTGTTGTGAAGACAAAGGTAAGGACCAAAAACACCTGTTTTTACTTTAAGAGAGACTGATGAGAATTATAAATGCAAAAATCTAGAATTTAATATTTATAGCAGCTTATTCCTATATTACAAAACACCAAGATAATAATAGCTTATAACAACAGACGGTCTAATATACCTTATGAGACTCATCTTTGTAGAAAATTACATTTTAAAGCACAACCTATTTAATTTCACACATACAACTTATCTCTATATATATATATATATATATATATATATATATATATATATATATAAACACTGAAGAGATATAACTCAAACCAACGCCAATAATAGCTTATAACAGCACACAGTCAAATATACCTTATGAGACCCAGCTTTGTAGAAAATTACATTTTAAATTCTATTTAACCTATTTAATTTCACACATACAAAACCTTCCGTGTTTGCTTATGATGTAAAATAAGAGAAAAGGAAGGTACATTGTGTTCCCTGCCTGGTAATTATTACATTTATACGGCGTGATTTAATCGTCTCACAATGCACTGTAAAAAAATTTAAAAAGCAAATAAAATCCTTCGCTGGAAGCCCTGCGGATCTCAGGTGTGGATTCTCAGAACTGGAACTAGTTCTCTTGTGGTTGCGACCCGATGAGAATCCTGGATCTCTGTCCGCTGGTTGAGGCCCAGACCTCTCCACAACCATCAGCGGTTGATTAGTGGTTGAGACAGGCTCCCGGTGAAATGGCGGTTGTTCTTCAAAATTTTGATGCGGTATCATATCCCCCGAATCTCCTCCGGTTAACAGGACAGCCTCTAGAGAATGTTTAATGTCTTGACCGCCTGAGGCATGCCTGGTTGTGTCATCCTGTGGCTGTGATGATACCGAAAGCCCTTCTTGGAAATATTGGTCCAAACCGCCCCACAGATCTAGCATGAGAAAAAAAAGTTTTTAATAAATATTCAGTGTAAGTTTTTAGGTTAAAAAAAATGTAGCAACTCCCCGGGTAATACCACGTCCTCTGAAAGCACAGATGAGGAGTCAGTATCAGAAGAGGTCTCAGATGTTGATGTAACATATACACGTGGGATATGCCACTAAGAAAAGGGAAACTGAGTTGGTTTTTTGGAGTTCATTAGGCTAGATTAGGAAACAGCTCTCTAGGAGATGGGAGAACAGTGGTAATAATAATAATAATAACACACGGAAACAAAGTGTTTAAATTTAAATGGCATGTATTAACAGTGATAGTGAAAAATATTTACAGTCTGCAGAATAAGAAAACATTGCTTTAGGTCACGTGTCTAACCCTTAAGTGCACTTCGGAATAAATATTCACAATAGTTCTTTCTCAGACAACAACAACAATAATTTTAAACAGCACAGTCCATAACCTCCCAAAAGAGGAGGGGTCACAATGGTGGTGACGACCACAGATCAGCAATTTATAATTATTCGCCACAGCGACGTGGGCTTAATTGTCCAGTGGTTTAACCAGCCATAAGCACAAGCAGTTTTAGGGCGGACATGCTGCAACATCCTCCTACCAGACCGCAGGAGTTTGAAAAGTAGAGTTGAATGTTGTACAGGTTCTTTGTAGACTTAGCTCGCCATCGGACTCGTACCCAACCGGGCACACCTGGCCTGTTAGACAGACAGGGCTATCTTTAGCAAAACATCACAATTTGATGTAAAGTTAACTACTAGCTAACTTTAATTTGTTTTCAGTTAGCAGTGTACACATAATTAAATACAATTGCATAAATACAATACTTGGCACAACGCTCTTTACTTAAGGTGCATTGAATGAAAAGAGAATAGAGTATATAACAAAGCTAACACTCTGAACAAGTTGCTTTAGCCAAGCAACAATTGGCTACATGTGCCTATAACAATAACAAATAGGCGACATTAACATAAAGACAGACAGACTCACCAAGTCCCTGGTTCTAAACAATCAGAGCAGCGTCGGTATTGATTGTAAGGCTCCTGTGCAGCCGTCCTGTTACGCCTCGCTCCCAACTTCTGACAGGAGCGGGACGAACAGGCTTGTATGGCGCGCTGCAAGGTACACGATTGGCTGGAGTGTTCTCGCGAGAGGACCGTGACTACGTGGTGCCTTCACTGACGCATAATAGTTGGAATTTTTAAGTTAGTGCATTTTAAACCTGGGTTACATCCTCCCCGCCTTAAATCGTGCACGTCCCGTTGCATGTTAAAACTAAACAATATGAACGGACGAAAGACGGTTATCGGTATTATCGCTGATGCCCAATGCATCCGACAAACTATGTAACATGGTTTGGACTACTGATATTAACGGATTTCCCACCGTGGGATATTGGAGTCTTTGGGGTTGTGCCCTTCGATGTTGTGAACGTCTTAGGATCATGTCAGAGTTATTGTCAAGTGGCTCAACTGAATTGGACTCTTCAAGAGGATTTTCAACTGAACTGACAACAGGATCTTCAGCAGGTATCACTTCAAGTTCAGGTAAGTTCACAGGTAGGTCATTATTTTGGTTCTCAGGTTGGTTCTCTTCCATATCAGACTGTTGACTGCTCGACTCGACGACGGAAGCTGGGGTACTGGAGAGGGAAGGTGTTGACTCCCTTTGGTCCTCAGCTTCACTAGGATGATCAGGGACTGGCGTTCCTTGGTCCTCTTTTACAGTGGGTGGATCCATGACAGGGATGTGACGCTGTCTCTCCACTGTAAAATGAGCTGCAGGTGGATTCAGATGGTACGGTGCCAAACTCTCTGAATCTTCATCCTCTTCAGCAGGCGTGTCTGGGGAAGGGTCTTGAGCTTTGCTTTGCTGCCGAGTTCTGGGTCTATGGGCAGGTGAATGCTTTTCAGATTGCAGGTTCTCATCACTGTCCCTGAGGAAGGCACATGGCAGGAGGAGGTCTCGGTGCAGTGTCCGTGTGGGTCCAAAGCCAATTTCCGGCTTTACCTTATAGACAGGAAGATCTCCTGCTCGGTGGACCACCACATAAACTTCTTGCTCCCATTTATCGGAGAGCTTCTGTTTCCCTCGTAGGCGGACATTCCTAACGAGCACACGATCTCCTGGTACCAATGCTGATGGAACCACACGGTTGTCGAATCGGGCTTTATTCCGATCAGCAGATTTGGTAGAGTTTCTGGCAGCAATGTTGAAGCTTTCTTGAAGTCTAGATTTCAGGGCTTGAATGTATTGAGAGTGGTTCTTGTACTGAGGTTCACGCAGTGGCAGCCCAAATGTGATGTCGACAGGCAACCGAGGGGTCCTTCCAAACAGTAGTTCGTAGGGAGTGAATCCCGTGACCTCGTTCCTAGTGCAATTGTAGGCGTGAACCAGTGGCTTGACATGTTCCTTCCACCTTGATTTTTGTTTTTGCTCCAGCGTACCCAGCATTGCCAACAACGTCCGATTGAAACGCTCCACCGGATTTCCTCTTGGATGGTATGGAGTTGTGCGACTCTTCTGAATGCCAGCAACCTCACAAAGTTCCTTGATCAACTTTGATTCAAAATCTCGTCCTTGATCAGTGTGAATTCGCTCTGGAATGCCATAGTAGATGATGAAGTTCTCCCATAATGCTTTCGCCACAGTTTTTGCTGTTTGATTGGGCGTGGGGATGGCAACGGCGAATTTAGTAAAATGATCAGTGAGAACTAAGATGTTCTGCGTGTTGCTGGAATCTGGTTCAAGGCTGAGGAAATCCATGCACAAAAGTTCGAGCGGTCGGGACGTTGTGATGCTGACAAGTGGTGCAGCTCTCTCAGGTAAGGCTTTTCTGCGCACACAGCGGCCACAGGTCTTTATTTTCTGCTCCACGTCCATCGCCACCTTGGGCCAGTAGAATCTCGTACGGACGAGGTCGAGAGTACGTTCGATCCCCATATGGCCCATGTCATCATGGAGGCTTCTCAGGACAAGTGGACGCAGATCTTCAGGGAGGACGAGCTGGTACGAGATTTCTTCATTTTCTCGTCTCCTCCGGTACATTACTCCATCCACAAGCTCCAACTTCGACCACTCTCGGAGCAGGAGAGGAAGCTCAAGGAGCTCTGTTCTTGCAGTCGGCGGGACCTTCTCCCCCGTCTCAAGTTAGTGGATAAATTCTCGAATACAGGGATCAGCATGCTGCTTCTCTTTGATGTCGAGAGCAGGAACGAGTGGCAGCTGGTGGAGACCTTCGGAGCTGTAGTTGTCAGGTAAGGTGTCAGCATTGATGCACAGCGACTCAACGAGGGTGAGACCATTCTGACCTTGGTCCTCCGGCGACGAGGCTCGGACCAGATGATGTTGGCAGATGGCGTCCACAATCTCCTCAGAGATGGAATCAGAGTCCGCTGTATGCTGGGAGATGAACTGGTGGATGAGCTCATGATCTTGAAGTTGTTCATCACTGGAGCACAGGTGAGGGCGCCGTGAGAGAGCGTCAGCGTCAAAGTTTTGCTTACCAGCCCGGTACAGGAGTTTAAAGGAGTAGGTGGACAAGGCAGCCAACCAGCGATGTCCCGTAGCATCCAACTTTGCGGAGGTTAGGATGTAAGTGAGCAGGTTGCTGTCAGTGACCACTGTGAACTCTGCTCCGTACAAATAATCCTGGAATTTCTCCGTCACACTCCATTTAAGTGCCAGAAATTCAAGTTTGTGGGCTGGATAGTGGCTCTCACTTTGTGATAATCCACGGCTGGCATAGACTATGACCCTCAGCTTCCCTTCCTGCTCCTGGTATAATGCAGCTCCTAATCCCGTTACGCTGGCATCAGTGTGGAGGATGTACGGACGAGAGGAGTCTGCAAATCCAAGAACTGGAGCAGTGGTGAGCTTCTTAATCAGGGTCTCGAAGGCAAGTTGACAGCTGGGATTCCATCTCTCTCCAAATGGTTGATTTGGACTGTAAATTGGTTGTTTCTGGGGTCCCGGTTTCTTTGACTTACGAGCTGGTGCATACCCTCGAGTCAGGTTATTGAGTGGCTTGGCTATGAAGGCATAATCTTTAATGAAGCGGCGATAATATCCCGCGAAACCCAGGAATGATCGTAGTTGTTTGAGTGTGGTGGGAATTGGCCAGGTTTTTATTGTTTCGATTTTCTCGGGGTCTGTTTCCATGCCTTGTTCTGACACAATATGTCCCAAGTAGCGAACAGATGTCTGGAAGAATCTACACTTTTCGGGAGATAGCTTCAGCCCATACTTGTGTAACCGGTCCAGGACTCTCAGGAGACGGCGTTCATGTTCCTCCAAGGAGTCAGAGAAGATGATGAGGTCATCTAGGAACACCAGCACTTCCTTCAGATGAAGGTCTTCCATGCACCGCTCCATCAGTCGCTGGAATGTGCTTGGCGCATTTGTGACACCTTGAGGCATCCGGTTAAACTCCCAAAATCCGAGGGGAGTAACGAAGGCAGTCTTGGGTTTATCCACCTCGCACATCTCAATCTGGTAATAACCGGATTTCAGGTCAAGCACTGAGAACCATTTGGAACCAGACAGGGCTGAAAACGATTCTTCAAGGTTAGGTAAGGCATAGGCATCCTTTATCGTCTGGAGGTTTAACTTGCGGTAGTCTATGCACAATCTGACTTCTCCGTTCTTTTTCCGAACCACCACGATAGGAGATGAAAAGGGTGATGATGATTCCCTTATGACACCGGCTTCCAGAAGCTCCCGTAGGTGGCGACGGACAGCTTCGACGTCCTGTGGATGGATAGGCCGGGCACGTTGTTTGAACGGCGTATTGTCGTGGAGCGGAATGTGATGTTTGACGACAGTTGTGCACCCAAAATCCAGATCATGTTGTGAAAATACCTCCGACACCATGTTAAGTTTCTCTGTAACCCTCTCCTTCCATTCTGGTGACAATGGAGAATCACCAAAGTCGATGTTCAGGCTGGAAGATGGTTTCTCAGCTGAATGAGGAGTCACACGATGTTCAGAGAGGATGCAATGGTGTGCCTCAAGATCAGCAATGATACTGTAGGGTGGAATGAATGTGTCTTGCTCCGATTCATTTGTGATGACCACAGGAACCTTATATGGTGGAAGAGCTGGAAGAGAGATGAAACAACTGCTGACACACAGGCCACCAGGCAAAGTGGAGGCAGGATGTTGCAAGAGGACACTCTGGCTTAACAATGAAGAGGAGACTTTGGCTGAGCCCTCGATGACAATAGTGCGGCCGGCCGGAACACGCACTGGAGCCTTGCTTAAAAGTTTCACAACTCCAATGTTGCCTTGATCCTTCTGCTGATGTGACAGCTGCAGGGTCTTCAAAATAGCTCTGTACCCATGAGCACTGGGTTGAAATGTGGATTGTTCGCCAACATACTGCTCATACAGTGGTTCTAAGGTGTTCATGCCGATGAGAACAGTAGAGGGGTCATCAGAACGGGCGTCAGGAACAACTAGGGCGAGTGTGGAAATGTCATGTTCTTCACCAATGAAGTCTCTGGAAAACTGAACTGTCATTTCCACATAACCAAGATATGGGACGTTCTGACCCGCGGCGCCTTCGACTTGGAGCAGATCGTTGAGTGGATGGATGAGTTGTTCATGAAGATGGCGGTTGTAGAATGAAACTGGTATTGTGGTCACTTGCGATCCAGTGTCGAGCAGGCACTGGTAAGTGTAACCAGAAATGTTGACTTCTGCTGTGCACCTTGAGCCAATCAGTCCTTTAGGCAGCCTTGTTGTTGGCCCTGGACTGAGCTGTTGTAGTCCGGTACAGTGAGTTCTTCTCTTCTTTGCGGGACAGTGTGGGTCCTGCGCAGTTCCTGTGTGTCCCACAACAGGAACTGATTCTAGTTTAACTGATTGTTTGAAGATTGATTTTGTTGCTGCCACCTTTGCTTCTTTTCATTGAATTGTTTGCGTTTGGTGCTGACGAGTGCTGGGTTAGGACGGTTCTCACATTGTGGCCTGATGTGTCCGTCTTCTCCACAGCGGAAGCAGAAACCAGGTTTTGGACTTGGAGATGCAACACTTGCATTTGGAACTGTCCTTTGTCGGTGTAACTTTGGGACTGGAGGGCCCCTTGGAGCATAGAACTGTCGAGACTGAGTGGAGTGGGAGGCAGTTAGAGCGGCCAGTTGTTGTTGTATTTCCGCCATTTGTTTTGTGAGTGAGGACAGGGCAACACTAACTCCATCTTCTTCTACTGCGAACTGAGCTTGAGCAGCAACTCTCTGTTTAGATGTTCCAAGATGTTGCTTCATTCGCTGAACTTTACTTGCTTCACGATCTTCTTCCGTTCTTAACAGTAGCAGTAGTTCGGCAAATGAAGGTGGGTTGACTTTTCTCTGCTTCAGCTGGAGCTCAAAGATGAGGCTTTTATCCCAGCATCCCCTGCAGAATTGACTGAGAAGGTGCCTGTTCACTTCGCTCTGTTTCACTCCTCCCCGCTTGACAGCTAGACTCAGGGCTACTTGCAGTCGCTGTAAATATGCAGATGGTTTTTCACCTGAGTCCTGTAGAGTGTCCATGAATTTAACATAAAGTTCCTCTCCGTCTTGTACTGTCCCATAAGCTGAGTCAAGATGTTGAATATAGATTTCTGCTGGCAGGTCTAGGCTGAGATGTCTCACGATGTCAGCAGCAGGTGGCAAAAGGCTGTTGAGGATGTATCTGGATCGTTGAATTTCTGAGATGACAGTATCCTTCAAAATTAGATCCACACCAGAGCGCCATGTGTCGTAGTCCACCTCGTGCTGCGGGCGAGGGACTTTTCCAGAAAATATTCTCAGTCTGTGGGATGAGCGCACATGCATGGCAGCGTCATCACTTTTTACAATGTGCTCTAGGTTTTAGGGCGGACATGCTGCAACATCCTCCTACCAGACCGCAGGAGTTTGAAAAGTAGAGTTGAATGTTGTACAGGTTCTTTGTAGACTTAGCTCGCCATCGGACTCGTACCCAACCGGGCACACCTGGCCTGTTAGACAGACAGGGCTATCTTTAGCAAAACATCACAATTTGATGTAAAGTTAACTACTAGCTAACTTTAATTTGTTTTCAGTTAGCAGTGTACACATAATTAAATACAATTGCATAAATACAATACTTGGCACAACGCTCTTTACTTAAGGTGCATTGAATGAAAAGAGAATAGAGTATATAACAAAGCTAACACTCTGAACAAGTTGCTTTAGCCAAGCAACAATTGGCTACATGTGCCTATAACAATAACAAATAGGCGACATTAACATAAAGACAGACAGACTCACCAAGTCCCTGGTTCTAAACAATCAGAGCAGCGTCGGTATTGATTGTAAGGCTCCTGTGCAGCCGTCCTGTTACGCCTCGCTCCCAACTTCTGACAGGAGCGGGACGAACAGGCTTGTATGGCGCGCTGCAAGGTACACGATTGGCTGGAGTGTTCTCGCGAGAGGACCGTGACTACGTGGTGCCTTCACTGACGCATAATAGTTGGAATTTTTAAGTTAGTGCATTTTAAACCTGGGTTACATTGAGGTGTCAGTTGATGACTCTGAAAGATATTTATAATCACGGTAGGAAATAAGTCTTTTAAATATTTCTGTAAAAATACACAATATATCTGTACTTACCAGACTCCTCTGCTTGAAGGTTCAGCCCTCCGTTTAGAGTCACTGCAAAGAATGAAAAAACTCCCTATGTTTCTGCCTAAAGGTTTAAACGCATTAAAATATAGTTTTAAATATATTGGTAATTTACCGGTTGCTTGAGCCATTTTCCGTTGTCAGACGACTGAAGTTTTCCTGCTCTCTGCGTCTCACTTTGATATCTGTCTACTTCAATAGGTACCCTTGTCTTTATAGGATTCCTGTGTGAAAACAAGGGTTGACCTCTTGACCTTCTCTGGCTCCTCTGTGTGTGTGTGTGTGTGTGTGTGTTTGAAGTGTATTGGTACAGAGATTAACCTCTGAGATTTAACTTATTTCTTTTACTTATTTTTCTCATCATTTATTATACAGATCTCACACACGGAGCTTCACACAGAAACTTCAAGTACATTTGACATCAGGCTCTGTGTTAAAGACACTAATTGTAATTTCCGCTTATGATATTGTGAAACTTTAAAGTATAATATTTTTCAACATAAGAGTGAGTAAAGGCCTCCAGATTTCAGTATTTAGCCTTATTTTGTACTAAGTGTGTATGAAAGTGTTGTCCGGATGACATGCATTCAGCATATCATAAAGCCACACTCTGTCTGTCTTTACACTGTCTGGCTTCACACAGTCTGCTTCAAGAAGAGCAACAAATGTCATGGACATCTTTATGGTTATATTCATAGATGACTGAGCAGCAGACTTTTAGAGGAATACAGGATGTTTTGACGATTGAGAAACACCATAGACCATGTTTATGGTCATATTTACATTGAATGAGGAGTTTCACATGCCAATTTCAATTGCCTTCACAGATGATTGAGCAGCAAGGAATCTTTAGAAAGAGCATCAAACTTTTAGAGGAATACAGGATGTTTTGACGATTGAGAAACACCATTGGACAACTTTATGGTTATATTTACATTGTATGAGGAGTTTCACACGCCAATTTCAAACTGCCTTTACAGACGGCTGACCTTTAGGGGTGATGGTATTACAGAGGAAATCTGATACCCTCATTCCTCAGTCTGCACAGGAGCTGCAAGAGATGCTACTCATGCAGATCACAGTGTGCACAGGGGTTGTAAGGAATGCTGCATGTTGACATTCATCAACGGATATCTGGACATTTATTCAGCTTCAAAACTTTAATCATTTTATTTATTAGTTCACATTTTCACAAAATCATTGCCTCACGCAAGCTCCTCCTAACCTATTTTCCCATTGGCTAACCCTCCCATTGGGGCACGCAAACGCTGCCTACCCTCCCACATCTTTCCAATTCATTCACACCTCACTCTGCACCAGACAGACAACAGAGAAGGACGTGTCTTTTGCTCCTGAAAGATTAGATTTTACAAATGTTAAATTTGTCAATTATTTTTATACTTTTGATACTATTGATTTCACTTAAATGATTGAATTATTTAATCATATTATTTCATTTACAGGGTTTTTTTCATTCCCACGCCTACTTTACTCCCATTCGCTCCTGCTCACCACGCCTGCTTCACGCTCATTGGCTCCTGCTAACCACGCCTGCTTCACGCTCATTGGTCCATGCATAACGCCACGCACTTCCGGAGGGAAGGAGGGAGGATCCGGGGGGGGGTTAATATTTAATCAAAGATCACCATCCATCATCTGTCGATTAAAAAGTGGCAGAAGGTGTTGTTTAGCTCTCTCTCTCTCTTAAGGGTATTGTCTCATTTCAGGTCACTGGTGTTTGTGCGTTACTAGTAGCGTATTTTTGCTGCTCTAGCTCATCACAGTTAATTTTGTTTGATTCTTCATTATAGTGACTATCTGCTATACATTTAAACGTACACTAGTTCTGCTCAAGCATTCATAGCTCTATCCTTCTTTTAACAACGCTAATCTCACAGTTTACACACTATTGACTTTTGCTAGCTACCGTTCTTTAGCTTAGTAGCTAGCAATGGCTTCTCTCTCTCCCTCTCACTCTCCTGCTCTCTCTTGCTCGGTGTTTCAAATGTTTAGCTATTCCTCTGCCTCCTTTAGTGATAATGGTACATGTAATAAATGTAGTTTATTTGTAGCATTAGAGGCGAGGCTTAGTGAATGTGGAAATCAATCATTAGCTGCTGTAGTTAGTCAGCCCCCAGTAGCCAGTGTGGACCGACCAGAGGTACCTCCTGTTAGCCGGGAAACACCAGCGACCATAGTCAAATGTATTCCTGCCCCCCGCCTACTTAAAAATATACACAAAAGTTAACAGAAGAGGAGTTATACATAAAAACCTGAACAAAAATGCTGAAATACCACAGCAAAATAGAATTAAATGTGGACTCTTAAACATCAGATCTCTGTCATCTAAAGCTGTACTAGTGAACGATTTAATGTCAGAGTATCATATGGACTTATTTTGTCTTACTGAAACCTGGCTGGGTCATGAAGAATATGTTAGCCTAAATGAATCTACTCCGCCCAGTCATATTAATACTC
This sequence comes from Siniperca scherzeri, assembly GCA_027580175.1. Classification (NCBI taxonomy): domain Eukaryota; kingdom Metazoa; phylum Chordata; class Actinopteri; order Centrarchiformes; family Sinipercidae; genus Siniperca; species Siniperca scherzeri. The sequence continues at coordinate 112,292 of CM050859.1, forward strand.
ACATTCCTCGAGGCACCAGCCGAGAAGGTGGAGTTGCAGCCATCTTCGACTCAAGCCTATTAATCAACCCTAAACCTAAACTAAATTATAACTCATTCGAAAGCCTTGTTCTTTCACACCCAACCTGGAAAACACGACAGCCAATTCTATTTGTTATAGTGTACCGTGCTTCTGGTCCTTATTCTGAATTTTTATCTGAATTACTGGAATTACTATAGACCTATATCTAACCGTCCCTTTCTCTCTAAGATCCTTGAGAAAGCAGTCGCCAATTAATGTGTGACTTTCTAAATAAGAATAGTTTATTTGAGGATTTTCAGTCAGGACTTGACCTAATTGCATCAGATAATGGACTTGTCTCTGTACTTGTTAGATCTTAGTGCTGCATTTGACACCATTGACCATCACATCCTATTACAGAGACTGAAACCGGACTAATCTGGTTTTAATCCTATCTATCGGATCAAACTCAGTTTGTACATGTTAACGGTGAATCCTCCGTGCATGGCAAAGTTAGTCACGGAGTTCCACAAGATTCTGTGCTTGGACCGAATCTATTCACCTTATATATGCTACCTCTAGGCAATATTATTAGGAAACACTCCATACACTTTCATTATTATGTGGATGATACCCAATTATATATATCGATCAAGCCAGAGGAAACTAACCAGTTAACTAAACTTCAAGCATGCCTTAAGGACATAAAAACCTGGATGACCTGCAGTTTTCTAATGTTGAACTCAGACAAAACTGAAGTTATTGTACTTGGTCCCAAACACCTCCGAGACACATTATCTAAAGATATAGTTACTCTAGATGGCATTGCCCTGGCCTCCAGCACCACTGCAAGGAACCTTGGAGTTATTTTTGATCAGGATTTATCAGGAAGGAGTCTACTGTATCTGTTGATTAGCTAGTTTCACCTGAAACTGACCTAATTGTTTCCATGATGGCCCAGTAATCAGTAATCAGGCCTATTATTTTCTGGCTGCACCTCCCTCATCACTGTTAAGTACCTGATTAGCATATGATTGGCGTGACCAAGGTGCTAATACACTGTGGTAGACTTTGGGCAGATTGAATCTCAGACCACCATTTCTGTTCAACGAGGGGTTTTCTTTTTTCACAGAAATGGCTTCCTTGATGCCCCGTTCAAACCAACTCTTCTCTCTACTTAGAATCTTCACCTCGCTGTCTTCAAATGTGTGGTTTGTAGCTTTTAGATGCAAATGCACGGCGCTCTGCAATCCTGAGTGAGCGTGTCGTCTGTGCTGATAAAGTCTTTTGTGAAGTGGCTGTTTAGTCTCACCTATGTACCATTCTTTGCAGTTTTCCTCACTGCATTGAATGGAGTAAACTACATTGCTCTGTTTTTGTGTGGGCATCTTGTCCTTAGGGTGAACGAGTTTCTGTCTTAACGTGTTGCCTGTTTTAAAGAAAACAGGAACATCGTGCTGTCTAAAGATCCTTTGTAGTTTTTCAGACAGTCCAGATACATAAGGAATGGAGACATCGTTCCTTCTTGGTTCTGTTCCCCTTTTGTCCTGTTTTTTGGCTCTTTTAACTTTGTTGATAGCCCAAGTAGGATAACCACAGGCTGAGAGTGCACTCTGGACATGCCTTTCCTCTTTCTTCTTACCCTCTGAGCCGGTGGGCACAACATAGAGCCCAAGAAGTGCCCACCGGCTCAGAGGGTAAGAAGAAAGAGGAAAGGCATGTTAAAAATAAAGTTAAAAAGTAGAATCCATAAAATGCATAAAATCTAGTAAAATACATTTTAAAAGAAGTGCAGCAGTGCATAAATGCTTTGCAAAGAGCCAAAGATTTTTGTGCTTGTATCAGGAAAGTCAAGCCTTATCTAGTTAAAGGCTGAAGTGAAGAGATAAGTTTTTAGCTTTCTTTAAAAAAATATTTAGCAAGCTGGCTTCTCTGATAGCTACAGGTAGTGTGTTCCAGAACTTTGGGGTGTAACTGATAAAGGCTGCATCCCCGATTTTTTTTTGGCTGTTGCTGGGAACCTCCAATAAACCAGCAGTGCAGTGAAGTAGTGAACAAGGGAGTTAGCAATGTAGCTTGGTCCAAGCCCATTAAGGGCTTTGTATATGTCAGAAAAATCTTACTCAAAGACGACAGTGTCAATGGAATCTATATCCTCAAGGTATTTTACTTACAGCAAGGAGTCAATACATCCACTTCAACAGTACAGTTTTGACTGCCTGAAAGCAGTCAACAGTAATCTTTTATAAACATAAAAAAACAAGTCACACCCCAAAGTTGCACAGTAGCTAACCACTCCAGCGTGAGAGCAGCTGTATTCGACCTTGGGGTTCTTATTTTCAAAGACGATGGTTCCGGTTCTGCTACTTCTCTGTGCTTTCATGATGTGGGGGGTAGGGAATACAGAGTGCAACAGTTTAACATTCTGTATTTTTCCATCAGTATATAAGGAGGAGGACCTTAAAATCATTTCTAAATGTTACAGAAAGCCAGTGCTGAGCAACTAAAACTGGACTAATGTGCTCTCTCCTCCTGGTTCTGGTTAACAGCCGAGCTGCAGAGTTTTGAATGGGTTGAAGTCTCTCCGTGTTTTTTTTCCCGGGAGGCCAGTAAAAAGTTCATTACAGTAATCGAGTCGGCTTGAAATATAGGCATGAATCAGTTTTTCAGCATGTTTTTGATTTTTAAGTTCACGCGTGATGACGCCAAAGAGAACCGCTTGGCCTTTCTTGATTGTTCTACACTCAGAGGAGAGGACGGAAAGCTCCAGATAGAAGTGTACAGGAAACCAACACATACGGATCAGTACTTGCTCTTTGACTCACACCATCCACTACAGCACAAGCTGGGTGTAATCCGGACATTACAACACAGAGCCCAAGATGTGCCCACCGGCTCAGAGGGTAAGAAGAAAGAGGAAAGGCATGTCCAGAATGCACTCTCAGCCTGTGGTTATCCTACTTGGGCTATCAACAAAGTTAAAAGAGCCAAAAAACAGGACAAACGGGGAACAGAACCAAGAAGGAACGGTGTCTCCATTCCTTATGTATCTGGACTGTCTGAAAAACTACAAAGAATCTTTAGACAACACGATGTTCCTGTTTTCTTTAAACCAGGCAACACTTTGAGACAGAAACTCGTTCACCCCAAGGACAAGTTACCCACACAGAAACAGAGCAATGTTGTCTACTCCATTCAGTGCAGTGAGGAAAACTGCAAAGAACGGTACATAGGCGAGACCAAACAGCCACTTCACAAAGACTTTATCAGCACAGACGACACGCTAACTCAGGATTACAGAGCGCCGTGCATTTGCATCTAAAAGCTACAAACCACACATTTGAAGACAACGAGGTGAAGATTCTAAGTAGAGAGAAGAGTTGGTTTGAACGGGGCGTCAAGGAAGCCATTTTTGTGAAGAAAGAGAACCCCTCTTTGAACAGAAATGGTGGTCTGAGATTTAATCTGCCCAAAGTCTATCAGAGTGTATTATCACCTTGGTCACGCCAATCACATGCTAATCAGGTACTTAACAGTGATGAAGTAGATGCAGCCAGAAAACAAAAGGACTGATTACTGATTACTGGGCCGTCTTGGAAACTATTAGGTCAGTTTCAGGTGAAACTAGCTATTAACAGATACTCAGGCAGATTCCTGCCTGAGGGCAGGGCTTATGTAACACAGAGTATCTTAAATTTCTAGTTCCCGTCCAATTTTTTCACAATTGAGAATGACTTCCGGATGGGAGCCGAAACGTCTTGATTCTGAAAACAGTGTCCAGATGACTACGACTGAAACCTCTTCTACGATAGAACACTCCTGGACGAATGAGGGACTACACCGTCTTTTAAGTTGTCGTACTTTATGTTTCTAAGGTGGAAAAATGTGGTTTTCGTCACCTTGTTAATGTGGGACTTGAAGCTTAGATCTAAATCTAAGATAACATCAAGACTTGTAACCTCAGATTTAATCCAGGGAGTCAGTTTCCCCAGATTATTAAACAGCAACATTTCTTTTTGGTTTTAGGGCTGACTAGTAGGATTTCAGTGTTGTCCTCATTTAACATTAAGTAATTTTCACTAGACCAAGGCAGCTCCCATGTCATGTTTCTCAGACATATGATCTCGAAGACTGACGTCAAACTTTCTCCCTTTGATGTTTGAACCAGTTTCACACACAGTCAGAAAGACCAACCAACTTTTCAAGACGATTGATTAAGATGTCCTGGTCAATCGTATCAAACGCTGCGCTTAGGTCTAAGAGGACAAGAACTGAGACCTTATTTTCATCAGAGTTTAGTCTGAGGTTGCTGATTATTTTAGTGAGAGCAGGTTCAGTGGTCTGTTCTAAAGCCTGACAGAAATTCCTCCAGGATATTATTTTCTTTAAGAAAGTTGTTTATTTGCACCTAAACTATCTTTTTCAAGTATCTTACTTGAATGGAAGGTTGGATTTAATGGAAGGTTGCTCAGTGCATTACCGTATAGTTTGGGTTTCTTTAGTAAAGGTTTTACAACAGCTATTTTGAAGGATTAGGGTTCTTCCCAGATGCCTGTTTGAAGAGATGTATTTATAATCTTCAGGACATGACTTGAAACACTGTTGAACACCCACTTAAAAAATGCTGTAGGTACAGGGTCAATACATGAGGTGGAGGAGTTACACTCAGTGAGTCTTGCAAAGCTCAGTTAATGTAATACAGGTGAATGTTGCCATGGTTACATCTTTTTACAGGGTTTACTGAGGTCATCTGTATTCACATCAGCAGCAATACTGGCTCTAATTGAAATTATTTTGTTATTGAAGAACAAGTTCTTCACGGTTGGGGGCAGTGTTGAGTAGCTGGTCAATAGTGGAGGATTATATTCTAGGGTTTCCAGCATTCTCTGTAATATTTTTGGAAAAGTAGCCCTTTCTTGCCAGACGTATTGCTTTGTTATAGACAGTCATGGCTTCTTTGTATATATTACAGTGAACTGTGAGCCTAGTTTTCCTCCCTTTTCTTTTAGCTGCTCGACAGATTCTTTTCATCTCATTAACACTATTTTTGTTTAACCATGGGGAGATTCTGTCAGTCAACCTCCTTTTAAGTGGAGCAACAGTATTTAAAGCAGATGACAAGGTGTAGTTGAAATTTCCAACCATGTCCAACCAAGAGCAGTCATAGCTGTATGGCTCAAATGATCTCATAATATTACAGAACTTTGCTTCAGCCTTCCCATCCAGGAATCTCTTTTGAACCAGAAATTCCCTTTTAGTTTTTGCTAAGATTAGGTTGGCATCAAAAACACCAACCCATTCTCATTCCCAGGTCATCAAATACCAACGTTTTGTCATGCCCCTTGACGTCTCATACAGACGCCTTTAATATTAGACACTCAGAGGAACTGCAGAGGAACCTGGAAGAATGGGACGGGAACTAGAAATTTAAGCTACTCTGTGTTACATAAGCCCTGCCCTCAGGCAGGAATCTGCCTGAGTATCTGTTAATAGCTAGTTTCACCTGAAACTGACCTAATAGTTTCCAAGACGGCCCAGTAATCAGTAATCAGTCCTATTGTTTTCTGGCTGCATCTACTTCATCACTGTTAAGTACCTGATTAGCATGTGATTGGCGTGACCAAGGTGATAATACACTCTGATAGACTTTGGGCAGATTAAATCTCAGACCACCATTTCTGTTCAAAGAGGGGTTCTCTTTCTTCACAAAATGGCTTCCTTGACGCCTGCTCAAACCAACTCTTCTCTACTTAGAATCTTCACCTCGCTGTCTTCAAATGTGTGGTTTGTAGCTTTTAGATGCAAATGCACGGCGCTCTGTAATCCTGAGTTAGCGTGTCGTCTGTGCTGATAAAGTCTTTTGTGAAGTGGCTGTTTGGTCTCGCCTATGTACCGTTCTTTGCAGTTTTCCTCACTGCACTGAATGGAGTAGACAACATTGCTCTGTTTCTGTGTGGGTAACTTGTCCTTGGGGTGAACGAGTTTCTGTCTCAAAGTGTTGCCTGGTTTAAAGAAAACAGGAACATCGTGTTGTCTAAAGATTCTTTGTAGTTTTTCAGACAGTCCAGATACATAAGGAATGGAGACACCGTTCCTTCTTGGTTCTGTTCCCCTTTTGTCCTGTTTTTTGGCTCTTTTAACTTTGTTGATAGCCCAAGTAGGATAACCACAGGCTGAGAGTGCATTCTGGACATGCCTTTCCTCTTTCTTCTTACCCTCTGAGCCGGTGGGCACTTCTTGGGCTCTGTGTTGTAATGTCCGGATTAGACCCAGCTTGTGCTGTAGTGGATGGTGTGAGTCAAAGAGCAAGTATTGATTCGTATGTGTTGGTTTCCTGTACACTTCTATCTGGAGCTTTCTGTCCTCTCCTCTGAGTGTAGAATAATCAAGAAAGGCCAAGCGGTTCTCTTTGGCGTCCTCACGCGTGAACTTGATGTTGGGGTCCACAGTATTGATATGCTCTGAGAACGCTTCCAAGTCTTGTTTCTTGATTTTCACAAAGGTGTCATCCACGTAGCGGTACCAATGATTTGGTGGTGTGCCCGGGAACGAGGATAATGCTCTTTGACTCACACCATCCACTACAGCACAAGCTGGGTGTAATCCGGACTTTACAACACAGAGCCCAAGAAGTGCCCACCGGCTCAGAGGGTAAGAAGAAAGAGGAAAGGCATGTCCAGAATGGATATTAGGTCAGTTTCAGGTGAAACTAGCTATTAACAGATACTCAGGCAGATTCCTGCCTGAGGGCAAGGCTTATGTAACACAGAGTAGCTTAAATTTCTAGTTCCCGTCCCATTTTTTCACAATTGAGAATGACTTCCGGATGGGAGCCGAAACGTCTTGATTCTGAAAACAGTGTCCAGATGACTACGACTGAAACCTTTTCTACGATAGAACACTCCTGGACGAATGAGGGACTACACCGTCTTAACCTGGAAGAATCTCGTTTAGTCTGGCAAGATAGTCTTAAAACATATAGGAAAGCCATCTGTAATGCCAGAGCAGCCTACTAATGTCATAGTTAGCCACTATGACCCCTGATCCTAGTGTACTCTAGTGTTTTTCCCTTCCTTGTGTTTCCTGGCTGTCCCCTGTCCATTCTTGTTTGTGTACATGTGTGTGTGTGTGTCTGCGTTCTGGCCTGGCTTCCCGGTTTCCGGTCTGCTGCTGATCACCGGCACACCTGACTCCAATCAGCACCAATCTACTCCGCTTATTTACCAGGCTCTTCCACACTACCGACGCCAGATCGTCTCCGTACATGCGTACGAGCACCACGTAAAGGCTCCTGCTACACTTAAGTTAAGTGAAGTTTCGTTCTTATTTTCTGTCTTGGTGGTAACTCTTTTCTGTCTCTGCCACAGACTCTTGCTCTGCCAGTGATCGCAACTTCAGTCTGTCCTTGGGTCTCCCGGATCTCCGTGACCACACCAGTTGCCACACCACCCTCGCCATCTGGCCAAATTCAACCCCAAAGCCTGCCTTCCTCCAGGACCAAGCTCCAGGCTTCCCGTGTCCACTGCCTGGTCGGCTCAGCCTTCCCACTACGCTCGCCAGTCCAGAACCAGCCCACCTTGTTCCCGTCCGGAGCGCCGCCAGTAAACTCCCTCGACCTGGTCCAGTCGAGTCCTCGGGGCGACCACAAACCCTCGTATGCCTACTACTATCTGCACAATAAAACTGTTCCAACCTTACCTCCATTCTGGTTCGTGTGTTCTGCATTTGGGTTCAGAAAAAAGCTCCGGTGACAGAACGATCTGGCCATCATGAACCCAGCAGACACCAACCCGGAAGCGGCCTCTTTTCATCAGGCAATAACCAGCCAGGGAATTCTTCTGGGCCAGCATGAGCAGCTAATTCGGGCTCTCGCCGACAGCAATCAAGCCATGGTCAACCAGATTACTCAACTAATGCAGCAGGTTTCCAAGCTCACCGCCCAGCTCTCCACGTCTGCCTCGTCTGCGTCACTTCCTGTGCCAGCGGATTCCCCAGCAATGCCACCACCACCTCTCCGGGAATCCCACGCCTAGGACCCAGTCCCCCTCTCCGGTGACGTCACGAAATGTCGGGGCTTCCTGCTGCAATGCTCCTTGGTTTTCTGCCAGCGTCCAGTCACTTTCACTTCAGACCAGGCCAAGGTGAATTATATAGTTGGACTATTGAGGGACATAGCATTAGCATTAGCAGATTTGCTGCGGGGGAATGTTTATACTGCTGCGACAAGGGTCACTTCCTAGCCAAGTGTCCTCAGAGGCCAAAAGACTAGGCTCACCCGTCGCAATGGGGGTTCTGGTGAGCCACGACAACCCCCGTAACCCAGGTCCACCCAGACTGCAGATTCCAGCCACCCTCTACTACCAGAATGAGTCTCTTCCCCTGCTGGCACTAATCGACTCCGGAGCAGAGGGGAACTTTCTGGATACCGAGCTGACCCGCCAGGCCGGCCTCCTCACGGAAGCGCTGAACGTTCCACGCAATGCGGAGGTGCTGGATAGCAGGATTCTGGCTTGAGTCACCCATAGTACGGTTCCGGTGTCCCTGGTGCTTTCCGGAAACCACAGAGAAGAAATCAAATTTCAACTCATCTCATCCTCTCACACACCAGTCCTGGGCTTCCCCTCGCTCCATTGCCATAACCCACACATTGATTGGGCCAAGGGAAAAATCATGGGCTGGAGACCATTTTGCCTCTGCACGTGTCTGCAATCCGCTCGAACCCCTCCAGAGGGCAGCAACTCCTCACCCAGCTTGGAACTAAGACACCCGGCTCTGTCTCTAGTCCCTAAGGAGTATCATGACCTAGGCGAGGTGTTTAGCAAGGATCGAGCGCTGTCTCTACCACCGCACAGCCCGTATGACTGTGCTATTGACCTCCTCCCTGGAGCCCCACGACCAGCGACCCGGTTGTACAACTTATCCCGACCAGAGAGAGAGGCGATGGAGAAGTACATTGGGTATTCACTTCACGCTGGGCTCATCCGCTTGTCCTCCTCACCAGCGGGAGCGGGTTTCTTCTTCGTTACTAAGAAGGACAAGACACTATGCCCTTGAATTGATTATCGAGGCCTGAATCAGATTACCATTAAGAATAAATACCTGCTGCCTCTGATCAACTCCGCCTTCGAACCGCTCCAGGGGGCCAAGGTATTCACGAAGCTGGACCTCCGGAACGCATATCACCTGGTGCGCATTAGGGAGGGGGACGATGACGAGTGGAAGACGGCTTTCAATACCCCCTTGGGCCATTTTGAGTACTTAGTGATGCCGTTTGGACTCACTAACGCCCTGGTGGTTTTCCAGGCTTTGGCGAACAACGTACTAAGGGACTTCCTAAACTGCTTCGTCTTCGTGTACCTGGATGACATACTCATGTTTTCTCCGGACCGAACCAGTCGTGTCAGCCATGTCCGACATGTGTTTCAGAGGCTCCTTGAGAACCGGCTATTTGTCAAGGCGGAGAAGTGCAAATTTCACGTCAGCTCGGTGGGCTTCCTCGGCTATATCATCAAGAGTGGTCAGCTGAGAACCGACCCAGCCAAGACGCAAGCGGTAGCAAATTGGCCAACACCCACTACCCGGAAACAACTACAGCGCTTCTTGGGGTTTGCCAATTTTTACCAGCGGTTTATCCGGGACTATAGCCAGGTGGTGGCACCAATGACAAAGCTCACCTCTCCCAAGATCCCTTTTGTTTGGACCCCGGAAGCAGACGTGGCCCTGGCCCAACTTAAGGCCCGCTTCACCTCAGCTCCTATCCTCTTGCAACCCGACACCACACAGCAATTTACCGTAAGAGGTCGAAGCCTCAGACATCGGCGTAGGAGCTATTCTTTCGCAGTGCTCTCCCACGGACCAGAAACTCCACCCATGCGCCTTCTTCTCCCTACGACTCTCCCCGGCTGAGCGGAACTATGACGTCGGGAATAGAGAGCTCCTGGTTGTCAAGCTGGCCTTTGAGGAGTGGCGGCAATGGCTGGAGGGAGCTGAGCAGCCATTCATCGTATGGACAGATCACAAGAACCTAGAATATATCCAGACAGCGAGGAGGTTAAATTCCCGCCAAGCACGCTGGGCCCTGTTCTTCGGGTCGTTTCAGGTTCACTCTTACTTAGCGTCCTGGATCCAAGAACACCAAGCCTGACGCCCTCTCCCGGCAGCATTATACCTTGGATAGTTAGTTTAGGTTTTTATGTATAGCTCCTCTTCTGTTAACTTTAAATTTTATTAGTTTAAGCACAGAGAAGCATGTAGGACTGCAACTCTGCTTCCTGGTCTCAACTCTGAGTTGTCATGGTTTAGGTCCACTAATAAACAGATTTCTAGGTATGAGAGCTGCTCCATCCAAAGTGGGATGAATGCCGTCTCTCTTAATAAGACCAGGTCTTCCCCAAAAAGTCTGCCAATTATCTACAAAGCCCACATCGTTTGCTGGACACCACCTCGACAGCCAGCGGCGGAATGAAGATATGCGGCTAAACATGTCATCACTGGTAAGGTTTAGCAGGGGCCCAGAGAAAACTACGGAGTCTGACATTGTCTTTGCATATGTACACACTGACTAAACATTAACTTTAGTGACCTCCGATTGGTGTAATCGGGAGTCGCTATCGCAGACGTAAATAACAATTAACAACATCACAACTGTATTTACATTTATCCTTAGCCAGCAGTTTTAAATAGGATTCAACGTTGCCCGCTCTCGCCCCAGGAATACATTTGACTATGGTCGCTGGAGTCGCTAACGTCATGTTACTCAAAATGGAGATGCCAATAATCAGAGTTGGTTTCTGAGTGGCTGAGTGGGGAGAATTTGTTAGAAACGTGAACAGGTTGGTGGTGAACCGTGGGCCTCTGCTTAGGACTATGCTTCCTTTGGACAGCCACTCAGCCTCCCTGGCTAACAGGAGCTACCTCTGGTCGGTTTGCACTGGCTACTGGGTGCTGGCTAACTACAGCAGCTAATGATTGAGTTCCCATGGTGCAGAACCACGTTTACAGTTCACTAAGCCTTGCCTCCAATGCTGAAAATAAACTACATTTATTACATTTATCATTACGGAGGCAGAGGAATAGCTAAACTGTCATGGTGGGCCACAAAGCCCCCCTGGTCTTTGTATGTTTCTGTGTACCTGTCTCTCCTCATGTTTTCTGGCTGTCCTCTGTCTGTCCTGGTGTGTGAGTGTGGATGTGTCTGTGCTCTGGGCTGGTTTCCTGATCTCCCGTCTGCGACTGATTACCAGCACACCTGGCGTCAATTGTCTCTGATCAGCACAGTTTATCTTGTGTGTGATGTTAGTGCGCATGCGCCAGCCCGCATGCTGCCTGTTGCCGTAGCTCCGTCTCGTCGTCTTACTTTTTCCAACTTTTAACTTTCCTTTTTTCTTCCAAACTTGAGTAACTTGTGTGTAAGTGTAATTTAAACTACGCTCTTTGCGAAAATGAGGGTAGAAAGTGTTTTTGTACTTTTTTTCGCCATGGAACTTCTTCTTCTGCTACTCGGTCAGGGCACCGCTGCAGATCAGCTGTTTGGCCGCATTGTTTACACCAGGGAACAGCTGATCGCGCTGAAGCCGAGCAGCATGGCGCCCAGGACTACCGATGTCCCCACTGAGATCTGGAGGAGGACACACCGAGGATGCAGAGGTGGAACGAAGCGGCGAGGGAAGAGAGAGGGGTGCAGACAAAAGAGACTTAAGAATAAGAGATTTAAGCCGTGTCTGCCTTCTCTCGTCATGGGCAACGTGAGATCGCTGGCGAATAAAATGGACGAGCTAACGGCATTAGCCCGGAGTCAAACGGAGTTTCGTGAGTGTAGTTTGATGTGCTTCTCAGAGACATGGCTACACCAGGATATCCCAGATCATAACGTTTCCATCGACGGCTTTCAGACTGTTCGGGCCGGCAGGGATCACACCGGGAGCGGTAAGCGGAAAGGAGGACATTGAACTGTTAGCTGTGGGACTCCGGCCATATTATCTGCCACGTGAATATCTGCCACTTGAATTTTCAACAACACTGACTAATTTTACCCAGTATGTGAGCTGTCCTACTAGAGAGGAGAGGACACTGGACCTGCTGTATGCTAACGTTAAGGATGCATACAGCTCTTCCCCCCTCCCCCCTCTGGGTAGGTCAGACCACAACCTGGTTTACCTTAAACCCTGCTATGTGCCTCTGGTTAAAAGGCAGCCTGCGACCACAAGGACAGTGAGGAGATGGTCAGGGGAGGCCTATGAGACACTGCAGGAATGTTTTGAGGTGACAAATTGGGATGCACTCTGTGAGCCTCATGGAGAGGACATTGACGGGCTCACTGAGTGCATCACTGGCTACATTAATTTCTGTGTGGACTGCAATGTCCCAACCAAGATGGTCCATTGTTACCCAAATAACAAACCGTGGGTAACAAAGGACATCAAGGACATTCTGAATGCCAAGAGGAGGGCCTTTACTGATGGTAATAGGGAGGAGGTGAGGGCTATCCAGGCTGACCTGAAGGTGAAAATCAGGGAAGCCAAGGAGAAGTACAAGAGGAAGCTGGAGCGGAAACTCCAGCAGAACAACATGAGGGAGGTCTGGAGCAGCATGAAGACCATCACTGGCTTCAGATCGACTGGCAGCAGAGGATTTGAAGGCAGCTTGGACAGGGCCAACGAACTTAATCTGTTCTTTAACAGATTCGACACACCGGCTCCTGCTCATCCCCCCTCTAACTCAGCTGCTGTCGGCCCTCAAGCTCCTCTGAGTACTCTGCTTCCCCCTACCCATCAGGCTAACGGCCCTCTCCAGACCGACGACTCTCCCCCTCCCCCACCTGTAACTTCTGCTGTGTGCCTGACTGCTGACCAGGTGAGAGGAAAGCTGATGAAGCTCCACTCAAACAAGGCCCCATCCACACCCACCTGGACAAGCCGGCAAGCACGGTGAGGATCATGTTTTTTGACTTCTCCAGTGCTTTCAACACCATCCGGCCTGCCCTGCTGGGTGAGAAGCTGGCAGCGATGCAGGTGGATGCCCCCCTTGTGTCCTGGATTGTGGACTACCTGACTGGCAGACCACAGCACGTGCGCCTGCAGCACTGTGTGTCGGACAGCGTGGTCAGCAACACTGGGGCCCCTCAGGGGACTGTCCTCTGTCCCTTCCTCTTCACCATCTACACCACAGACTTCAGCTACCACACAGAGTCCTGCCACCTTCAGAAGTTTTCTGATGACTCTGCTGTGGTGGGATGTATCAGCGGTGGTGATGAGACTGAGTACAGGGCTGTGGTGGGTAACTTTGTTTCATGGTGTGAGCAGAACCATCTGCAGCTCAATGCAACAAAGTCAAAGGAGCTGGTTGTAGATCTACGGAGGGCCAAGGCACCTGCGACCCCGGTTTCCATCCAGGGGGTCAGTGTGGACATTGTGGAGGACTACAAGTACCTGGGAGTACACTTAGATAACAAACTGGACTGGACCAAGAACACTCAAGCTGTTTACAGGAAGGGCCAGAGCCGTCTCTATTTTCTGAGGAGGCTGAGGTCCTTCAACATCTGCCGGACAATGCTGAAGATGTTCTGAGTCAGTGGTGGCCAGTGCTATCCTGTATGCTGTTGCATGCTGGGGCAGCAGGTTAAAGGTAGCGGACGCAAACAGACTCAACGAACTGATCCGTAAGGCCAGCGACATTGTGGGGGTGGAGCTGGACTCTCTGCCGGTGGTGTCAGAGAGGAGGATGCTGGCCAAACTACATGCCATCTTGGACAGTGTCTCCCACCCACTCCATGACGTGCTGGTCAAGCAAAGGAGCACCTTCAGCAGAAGACTCATCCCACCAAAAAGCACCACAGAGCGCCACAGGAAGTCATTCCTGCCTATGGCCATCAAACTATTTAACTCCTCCCTCTAAGGGTTAGTCTGTTTGACCCTAGGTCACTAAACTGGACACTGAGCATTACATCTCCGCCATAATTAATAATAATTGTGCAATATTCTGTGTACTACTCCCATGCAATATTAGTTTTCCCATGTTAGTTTTCTTATTTATTGTTACTGATACTATATACCTCTATTACTCTCGACAGTACATGCACCTCCGCTTATTACTATTACTTATTACATATTTAGTTACATTGTATTTTATACTGTACTTCATCATCAACCAGTAAACCCACTTGGTACTCGACACTTAGTTTCTTATACTTATACCGACATGATACTTAATTTATTTTCTGACCTGTTTTATAGTGTTTATAGTGTTAATATCGTTTTCTAGTACTTTTTCCTGTGTGCACTGACGTAAAGGCAAGCTACTGTAACAAAGAGTTTCCCTACGGGGATCAATAAAGTATTTCTGATTCTGATTCTGATTCTTCTGGACTCATCCACGCTTCCAGCGCCAGATCGTCCTCCGTACATCAGTACGAGTACACGTAACGGCTCCCACAGCGCTTAACGTAAAGTTTCGGTTTTGTTTCTTGCCTCAGTAATAACACCGCTTGTCTTGTTCGTTGTTTCAGACTTCCGCTCTGCCAGTGACTACTACTACTCAGTCTGTCCTTCAGATCACCCGGGCCTCAGCTACCACGCCACTCTCGCCATCCAGCCGATCTTCACCTTCGGACACTGCCAGCCATCCACACCACACGCCCGGCTTCAGTGATCCTCCGCCTGGTTGGTTCTGCCTTCCCATTACGCTCGCCAGCCCAGAGCCAGCTCGCCTCGTCTCCGTTCGGAGTGCCCCTGGTTCCCAGCTTGACTTCCGACCCGCCAGTTGTCAGCCTTCCCCGCTGCCTAGCTGCTCATCTGCCCCGCTGCCTAGCTGCTCGCCTGCCCCTGCTGGATTGCAGCAGCCACCGCTCCCCGCCGCCGCTGGATCGCAGCCGCACCCTGTCCTCGCCGCCGCTGGATCGCAGCCGCACCCTGTCCTCGCCGCGGCTGGATTACAGCAGCCTGCGCTCACCGCCTCTGCCTGGTCGCAGCATCCTCAGTCGCCACCATCATGCCCTGCCGGACAGCTGCCGCCTCAGGCGCCACCAGTACACCCTACTGGAACACAGCAGTCATCGCAGCAGACAGCAATACCCTGCCTGGTGTCAACTGCTCCCCGCTCCCGTACTCGCTGCTGGATCACAGTCTAATCTCTTGCCGGCCAGACCTCAGCAGCTCCCGGGACTCTCTGCCGGACCTCAGCAGCTCCCTGGACTCTCCGCCGGACCTCAGCAGCCCCCTGGACCCCCTGCTGGATCACAGCCGACTCCAGCCGACTCCTTTCCCTTACTCCCAGGCCTGAGGTTCCGAAGACGGCGCCATGTCCGGAGGTCCAGTCGTCAGCACCCTATCCTGCTGCTTTGAAGCCGGTGCCATGTCCTGCCGTCCCGGTGCCATGTGCTGTCATCCCGGCGCCATGTCACGATTCCCCGACACCGGCACCAAGTCCTGTTGTCCAGTTGCCGGTCCCATGTCATGCCGCCACGCCGGTTCCAGTCCCTGTTGGGTTGCAGCAGCCCCTTGCTCCAGGCCCTGTTGCCTCGCAGCAGCTCCTTGTTCCCAAGCCGGTTCCAAACCCAGCGGCCCTGTCGCAGCAGCTCCTTGCTCCCTGTCCTGAAGTTCCTAAGCCGGCTCCCAGTCCTGCTTTTCCGAAGCCGCCTCCCCGTCTTGTCCCGGCCCTGCCACCTCATTGCCATGCCTTGATGTCCAGCCGTCGCCGGCTCCTGGCCCAGCTGCCTCGTCGCCATGCCTTGATGCCCCGCCGTCGCCGGCTCCAGGTCCAGCCGGCTCCAGGTCCGCCTTGATGCCCCACCGTCGCCGGCTCCTGGCCCAGCTGCCTCGGCGCCCCGCCTTGATGTCCCGCCATTGCCGGCTCCACGCCCTGGTGTCCAGTCGCCGGCTCCCCGTCCTGATGTCTTGTTGCCGGTCCCCGGTCCTGCTGTACCGTCGTTGGTCCCTGAACAGATGGGCAGGCCACCAGAAGGATTCCATCCTCCCGTAGGGCTCAGCGTCCGCTGCCGGCCTCCAGAGACTCTCGGTCTTTGCCGCCAGCCTCCCGAAGGGTTCAGCATCCGCCGCCGGCCTACAGAGATTCTCGGTCTTCGCCGCCGGCCTCCAGAAGGATTCCATCCTCCAAGAGGGTGCAGTGCCCGCTGCCGGTCTTATGTGACCCTCCATCCCTGTCGCCTCCGGTAACCATCCACTTGTTCCATCAGCATCCTGCCAGCTCGGCACACGTCCAGCCCCCAGGCCGTCCGCCCAATGTTCCCCGTTCGCCACACGTCCAGTCCCCGGGCTGTCCGCCCGAGGTCCTCTGTCCGGCACACATCCACTTGGTCCTGGTACTCCCCCTCTGACCCCCTCCGCCCACCCGAAGTCTACCATGTGGTCCTGGTGTTGGGTGTATGCTGATTCTAATTTGGCCATTCTGGCAAATGAGTATATTATTTGGGCATGTGGCTTGAATATATATACCTATATTCCTGAGGGATGGCAGGGTGTTTGTGCACCATAGTGGGTTTCTGGATGGGATATATTTGTTCCAGTTTTGTCTGGTAAAGATAATGAGGAGGCAGTACCATTTCTTGGTGAAGCTGCCGGACTATTTACATTTACGGAAAATGATGAGGATTAATTTTATGAGACACTGGATATGTCATTTAAATGTAGATAACCCAAGTACTTCCAATTTGTGGTATCAGTTTATGACGATAAAGGTGAGAAAGATAACATCAAATTCTTGCTAAGCATATTCAGTGATGCTACTATCAACGAACCAGTTATTTCATGATGTTGCCGTTCCCTTAAAAGGCCCTAGAGGGATGTTTCAGTTCGTTCTTCAAAGGCACCCTGTTGTGGGAGCGCTTGCAAGAATGGCATTTGCAGCCAATAGACCTGTTGTAGTGGTGCGTCAGTTGTTTTTAAATGATATTGCTGAAGTTGACATACACCAGGAAAGGGGAGAGTTTCACAGAATGGGGAAATATGATTTACTCATATCACAGTGAGTCAAGGTAAAGGTCAAGAAACTGACCGTGAACATAATACAACGTTTATAGTTTCTCAACATGAACCGCCACTGAAAAGTTGTTCGACATTTTATAAGAAGCATGTACTGAATAGTACTATTGACCATTCGTAGATTCCATCCCAGATCCCTGCAATGTATAATGAGTCAGTGACTTTTGAAGTTTGTCTAGAAGGACAACCGAAGGGAAAAGGAGAAGTAGGAGAAGTTCCTAAGGCATTGTGTAGTAGATTCTTTAGTTACCCAAATGACTACATGAGGTTACTAGTTTTAGGAGCGGCAGTAATTCCTGGGTTTTATTGGTGTTGTAAGGTGTGGAATGCATTGCCGAGGTACTTTACGGGACGTTGTGGCGTATGCACGATGAATGAGTTATTGTATATTGAACCTACACGTCGAACCTGTTGAGTTCCGGATGGAACACAATATAGAGAAGTGAAGTGAAAAGAGCCGTTTCAGATGTTACAGGATATTCACCTACAAAATCAGAATCAGAAATACTTTCTTGATCCCCGAGGGGAAACTCTTTTGCTACAGCAGCTCACTATCACGTCAGTGTACACAGGAATACAAGTACTAAGCAAAAATAAATATATATATATATATATATATATATATATATATATATATATATATATATATATATATAAAACACTATAATACAGGTCAGAAAATAAATTAAGTACCAAGTATAAAATAAAATAAGTGTGAAGTACAAAGTGGGTTTACCGGTTGATGATGATAATAATAATGGTATAAAGTAATAGTGCATGAACTGCCAAGTTAAGTGTAGCTTATTTATAATGAGACGGAGGATATTGCACAGCAGTAATAGAGGTATGAATAAATATCAATATCAATAAATAGGGAATTTTAAACTGAAAAGAGTATATTGCACAGGAGTATTAAACACAGATTATTGCACAATTATGTCAAGTATTGCAGAGATGTAATGATCAATGTCCCGTTTAATGACTTAGGGTCATACAGACTACACTTAGAGGGAGGAGTTGAAGAGTTTGATGGCCACAGGCAGGAATGACTTCCTGTGGTGCTCTTTGGTGCTTTTTGGGGGGATGAGTCTTTCGCTGAAGGTACTCACTTTGTTTGACCAGCACTTCATGGAGTGGGTGGGAGGCACTGTCCAAGATGGCATGTAGTTTGGCCAGCATTCTCCTCTCTGACACCACTGACAGAGAGACCAGCTCCACCCCCACAATGTCACTGGCCTTACGGATCAGTTTGTTGAGTCTGTTAGCGTCCGCTACCCTCAGCCTGCAACAGCATACAGGATAGCACTGGCCACCACAGACTCATAAAACATCCTCAGCATTGAGATGTTGAAGGACCTCAGCCTCCTCAGAAAATAGAGGCAGAGTCATCAGAAAATGTCTGAAGGTGGCAGGACTCTGTGTGGTAGCTGAAGTCTGTGGTGTAGATGGTGAAGAGGAAGGGAGAGAGGACAGTCCCCAGTGTTGCTGACCACACTGTCCGACACACAGTGCTGCAGACGCATGTGCTGTGGTCTGCCAATCAGGTAGTCAACAATCCAGGACACGAGGGGGGCATCCACCTGCATCGCTGCCAGCTTCTCACCCAGCAGGGCTGGCCGGATGGTGTTGAAAGCACAGGAGAAGTAAAAAAACATGATCCTCACGGTGCTTGCCAGCTTGTCCAGGTGGGTGTGGATGCAGTTCAGCAGGAAGATGATGGCATCCTCAAATCCCAGCCAGGGCTGGTAGGTGAACTGAAGGGGGTCTAGGAGGGGTCTGACCATGGGCCGCAGCTGTTCCAGCACTAGTCTCTCCAGGGTCTTCATTATGTGGGAGGTCAGTGCCACCGGTCTGTAGTCCTTGGAGTCTTCAACCTGAGCCTGAGTCTTCAAAGGGTCCCCGTTCTGTGGAAGACATCTTGCCTTGTTCCTGTGCCGAAGACACCGCGTCCCAGTGGCTCCAAGGACTACAGACCGGTGGCACTGACCTCCCACATAATGAAGACCCTGGAGAGACTAGTGCTGGAACAGCTGCAGCCCATGGTCAGGCCCCTCCTGGACCCCCTTCAGTTCACCTACCAGCCCCGACTGGGAATTGAGGACGCCATCATCTTCCTGCTTAACCGCATCCACACCCACCTGGACAAGCCGGCAAGCACGGTGAGGATCAAGTTTTTTGACTTCTCCAGTGCTTTCAACACCATCCGGCCTGCCCTGCTGGGTGAGAAGCTGGCAGCGATGTCCCCCTTGTGTCCTGGATTGTGGACTACCTGACAGGCAGACCACAGCACGTTCAGTTGTTTCAGTGATTTTTATGAATCTTTTTATTTGTAAAACACTTTGTAACAGTGTAAAGACAGGTGAGGGTATCCTTGAGGGCTATGACACATACAGCACCATGTAACTACAATGTCTCTGGTTGGATTCCAGCTGAGAACCTTTGTAGTGTGTTATTCTCTTCTCATTTTTACCAATGTGTCCTGTCTGTCTCAACTGCTAACAATCAAATAGACAAAATACAAAAAATATTTTGACATGTTAAAGTTGAAGTTGAATCTTTTGAGTGCTTTATCAATACCTGCCTATTTCATATGTCGCAGTCTGTTTTTTAAAAATACCTCTAAAGTCAAGTGTATATGAAATACGCCATTATACAATAAACCTGTAAAGCATTTTTCTTAACATAGTTAAGTGCTTTCCAAAAGAAAAAGAAAGAGAATAAAGTAAGAGTAAAAACAAGAAATGGAATCATAAAACACAGGGACAACAAATACTGTAAAAAGATGAGAAAGATAAAACAGCAAAAATGGAGAAATAAAGTTAGATTAAACATTCTTAAAATATAGTGTGGAGCATTCCAAAGTGTGTGGATTTAAACAGCAGAAGCTTGCTCACTTTTTTTCATCCTCCACTGATCTGAAGAGACTCACTGGCCGTTCAGTAAGCACTCAGCAGACCAGTAAGATATTTTGTCACATGACCATTTGATGGCTTGTCAGTCAGCAGTAAAATGTTGAAGTCATTGTGGAACCTGGCAGAGAGCCAGTGTAAGATGGCTGGGATAATATGCAGATCTTTCTGAAATGAATTGTACTTTGAGCAGGTACAGAATACTCTTTCCTGATCCTCTTCATTACTTCAGGGTGTGTTCTTACTGTCAAACATGTTCATCATTTGACATTTCACTGAGCCACTTACCGCCCCACCTCCCCACCCCCAAAAAAGGCTTGTCATTTACAGTAATATAAAATATTAGCCTGCCCTCATGCAGACACAGAAGAACATAAAATGCTTGTTGACCTGCAGTGTTCTGGACAAAAGAGTTTATTAAAGTAAGCATCCCTGAGACAGACATGATGACATTATGTCAAAATGTATTTCACCACATTAGCATCTGTCTGCATAGTACTAAATGAACCCCTGTTTTTAGTTCAACACAAACAACAATGAAACAATTAGTCTACTTTATGTTCTGAAAAGGGTTGAATTGCTCAACTGACTTAAGTTTTTAAGTTTTTGACTGGAATGAAATAACACAAAACTCATGACACCATGACACAAATTACCATGGTAAAAATGTTTTGTCCAACATGAAACATCTACTGTAGTTTATTCAAGAGCAACAATCAAATCGTATAAACGTAAGAACTCTGTAAAGGTAGATCAAGCATGTTTAGATTAAGCTGGGATACAAGAAACCAAAGTGCAAGAGAGCCGAAATGGATGCCTCCCCACCCACCTTTTTTAATCTTATTGCTTAAAACCACTCTTACTTTAATAGAATTATTGCAAATAGCTGCAGCTTGGCAGGATAACCAGTGAATCATGGTTGACTGTACAGTTCAAAAGGGGTAACTACACCCATGTAATCACAACAATCAATTAAAATCAACACTCAGACATCAAAAGCTCATGAAAACAAGTACTGAATTCTGTACAAGCCGCAGTGGTTTGATCTGCTGGTTGTGCTTTCTAATCTGGTTATTGGTCTGTTTCCTTTGTGTTTGCCTAGATCAGTGGTTCTCAATCTGTCACGCCCCCCTTCAAAAGCCAAAAAAAATTCATGCCCCCCCACCCCAGCATAAGTGGATTTCATTTTTATCAATCATTAACAATCCGGGTGATTGAAGTAAACAAAAGATTCAGGCAAGCAAGATAGCCCTACTAGCATCAGAGCACTTTTGTTTGCTTATGTCACCACATGAATCATATTCATGTAACCTTGGGTGATCAACATCCCCTCCCCCGGTCTAGAAACAGACCCTGACTAGATCGTACCCTGACACACAGCACTTAAAAATCAAATTAAACATTTTCCTCACATACAAAAAAATACAATAAAACACATTACCAATTTCTGTACCGTCTGTTGCACAAGACAGACTTCTCTGTAAGTCACAGACTGCTTAATGGTGGAGTTACATGAAGGAACAAGTCTGCACAGAATGTTTCGTCGTTAAATGACAACAGAGGCTCTTCACCTGAAATAAACAAAGCTTACCCCTCCATAACCCACAGCCACCCACCCATAGTCGGAGCAACATTCACTCCACCTGCCTGGCACATCCCATACCTTTTACAAAACACACATACAATTAATATGAAAGATAATAAAAGTTTCTAATATTGGCAAGCCCCCCCAGAACTGATCATGTTGACAGGAATCTTGTAAAACATAGAAGAAGGCTGACCTTGAGTCGTTATTTAAATAGGTTAGATGTGTATTTTCTAATTGCAAAGCAGTTCAGTAGAGAATATTGTGCATGTTGCATGTAAAAACAAGGCCAGATAAAGAACAAGACTATGTGCTTTCAGACAGCCAATAGTTGCTGCTGCTGCCTCTGTTATTTTAAATGAGCAAACCCTAATTTGCTATACTGCATGCGTCATTTCGTACTGCAAACCATTTACTTTATTTTAAGCTACAACCTGCTCTTTTTAACTACGTGATAAGATTATAGTAGGTGGATAGTAGGTTGTGTTGTCTGATACAAGCACGTAGCCAGGTGGCAGAGTTGCACCCCAGAACACTGACATTGCTAGGCGATAGCCATGGTTACAACCGCTCACTGTCTGAAAGAACGTTAAGAGTCTACAGCCATGCTAGCATCTCTGTTAGGCTGTAGCATGCTAACATGCTCACAATGATAATGCTAACATGCTGATGTTTAGCAGGTATAATGTTTACCATGTTCACCATCTTATTTTAGCATGTTAGCATGCTAACATTTGCTAAATGTCATTAGTTTTGCAGGCATTTGGTCATAGTATTGGACAAATTAAAATTTTGACCTCATGGTGGCGCTATGGGAAAAGTCAGGGGGATTACTAAAGTCAATAGGGTTCATCCTCTGGGGATCATGTCTGTACAGAATTTCATGACAATCCATCTGATAGTTGTTGAGACAGTTCAGTCTGGACCAAAGTGGTGGACCGACTGACCGACCTCATATCACACTCACATGGCCATCCCTATAGCCATGCTGCTAGCATGGCAAACGAAACAAAACCAAACAAAACACATAATCAAAGCAAACAAGACAAGAAAAAAGAACAATAGGCCAATGAACCAAGAAGTATAGAATTATGTCAAAGTAAAAAGCAGCATGCTTGATCATTGGCTCTTAAAGAATCCAATGCAGAAACACAGAACACCAAATATCAGTATCATGAAATCATGAAAGTACTGTAGTGCAACCTACATTTGAAACTACATGACATTTGGTTACATTAACTGGCCAATGATGGCAAACTATTTGAAATATTGACATTCTCTTGATTAAATTAACTCTTGTCTATGATCCATGCCAAATTACAGAAATACTGGATCATCAGTGCAGAAGATGTTCACAAAAATACCTTTGCCAAAACAATCCAAACAATGGACAGAAAAAATACTTTATTGTAAAGTTAGAGCAGTTATGTGTCTAAACCTTTTTTTTTTGAGAAAACTGTGAAAATAAATGTATCTCACGATCAGTGTGATTTTTTTAAAATCAAAAAGCCAGGTTCAGTAGTGCAGTAACATAGAGGTTGTTTAGATGCATGTATGGTGGCAAGCAGAAGCTGTAATATGAACATGTAGGTACATGTAGCTTGATTCCTAGTCAAACTGCTTCAGCACACCCTCCACCAATAAACTGACATGCTTAGTGTTTAAATCATAAAATACTTGAGAGATTGCCTTGCCAGAAGTTTGAAATGCATTAAAAAGTATCTTTTCCCACATCACAATTCAGTGAATTTCTCCTGCACCACCACCTTGCGGTGGGTGGGAGTGGTGCTCACTGTGGTGGTAGAGGAACCCACCACGCTGCTTTGAGAGCCAGCAGATGTGCTGCCCTTGCTGTAGAGGACTCTTTGAGAGCCAGAGACGTCACTCTTCTGGGACAGACCTCCTGCCTCCTGGACCAGCTGCCCTCCGCTGCTTGTTGGTGCTCCAACCACCAGGACTCTCTGAGATCCTGAAAGCCCTCCTGCCTGTAGAGTGCCCCCCTGCACGAGGCAGGTCTGGCTCCCCTTCAGCACTTTCAGTGACCCTGCAGGGACATTGCCCTCCACGACCATCATGGTCTGGGAGCCAGAGAGGTTGCCAGTGTGGATCAGGTTGGCACCACCCCCCTGGACCCTGCTCCTGTCCACTAGCACCATGCCGGAGCCCTGGGCTTGTCCGCTGGACATCACTGTCTGCCCCTGAACGACCACACCTTGGGCAGGTCCAGTCTGGGTGCCGCTAACCAGTACCATGCCCTGCATGTTGGTTGATGCCTCAGTCAGCAGCATGGTGTTCTGAATCTGTGGCTGGACTACGTAGTGCATCGGCTGCAGCACAGGGGTGGTGGTGTAGTAAACAGGCTGCTGCTGCTGTAGCAGGAGCATCTGGCCATGATTTGCCACCCCTTCCTTCACTGTGGTCATCCCTTCCCTTACCGTGGCTGTGCTGTCCTTCACCATCTGAGAATGCTCAGATGTCTCCCTGACCACAGTCTGCCCTGTTTTGGGGATGGCCGGCTGCAGCTTGGGTGGAGGAGGCAGCTGTTGGGCAGTCACCAAACTTGATACTGAGCTCTGAGTGTTGATGGAGGCACTGGGCAGAGGAGTGAACAGTTGTTTGACTTCAGTTGGGATCTTCTTGCCTCCGCACACCTCAGCCAGGGTCTTGAACTTTGGCCCGAGGTCATCAAGGAAGTGCAGGTCATTGTCAGACTCCAGGAGGCTGCAGCAGCCCACTGAGCCAGCAGGGGAGCCATGGCCCTCGTAGTCATAAACCAAAAGACCGTCCTTCACACCAAGGTTCTCATTTCCACTGGTCACCTTCTGTTGAAAAAGAAAAAGGAAACCATCACCAAGGTTACCTTTTTTTGTTAACTGAGTCATTTTTTTTTTAACATTCACGAAACTGTGTTTTAAGGGTTAGGGTTAGGGTTAAAAAACATCTCATTATTAGTAAGGAGAAACACCATAGGCATGTGTATGTTCACATAACACAAACTCACGCCTGTCATCTTAGTCTAAAACAATGGTGGTGCCCAAGAACATGTTCTTAAAAGCTTGTTAGCTTAAAGTCCAATGTGTAGGATATAGTGGCATCTAGCAGTGTTTGGTTTGTCCGTTCTGGGCTACTGTAGAAACATGATGGTGCAACATGGCGACCTCCATAGAAGGAGACCCGCTCCCTCTGTAGATAAAAACGGCTTTTGAAAGGTAATGAAAACACAACGATTCTTATTTTCAGGTGATTATACACTAATGTAAACATACTTATAAATATTATATTCCATTTCTGCCAATAGCCCCTCCTAAATGTTACACACTGGACCTTTAAAGGGCTCTTAAGAGTAAAGGCCAAACTTAACCTTTGCTTTAACTGATGGGAAGTAAACAGTGTGACTCTTTTTGTGAAATTTGCAATTGAGCTTTTCCAGCTACACCTCTTTTATCAAGTTTGATCTGTTTTCCCATCATTTGAAAACCATCAAAATATTCACTGCCAGGACAACAAAAGCCTTCTATAGGTTACAGAGAGGAAAGAGTAAAAATATTTAAATGATTCCTCACCTGAGTGTAGTACTGTCCCAGGAAGTGGTCTGGCAGAGCCATGCCATCATACATTCCTCCACCTACTCCTGATTCTCTGCCCTCAAACTCAGAGTAGAAGCCACTGCCGCTCGGCTGGTTCAACATCCCCCATGTCCTGTCTCTGTGGCCACTTGCAAAACCTTCTTGATAGACGGCCCCGTTCATCCCATCCATGGAAGTGACGGATTTCTGGAAATTCAAGCCTGCCATGGGTGCCATTGCTGAAGTTTTGTTAGCCATGCCCATACCCATGTTGATCATATCTCCATCCAGTTGTGTTGGCATGTTCAGTAGCGGCACTTCCTATCACAGGCCAATGATCCAAATGTCACAAATCACTTAATGCAGCTTTCAAGCAGGCATCATCTCAATAGCAAGCGACCGGTAAGTATGGCAATATTCCTGCCCTCAACAGTGATGGTCATGTTTTTAAAAGGTTAATATGTTGGTCTTACCGTATTCTCTCCCTGGCCCTCAGTGCGGTAGTTAATGAGGTGTGATTTGGTGTCAAAAGGCATCTCAGTAAAACCCCCTGGCAGGCCGGCAGCCCCCCCACATTGGCAAAAGAGCAGCAACAGAGGAATGACTGTAAAAACAACAACAAAGTTTTAGTAAAACTTAATGGCTCCCAAAGTGTGACGTGGGGAGTGCAGTGATCCTCTGGGGTCCTCCAAAAAAGGAGGTGCGGTTTTAATTTACCTGGAACAATAAAATGTGGTTATGTCTTCTCTTGTAATAGGCAATCATGTAGTTCTTTATTACCAACACTAGGTGTTTCTATAACCATT
This sequence comes from Siniperca scherzeri, assembly GCA_027580175.1. NCBI lineage: Eukaryota > Metazoa > Chordata > Actinopteri > Centrarchiformes > Sinipercidae > Siniperca > Siniperca scherzeri. The sequence goes on from CM050859.1 coordinate 138,152, forward strand.
CTGTTGTAAGTTGCATGTTGTAATATGTCTGACATTGTTTGACTTGACTGACAGTCTGGCCTCTTGGGTGTGTTGTCAGACTTGGCTACTGATGCATGCTGGCCAGACCCACAATCACATCTAAAAGTAAAGAGATCTAGGAAAAACTGGGGCTGTTAGAGACTGTGATCTGATTAATTTTTCCACTGCAGCTACTGGTTCCTTGTGGTTGTTGGAGCATTTAAAAGAACCTGAAAACTTATTTTCTCAATCAGCTTCTCACTGTGAGTGATGGGATCCTACATAAACACACAGTTTTGTGCCAAAGTTACAACAGCTGTGGTCATTTCAATACACAGTCCTGATGAAGAATTTACCTAAAGATTTTTAGTTTACTGATGCTTATTTAGTCATGAATATTTAGGTCTTATTGAGGTATCAGCCGACATACAGTATTTGTGGATACTCATACATCAGTTATGAGCTGACATCGGCTAGTCGGGCTCTACTCTTAATGTTTAGTTCTGTATTGAGACCACTTCTCTGACATCCTAGGCTTTGTCTTGATGTTCTGCCAATTTAAAGTTGCAGCTACTATTCCATGTTACTCCAGATTTTTACCTGCATATCTAAAGTATTTACAGACCTGTCCACCAGATAAACCTTTATTTACTCTCTACATGGTACTACTAACTTTTAATGGGGTTGTGTATAGTATGTAATAGTCTTCAATTACTGTCATTAGGTAACATATGTATTCAGAATATTTATTTTAAGTATCGGTGTCCCACATATTGTTACGGTACAGACTGGCAGGGGACACCGGGTTGACCAAGAATGCTCTTTATTGAAGTTCAACCAGAGAGAGAGTGGGTATGATGAGAGTGAAGCATTGAGGACTAGGATGAAGGTCGCTGGAGGAGGAAGATCGCCGGAGAAGGAAGATCGCTGGAGAGGAAGATCGCTGGGGTAAAGTAGGCGCTGGGGTTAAATTGCCGAGTGGCATGTAGAGTCCTACGTGTGAACGTGGTCGGACACATACTGAGGTGAGGGGTGTGCTTATGTACTGGCTGTGATTGGGGCTAATGGAGAGCAGGAGTGTAACTGGGAGCAGGTGTGGGTGATTATAGGCTGGTGAGGCCTGGTATATCTGTGACAGTACCCCCCCCCCAACGTGGTGGCCTTCCCCCACCACGGGGAGCGGGCTGATCAGGGTGACAGGCCGGAGCCTGGGCAGGTGTGGAGATGGGAGGCCTCGGATGGACGACCAGGAGCTTGGCCCCGGGTGGAGCTGGGGACCTCGGGCGGACGACCAGGAGCTTGGCCCCAGGTGGAGCTGGGGACCTCGGGCAGACGGCGTCGACGGTGAAGGCTGGGACCCTCTGGAGGACGGCGGTGATGGCGAAGGCTGGTCACCTCAGGCGGACAGCGGCGACGGCGAAGGCTAGGACCTTCTGGAGGACGGCGGCGACGGCGAAGACTGGGGCAAGCCGGCGACAGGACATCGGAACCGGAGGCTGGTGGCGGCTGAGCCTCTAAACTGGAGGCTGGTGGCAGCTGGACATCAAGACATGGGTCCGGCGACTGGACATCGGGGAGCTGCTGCCATCCCGCAGGAAGTGAGGGCTGCTGCGATCCAGCAGGGACTGGAGGAGGCAGCTGCGGCCGCGGAGCTGGGACTGGAGGAGGCTGGCAGCTGGGAGACAGAACTTCGGTGCAGACAGGCAGCGGGCTGGCTGTCGGGAGATTGGTCGGCAGACGCGTGGGATGCAGACTGGTTGACGACCTGATGACCGGCGGGCAAAACTCCTCCCAGAGGAGTGTTAAGAACCGTGCCAAAGAGTTGAGGACTGCCTTGTCTCGCGCCCCTATGGATCCCGCCCAACTCAGCACCGGGCCTACCAGCCAGAGGACCACGAAGGCCACCCTGGACCGTTCAGTCGGGAAATGGGATGGATCCATGTGGAAAACTAGGCAACACCTTACCAGAAACTCCTCGCATTGCTCTGGTTCGCCTTCGAAGTTTTCTGGTAGTCTTCGTTTGCCTTTCAGCGAGGGATGGGTGAGGAGGTATTGTTGTACCAGTTCTTCCAGGTCCAGGAGGGGCCCTTCAGAGCTCGGGGCTGCCTGCTGATTACAGACAGGAGGGGCTGGCTGCTGCGGTTCGACGGAGGTGGATGGTTCCAGTGGCGCTGGGGCTGGAGACAGCGAGGGAACTGGCAGATCACTGGGCGGTGGAGTCGGTGAGCAGAGTGCTGAGGATACAGGCGGGTGCCCTCCTCGAGCCCGACGGGTGCCCCGACCGGTCTTCGGTACGGTGGGCTGTGTGTGTAGCTTCCGGGGGTATAGCCACAACACCCCATCTTCATCCACCACAGACTCAAAAAACAGCTCCGGTCTGGCCCTTGGCATGGTGAGGTGGAGGGTTGAGGAAGGAACCTGTGGGAATGCCGGCGTAGTCCTTCAGTATCAGTCTGACCATCTGTTACGGTACAGACTGGCAGGGGACACCGGGTTGACCAAGAATGCTCTTTATTGAAGTTCAACCAGAGAGAGAGTGGGTATGATGAGAGTGAAATGTTGAGGATGGAGATGAAGGTCGCTGGAGAGAGAGGATCACTGGAGGAGGAACATCCCCAGAGAAGGAAGATCGCTGGGGTAAAGTAGGCGCTGGGGTTAGATTGCCGAGTGGCATGAAGAGTCCTACGTGTGAACGTGGTTGGACACATACTGAGGTGAGGGGTGTGCTTATGTACTGGCTGTGATTGGGGCTAATGGAGAGCAGGAGTGTAACTGGGAGCAGGTATGGGTGATTACAGGCTGGTGAGGCCTGGTATATCTGTGACACATACAGTATGAATCTATAATTCTGTTGACATTTAGGAAAGTCCCTAAGTATTATTTCACATTTGAAAACTCAGGTACACTATCTATGACCATTAGCTTTGGTCTTGGTTTTGAATAATTTGCTCTGGCCTTATCTTTGGCCTAAACTGGACTGAACTCAACCTGTCTTGGGACTGTCTTGAGCACAGTGAGGGTGTTTGATTACACACCCCTTTATCAGAATGAGCATCACATCATACTTACGTAGTAAGAGCAGCAGGCCCAAGAATAGCAGTCCGATGCCTGCAGGTCCTAACTCTGCTCCTTTGCTGGGCTGACCATGGGCTCCTCGTTTCCCACACACCACTCCATCCTCACAAGTACAAACTTGGACTTTCACCTTCTGTGGTTCTGGACAGGCCTCTCCCTGCCCATCCCTCACCACAAATTCCACCTCATAGAAACCAAGCCACATGGACTCCTGGGCTCTCAGGATAGCTGCAGTGTCTGCCAGCAACAAGACAAACATGAAAAGTGTAGTTATCAATACTCTGCTTTACTCTAAAGTTAATAGTATTCTGGATTAAACAGTCAATGTTAAATTAGGTTTTTCCATATTCTAGTTTAAAAACAAGGTTCCATTCTGGTAGTTCACTGGTCTGAGATGCATAACAAGTGTCCTGGTCAAAACAAGCTTAGTACTAGTTTTAAGGTCATATCCTGTTGTTTGTGAAGCTTAAAGCAACTCGTGTAGAATTTGAACATTTTTCACTTTGGCAACCCCTAGTTGTAAAAAAAAAAAAAAAAAAAGAAACAAATCTGTGGCAGACACCAAGTAACTAACTTTAACTTTCTAATTTTACATCATTACATTTGTGTATTTTTATATCTATCTCCCATAACTTTTAAATAATTGGCAGCATTCTCCTCACCATTGAGATGCTCCACTTTCCATTTGCCCTCAGTGCCCTCTGGGACGATGACAAAGTCAAAAGGAGGTCCGTTCGGGAATACATCCTCATCTTCAGCGTTCACAATAATAGAATCACCCGTGGTACACATAGTCTGAATGTTACTGGTCAGGGTGGGGCAGTGGTCATTAAAATCTTCCACCTGGATGGCTACGGTGCCGGTGGCTGTTTTAGCAGGCGTGTCTGCGTTGGAAAAACAGAAATCAGAACAGATCATTCAGCATTTCCTTTGTTTCTATTCCCATTCTTTAGAGACAAGTTCAGAGACAAATGCTTCACTCCCCCTGCCAGTGGACAACAGGTGTACACAACTGTTTGCCCTGCTAGTGGTGGGGCCTAATGGCACACTCAGACTGAAGGTGAAGCAACTTTTCTCCTTGAGTTATTTACATGAATTTGACTGCTGGACTGTTTGTGCAGTCTGTGTTTATTACTACAAACAGCCAGTGTACTGACTGTACAGATGTTAGTGGTAATTAGCTAGCAACTTACTGGATATGTGTTTATGTTACAGATCAGAACTTATAACTTATCAGAAACTTTTTTTCTGCAGTTTCTCATACAAACCCATACAGCCTTTATCTGGGCACAGATTCTTTATTTTCACCTCATTTTGTGCTGCCTAGAGCAAATTAGCATTTTTCCACATACCATAAATCCAGTACATTCATGCCCCCCACAGGATGACCCATGTTACGGAAATTATAATTATACTGAAACTTAAATATAAGTTTACTAAGTATGTAAGTATACCTGTAAGTATACTTAATTATACTGAAAACCGCCGTCTGCATTTCCATGACATTTGCTGTGGATGTTGATCATCCCCAGAGGATGAATCCTAATCCTACTTGTATTTAGCAGCTGGGGAAACTTGTGGATGAAAATTGCACAAAATAACTCTCATCTCTCATCTATTGGGAAGTTTGTCATGAAATTTTTCATCTATGCTCCCGAAAGGACAATATTTTGTGATTTTGATGACTATATGGCCTTTTCTCTAGAGCCATCCTCAGAGCAAACTTTACATTTTAGCTCCACTATTGGCAAGGCTGTAAAATTAGCAAAAATTGTCAGTTATCATTGGGGTACATGGGGTAAACGCTGTAGCCTGTAGATGTTGCTAGCAGAGTTTAGACTTTTAAGCTTGATATATCATACCTTTCCACAGCTACTTCACAAAGAGTACTAGTCTGACATGTAAATCATATGAAGCTGGGGCAGACACATAGTGGAAGAGTGTACCTTCTGTAATGCAAAGTACTTTAGCAAAATATGTCCCATTGACCAGGAATGGAGATTCTCTGTCAGGCATCTTGTTCAGTTTGATCTCAGCTGTCTTTGGGTCGATGGTTAGCCAGTTGTCAGGGTCTGAGCCCTTTGCATACCTACAGCAGAAATAAGCTGTGTCAGTTATTATCATTGAGTGTAGAAAATTAAGCTGACACTGTAGTTTTAACTGCAGAGGCTTTCAAGTGTATGTGTTTGTGTATGCACTGACCTGACATTCTCAGCTGGTTTCCCAGTGTCTCCATCTATTGCAGTGTAGTGGGCAATAACATCATTAATGTTGATGGAGTGGCCGCCCTCTGAGATGGGAATAGCTTTGACTTTGGGGTTAAAATGTGGTCCCTCAGGCTGGTTCTTTACATTGATTTTTATCGGATAGGTTTTAAATGTGGTCCCACTTTGCCATGATGATCCTCCAGACCCACCTCCTGCACCAGCACCCCTGCCCCCACCCCCTGCCCCACTTGCTCCCCTGCCCCACTTGCCCCCTGCCCCCTGCTCCCCTGCCCCCTGCCCCACTTCCCCCTGCTCCCCACCCCTCCAAAACTTATACCAGCTCCAGCATTTACCCCAGATCCATCATACAGTGGAGCCTTGTTTCTCACAGCTAGTCCAAGTTCAAGGTCCCTCACATCCTCATAATCCACAGCCTGTGAAATGGCACACACAAATACAAAGGACACAGCTTATTATTATTACAGTAACAGATATTAACATTTGTCTACAATACAGGCTAACTAAATTGAGTAAAATGAGGATTGAAATGCAGTTGCTGTTTTTGTGTACATCTGTAATGTTAAGGTAATGTTCCATGGATGAGTCATTTTCACTTGATTAAAAAGCATTGTTGATTAGTAGATGAGACAGAATCTTGGTTTGAGTTTAGCATTATAGTTTGGCCTGTCTTTTAGGCCTCCACCTATGGGACCTGGTCAGGCTCTGCCCGAAGGTATGATATGGGGCTGATACCTCGTGGGCCCACCACTTGCAAACAGGTTCTGGCAAACTGTCAAGACAACCCAGGAATGGGTGGCAAGGCATCGTACAGGCTGTTTTCAGCAGGGAGGAGAAATGCTGACCCAGAATGAAGATACTGTCGGACAGTGGAAAGAACACTTTGAGGAACCCTTGAAGCTAACTGTCCTTCATAGAGGAGGCAAAGCTGGAAGGCTTGGGGGAAGCCATGTCCATTTCTCTGGCAGAGGTCACAGACATAGTCAAAAAGCTCTGCAGTGGCAAGGTGTCAGGGCTGAATGAAATTTGTCCTGATATGTTGATGACTCTGTATATTATGGGGTGTCTTGGTTGGCATGCCTATTCAGTGTCACATGGAGGTCAGGCACAGTGCCTGTGGACTAGTAGACCAGGGTGGTGGTTCCCATTTTTAAAAAACAGAGGAACAGAGGGTGAGCTCCACCACTATATATACTCTATATACATGTGTTTTTTACGTGAGGCATATTAAATCTACCCTGGAATGAAATGTGCTATATAAGTATATGTATAACGTTTGCTTTGCTTTGCTATGACTGTCGCTGGTCACCGGAGTGAGAGTTTTGTCCACATTCTTGAAAGGAAGTTAAGTGCATTCTCGGCATTGGGCTCCACCAGTATTGTACCTAATCACTGATTCTGAAGACAGAATCTCAAGGTGCAGCCAAGGTGTGGAGAGTGTCTAGTATGGGGGCCTCAGTATTGCGGCACTATAAAAACGATTGCTCCCTTCGAATTAAGAGTGAGTCACTGCCCCATGTGATTAAGTTTAAGTTTCTTGGGTTCTTTTTCATGAGACAGTACACAATGGATCATGAAATCAACAGTCAACAGTAATGCTGATGCTGTACCGGACTGTTGTGGTGAAGAGGGAGCAGAGCCTGATGGTAAGCTATCGATCTACGTTCCAACCCTTATATATGGTCATGAGGTTTGGGTGACAACTGAATGAATAAGATCACAGATTGCAGTGGTTCTCTCCAGAGAAAACCGTTGCTTCTTTGCATTGAAAAGACTCGTGGTTCGAGCATCCGACCAGACCCAGAACACTCTGAAGGGACTACATATCCAATCTGGCCTGGGAATACCTCAGGATCCCTCAGTAGGACCTGACAGATGTGGCTAGGGAGAAAAACATATAGGCTACCTTGCTTAGCCTTGCTTGAAGAATAGAGAACCTCCTAGGCTTTTGGACAAATGTTTGTTCTTATATACCACTGGATGATGACAGTTAGTTGATTCATGTCCAATTCACCTTAAATATATTGCAAATTGATGGGCTTTGTTAAATCCAACCTTCCCTCCTGTAAAACACTGACCCTGTGACCTTTTTTATGTCTTGCAGGCACTCTAAAAGCTTTTGTTTCTGAGTTACTACTTTTATACTCATGTCTACAACTACTTCTTTCATGGTGGGCGAGTTACTTGTTTTCATCCGTTGTGTATGAAGCATGATCACTGCATTTACACTCCTGTGTTGCCCATTCAGCAGTACCTTGTCAAGCATTAGGATGCCCTCGTTGGTGTTGGGGTCTGTTCTGATGCTGAAGTACCCTGCCTCGTTGCCTTTGACAATGTCAAACACAGCTTCCCAGTTGTCTGTGTTCTTCAGGTCCCGGTCCTCTGCTTTAATTCTCATCACTTCCACACCCTGTGTGTTCTCCTCAATGCTGCTCTCGTACTGCAAGTAAGACACATTATGAGATGACTTCTCATTAACTGACTTCGACAATTAATTCATCTAAGCCATCAACATGTCTCTTAGACCCCACTAGGCTGCTTAAAGACGTTGTACCCTTAATTAGCACTTTTTTACTGGATATGATCAAACTGTCTTTATTAACAGGCTATGTACCACAATCATTTAAAGTAGCTGTAATTAAACCGCTTCTTAAAAAGCCCACTCTTGATCCAGGGGTTTTAACTAACTATAGACCTATATCTAACCTTCCCTTTCTTTCTAAGATCCTTGAGAAAGCAGTCGCCCATCAGTTGTGAGACAACATAAGATAACAATAGTTTATTTGAGGATTTTCAGTCAGGGTTTAGAGTGCATCATAGCACAGAGACAGCACTGGTGAAAATTACAAATGACCTTTTAATTGCATCAAACAATGGACTTGTCTCTGTACTTGTCTTGTTAGATCTTAGTGCTGCGTTCAACACCATTGACCACCACATCCTATTACAGAGACTGGAACATGTAATTGACATTAAAGGAACTGCAGTAAGCTGGTTTAAATCCTATCTATCAGATTGATCTCAGTTTGTACATGTTAACGATGAGTCCTCCGTGCACGCCAAAGTTAGTCACGGAGTTCCACAAGGTTCTGTGCTGGGACCGATTCTATTCAGCATATATATGCTTCCTCTAGGCAGTATTATTAGGAAACACTCCATAAACGTTCATTGCTATGCAGATGATACCCAATTATATCTATCGATCAAGCCAGATGAAACTAACCAGTTAACTAAACTTCAAGCATGCCTTACGGTCATAAAGACCTGCATGACCTGCAACTTTCTGATGTTAAACTCTGTCAAAACTGAAGTTATTGTACTTGGTCCAAAACACCTCCGAGACACATTATCTAAAGATATAGTTACTCTAGATGGCATTGCCCTGGCCTCCAGCAGTACCGTAAGGAACCTCGGAATTATCTTTGATCAGGATTTATCCTTTAACTCCCACATGAAACAAACTTCAAGTACTGCCTTTTTCATCTCGCCTAAAAATCAGGCACATCCTGTCTCAAAATGATGCCCAAAAATTTGTGCATGCATTTGTTACTTCTAGCTTGACTACTGCAATTCCTTATTATCCGGCTGCCCGAATAAGTCCCTTAAGACTCTCCAGTTGATCCAGAATGCTGCGGCATGTGTACTGACAAGAACTAGGAAAAGAGATCATATTTCTCCAATATTAGCTTCTCTGCACTGGCTCCCTGTAAAATCCTTCTCCTCACCTACAAAGCTCTTAATGGTCAGACACCATCGTATCTTAAAGATCTCATAATACCACATTATCCAACTAGAACACTGCGCTCCCAGGATGCAGGGTTACTTGTGATTCCTAGAGTCTCCAAAAGTAAGATGCGAGCCAGAACTTTCAGTTATCAAGCTCCTCTCCTGTGGAATCAGATTCCAGTTTGGGTTCGGGAGGCAGACACCATCTCCACATTTAAGGGTAGGCTTAAGACTTTCCTCTTTGATAAAGCTTATATTAGGGCTGGCTCAGGTGAGTCTTGAACCATCCCTTAGTAATGCTGCTATAGGCCTAGACTGCCAGGAGACTTCCCATGATGCGCCTCTTTCCTCTCTCCTTCTCTCCCTCTCCATCTGTATACATTTTTATCCCATTACTGCATGTTATTAACTCAACATCTTGTCTCTCCCGTAGTTTTGTGCTTTCTCGTTTCTCTCCTCTCTCCTTCTGTCACTTTCAGCAGGTATTTCTGCCTCCGGAGCTGCAGAGACTGGATCTGTGGTTGTAGGCCACCTGCTGCCCCTGTGTTCCTGCTCGACAACGGCTACTACAGTTGTTGTTATTGGCTCTGTTACTGATGCTGACATTATTTTTCCTATAGCTGTCATTCCTATTATTACTAATTTATTAATAATGACACTACAATTACTATTCTAAAAATATTCTACGTGGTCTTTGCATTCTGATTACCACTAAGCCACAGCTGCCCTACAGGTGTTTCAGCAGTATTTGTTTTAACAACACATTTGTTGATTAGCATTTCTTTAACTTTAGTGCGTGATCTATAACATGAGCACATCACCATTTTCATACATTCTTTTTTCCTCAAAAGAAAACATTGAAACCATGCAACTCTGAAAACCCTCATGGAAACCATTTCTTCTTGCACCAATATGCAGTATAACATGTTGATATAGAAGAGTCTGAGAAAGAAAACTACCTCCTCTTTTTCCAGAGTGGGGAGGTTGTCATTCACATCTCGGACATTAATGGTAACAGTGCCGGTTCCACTGTTTCCCCCTGGTTTGCCATTTAGGTCTTGACCTCTCACCGTCAGAATGTAGCAATCTGCTCTCTGAAATCAGAAGACATTATAAAATCAGAAATAAAACAAACTTTGAAAGGTGAACTATGATGAATGTTTGCTGTATGGGTGCATCTTGGATAAGACAGAGTAACAACTGCCATTTACAGCAATTATAGGATCCACAGCCACTGAATGAATGTCTGGGCTGTCCAAAGTCACTCAAAGTGAGAGCAGGGACTAAGGACTTTGCTGTATGTGTCAGTCAAATTCCCCAAATGATCTAATAATGGGAAATTATCAAGCTACAGAATGAACAGTACTGTTAAGTACTATGCGAACTATGTGAGGCATGCACGTTTTCAGTGCCTGAAATTTTACAATATTATAGGTGACAATGCATCCTGTGGGGAAGGTATTGAACTCTATGTTTCTCTTTAATGCTGCAATACCTGTATATTTCTAAGTGTGTAGTAGGTATGAATAAGAAGCAAATGATCAGGAATCCTATAGCCCCCCCCCCCAAAAAAAACACCATCACTTTAATTAATGTTGCCTTAAAGCTGCAAAAATTTTATATTTTGGTCACTCTGGGGCAATGTAACAAATATATACACATATATAATGAATATCTTAATTTAATGTTGTTATGGTGACCATGTTAGCAGATGACTCCCTATTAACACATCCAGCAGACATGGAGCACATTAGCAATTATTTTGAGTTGTGTTTTTGGCCGCCTGATGAATTTAGTCCAATACTCACAATGCTCCACTATGTTCACAAGCTAGTTCCTAACTTTGTCACTGTGGGAGTTGGTGCTGGGCAGGTAGCGTACAATGCGTTTATCAGAGCTTTTTTTGCTGTTTCCATCTGCCTGCTGCTGCTGGAAACTAGTCCCATAAGAGCAGATATGGGGGCCGGGAAACCAAAACAATGAGCTGAAAGAAGCTAAAAAGCTCTGTAGAGCTGAGGGGAGCGCCAGAGTTGAGTGACATTTCTTTGTGGGTTAATCACTTTCAGCAACACTTCTCACTTCACAAATAGTCATTTGATCCATTGTTATGTAATAATGCTGCTTTGAGCAGCTTCTAGTATGTATAGGTCACCATATTGTGTTGGTAGAATTAACAATCATAAAAAAAAGTCATGAGGGCGAGAATGGAAAGAAGTAAATTGGCACAGGGGAAGGACTCCACTTGTTACTAACTTGTCAACACCTTCTTGACTGAATGTGATTAGTGGTTGGATTAGCTGACATTGATCAGCTGACGGAGCGCAAAATTTCAGTTCTCTGCAATTGGCAATGGCCCTGTGGATGTGTTGGTGTAGTTCATACTGTACCTCTCTGTCCAGGGCAGAATTTTTGACAGAGATGATCCCTTCATTGGAAATGGAGAACATGTCATGAGGTGGATTCTGATCTACGATGGTATAAGCGATCTGAGAGTTCTCATGCCCTGGTTCATCAGCATCAGTTGCAGTTATTTTCATAACTGAAGTCCCTGTAAAACAGCATTAAATGAAACAGTCATTTAACTTAAAGATGCCCTGTATAGTTTTGTTGTGAATAAACTAAAGTTATGTGGCTCTACCACTAAGCCACAGTTGCCCCGTTTACTTGCTCACTTTCACAGCTGTGTAGCTAGTAACATCAAATCATATTCATGCAGGTATACAGCTTGGACATTATAACCTGAAACCTCACTATTATTCTGCAGATTACACTCATGCCTGCACCATTTTCTGCTGCAGCTTCCACCACCACAACAACCTCCACCATATGTGCTATATTTTTGGTATTGTTGATTGAACTAAGATTGAATGTTTGTGTATGTTTTTATTAAAGGGGATTATCTCAGTAGAATTCTTGCTCTTCAGATTGTTTGAGAGCTCCCTCATAGAGCAGAACCTTTTCTGCCAAATCTAACTGTGTAACTGTTATAAATGGTCAATTCCTTGATGTGTCTCTAGGGCTGGGTATCAAACTTCTCCAGTCAAACGATACCTGCATTTGATCCTTTTTTTTACCCAGATCTAGTATGGTTTTGCCGGCAGCCAATCACTGCACGCGGTCTTCAATTTAATATGATGTGTAATGTGTATTTGCTGGGGAAACTTCAGCTCACAATCCTCTGTATCAGCATCCCCGCTGGCCTTGCGTTTGTTTGTTTTTTTGCAGTTGGTTTGTAAAACAGACACATCCAGAGCTACACATACCCTAATACAACCTCTTTGCTTGACTCATACTGTTAATTCATGGTTTGTCAGAACTAATGTTTCTCATTACTCTGATAAACAAGGCTGGTCTCGTTCTCTGTATATAGGCTACACTTCTCATTTTTACTTGTGTGCACAAATTAAAGAACACTTTCAAAATGTGTGTTAAAATCAATTGGATAGGGAGGAGTGGTTGCAGTTTGTGCACCTTAATGTTTCCATTCACATGAAGGGTATCCAATGAAAAGTAGGGGGAAAAAAGTATCAAATGAAGTACTCTATTGGTATCGGTATTACTTTAAAGGTACTGGTATTGTAATTGTTTTAATCAGAGAAGCAAAACTCGCATGGCCTTGTATTGCCAATTAGTCATTGCTCAATTCCATTAAGCATATCCTGGGGTTCTGTCATTCTTAAGTAGGGGGAGAAATGTTGCTGCCTTTAAAGTTGGCCCTGTGTGTGTGGATGGGAGGACATTGCTCCCAAAGTGTGTTTAAAAGACTTCCAGTGTGAGCTGATGTCATCTGTCTCAATCTAAAATGACAAAACTGTGAGAAAAGACTTTATATGGGTGACCTAAGTACACTGCAGAGTTTTTAACCCCACTGTTCGACATTTTATTGTATTTTCACAATACATTAGTACTGCAAGATACTGCAATTGTCCTTTTACAGTAGCTTGTCTGTAACAATGTTTGTGTACTGTAAGTATGCTTAACAGTTAAACAGTGGTACAGTAAATGTGTTTTACAGTATAACAGCTTTACTGTATATACTGTATGTTTTACAGTAAAACTTCACGACTCTAAATGTCTCACGGTAACATGAAGGAGTATTTCTCCAAGATTAAACATCTGTACGCAAATTTAGCAGTAAAACAAAATATTCTGAAAATATCCTATAAGCTGAACTGAATTAAATAAATCTGATAAAGAGGTATTAGTCTGGATATAATTAATAAAACATCTATTATCCACAGATTAGTACAAAATTTGTACAATTACCTTTCCCTATACAAGACACTTTACAAACCATAGGAAACTACAAAACACTATACTGTTGGAAACCACAAATGTTGTGCAACACACACAAACATGAAAGCATGAGCATAATTTAAATACCAAGAAGCTGTAAACTAGCAAGGGCTGATAGTTTAAATGTGTGTAGTAAAAGGACACACATCTCTACATTAGTATGAAAAGAGAATACATCACAATATTGTTGGCAGTGTATTGATACTTTTTGGTAAGAGAAAAAAAAAACAAGACTGCAGAGTTAACATTGCTTAAACCCCAACACTAGTGTTCTTCCATGTCTTAGCACATTTACTGCTAACAATATTTAAACAATGGAAAAAAAATCAATGGTGTGTGAGTAGGTGTGAAAGACCTGAGAGTCGAACACTGAGCATCACAGTCACAGGCTATGTTGTTGGAAAATCAAACCCAGGAGAAGAATGGGAAAATAAGGATTTCTTGTGCATGTATGGTAGCTTCTTGTATTAGACAGGTTACTACAATTAGTCCAGCAAATGTCCAAGCAGGGTAGTGTTCTTTGGTCAGTCTTTAAAAGTAGTACATTGCAAGTGCGCATTCACCAGTCCGCATGCTGCCTGTTGCCGTAGCTCCGTCTCGTCGTCTTACTTTTTCCAACTTTTAACTTTCCTTTTTTCTTCCAAACTTGAGTAACTTGTGTGTAAGTGTAATTTAAACTACGCTCTTTGCGAAAATGAGGGTAGATAGTGTTTTTGTACTTTTTTTCGCTGTGGAACTTCTTCATCTGCTACTCGGTCGGGGCACCGCTGCAGATGAAGAAGCTGAAGCCGAGCAGCATGGCGCCCAGGACCACCGATGTCCCCACTGAGATCTGGAGGAGGACACACCGAGGATGCAGAGGTGGAACGAAGCGGCGAGGGAAGAGAGAGGGGTGCAGACAAAAGAGACTTAAGAACAAGAGATTTAAGCCTTCTCTTGTCATGGGCAACGTGAGATCGCTGGCGAATAAAATGGACGAGCTAACGGCGTTAGCCCGGAGTCAAACGGAGTTTCATGAGTGTAGTTTGATGTGCTTCTCAGAGACATGGCTACACCAGGATATCCCGGGCCATAACGTTTCCATCGACGGCTTTCAGACTGTTCGGGCCGACAGGGATCACACCGGTAGCGGTAAGCGGAAAGGCGGCGGGCTTGCTGTTCTGGTCAACAACAGATGGTGTAACCCTGGTCACATTACCATCAAGCAGAGTATCTGTAGCCCGGACATCGAACTGTTAGCTGTGGGACTCCGGCCATATTATCTGCCACGTGAATTCTCACATGCCATTGTTGTGGCTGTTTACATCCCCCCCTCTGCTAACCCGGCATCGGCGTGCAACGCCATTCACACCGCCATAGCACATCTCCAGACTCAACACCCGAGTGCACTCATTTTAATCTCGGGTGACTTCAACCATGTCAGTGTTTCAACAACACTGACTAATTTCACCCAGTATGTGAGCTGTCCTACTAGAGAGGAGGACACTGGACCTGCTGTATGCTAACGTTAAGGATGCATACAGCTCTTCCCCTCCCCTCTGGGTAGGTCAGACCACAACCTGGTTTACCTTAAACCCTGCTATGTGCCTCTGGTTAAAAGGCAGCCTGCGACCACAAGGACAGTGAGGAGATGGTCAGGGGAGGCCTACGAGACACTGCAGGAATGTTTTGAGGTGACAAATTGGGATGCACTCTGTGAACCTCATGGAGAGGACATTGACGGGCTCACTGAGTGCATCACTGGCTACATTAACTTCTGTGTGGACTGCAATGTCCCAGCCAAGATGGTCCATTGTTACCCAAATAACAAACCGTGGGTAACAAAGGACATCAAGGACATTCTGAATGCCAAGAGAAGGGCCTTTACTGATGGTAATAGGGAGGAGGTGAGGGCTATCCAGGCTGACCTGAAGGTGAAAATCAGGGAAGCCAAGGAGAAGTACAGGAGGAAGCTGGAGCGGAAACTCCAGCAGAACAACATGAGGGAGGTCTGGAGTGGCATGAAGAGCATCACTGGCTTCAGATCGACTGGCAGCAGAGGAGTTGAAGGCAGCTTGGACAGGGCCAACAAACTCAATCTGTTCTTTAACAGATTCGACACACCGGCTCCTGCTCATCCCCCCTCTAACTCAGCTGCTGTCGGCCCTCAAGCTCCTCTGAGTACTCTGCTCCCCCCTACCCATCTGTAACTTCTGCTGTGTGCCTGACTGCTGACCAGGTGAGAGGACAGCTGAGGAATCTCCACTCAAGCAAGGCAGCAGGCCCCGATGGCGTTAGCCCCAGGGTGCTAAAAGCCTGTGCCCCCCAGCTATGTGGAGTCCTTCAACATGTCTTCAACCTGAGCCTGAGTCTTCAAAGGGTCCCTATTCTGTGGAAGACATCTTGCCTCGTTCCTGTGCCGAAGACGCCACGCCCCAGTGACTCCAAGGACTACAGACCGGTGGCACTGACCTCCCACATAATGAAGACCCTGGAGAGACTAGTGCTGGAAAAGCTGCGGCCGATGGTCAGACCCCTCCTGGACCCCCTTCAGTTCGCCTACCAGCCCCGGCTGGGAGTTGAGGACGCCATCATCTACCTGCTTAACCGCATCCACACCCACCTGGACAGGCCGGCAAGCACGGTGAAGATCATGTTTTTTGACTTCTCCAGTGCTTTCAACACCATCCGGCCTGCCCTGCTGGGAGAGAAGTTGGCAGCGATGCAGGTGGATGCCCCCCTCGTGTCCTGGATTGTGGACTACCTGACTGGCAGACCACAGCACGTGCGCCTGCAGCACTGTGTGTCGGACAGCGTGGTCAGCAACACTGGGGCCCCTCAGGGGACTGTCCTCTCTCCCTTCCTCTTCACCATCTACACCACAGACTTCAGCTACCACACAGAGTCCTGCTACCTTCAGAAGTTTTCTGATGACTCTGCTGTGGTGGGATGTATCAGCGGTGGTGATGAGACGGAGTACAGGGCTGTGGTGGGTAACTTTGTTTCTTGGTGTGAGCAGAACCATCTGCAGCTCAATGCGACAAAGTCAAAGGAGCTGGTTGTAGATCTACGGAGGGCCAAGGCACCAGCGACCCCGGTTTCCATCCAGGGGGTCAGTGTGGACATTGTGGAGGACTACAAGTACCTGGGAGTACACTTAGATAACAAACTGGACTGGACCAAGAACACTCAAGCTGTTTACAGGAAGGGCCAGAGCCGCCTCTATTTTCTGAGGAGGCTGAGGTCCTTCAACATCTGCTGAAGATGTTCTATGAGTCAGTGGTGGCCAGTGCTATCCTGTATGCTGTTGCATGCTGGGGCAGCAGGTTAAAGGTAGCGTACGCAAACAGACTCAACAAACTGATCTGTAAGGCCAGTGCCTGTGGCCATCAAACTATTTAACTCCTCCCTCTAAGGGTTAGTCTGTTTGACCCTAGGTCACTAAACTGGACATTGACATTGAGCATTACATCTCCGCCATAATTAATAATAATTGTGCAATATTCTGTGTAATACTTCCGTGCAATATTAGTTTTCCCTTGTTAGTTTTTTCTTATTTATTGCTACTGAAACTATATACCTCAATTACTCTTGACAGTACATGCACCTCCGCTTATTAATATTATTTATTACATAAGGAGTTACATTGTATTTAGACTGTACTTTCATCACCAACCAGTAAACCCACTTGGTACTTGACAATTTGTTTATCTTATACTTATACCGACAGGATACTTATTTCTGACCTGTTTTATAGTGTTTATTTTTTCTAGTACTTTCTCCTGTGTGCACTGACGTAAAGACGAGCTGCTGTAACAAAGAGTTTCTACGGGATCAATAAAGTATTTCTGATTCTGATTCTGATTCTGATATCTGAGGTAATTTCTTATATATGAATACACAAATTATTTACCATAAATTGGAAAAAGCTGCGGCCGATGGTCAGACCCCTCCTGGACCCCCTTCAGTTCGCCTACCAGCCCCGGCTGGGAGTTGAGGACGCCATCATCTACCTGCTTAACCGCATCCACACCCACCTGGACAGGCCGGCAAGCACGGTGAGGATCATGTTTTTTGACTTCTCCAGTGCTTTCAACACCATCCGGCCTGCCCTGCTGGGAGAAGCTGGCAGCGATGCAGGTGGATGCCCCCCTTGTGTCCTGGATTGTGGACTACCTGACTGGCAGACCACAGCACGTGCGCCTGCAGCACTGTGTGTCGGACAGCGTGGTCAGCAACACTGGGGCCCCTCAGGGGACTGTCCTCTCTCCCTTCCTCTTCACCATCTACACCACAGACTTCAGCTACCACACAGAGTCCTGCCACCTTCAGAAGTTTTCTGATGACTCTGCTGTGGTGGGATGTATCAGCGGTGGTGATGAGACGGAGTACAGGGCTGTGGTGGGTAACTTTGTTTCATGGTGTGAGCAGAACCATCTGCAGCTCAATGCGACAAAGTCAAAGGAGCTGGTTGTAGATCTACGGAGGGCCAAGGCACCAGCGACCCCGGTTTCCATCCAGGGGGTCAGTGTGGACATTGTGGAGGACTACAAGTACCTGGGAGTACACTTAGATAACAAACTGGACTGGACCAAGAACACTCAAGCTGTTTACAGGAAGGGCCAGAGCCGCCTCTATTTTCTGAGGAGGCTGAGGTCCTTCAACATCTGCTGAAGATGTTCTATGAGTCAGTGGTGGCCAGTGCTATCCTGTATGCTGTTGCATGCTGGGGCAGCAGGTTAAAGGTAGCGTACGCAAACAGACTCAACAAACTGATCTGTAAGGCCAGTGCCTGTGGCCATCAAACTATTTAACTCCTCCCTCTAAGGGTTAGTCTGTTTGACCCTAGGTCACTAAACTGGACATTGACATTGAGCATTACATCTCCGCCATAATTAATAATAATTGTGCAATATTCTGTGTAATACTTCCGTGCAATATTAGTTTTCCCCTTGTTAGTTTTTTTTCTTATTTATTGCTACTGAAACTATATACCTCAATTACTCTTCGACAGTACATGCACCTCCGCTTATTAATATTATTTATTACATAAGGAGTTACATTGTATTTAGACTGTACTTTCATCACCAACCAGTAAACCCACTTGGTACTTGACAATTTGTTTATCTTATACTTATACCGACAGGATACTTATTTCTGACCTGTTTTATAGTGTTTATTTTTTTCTAGTACTTTCTCCTGTGTGCACTGACGTAAAGACGAGCTGCTGTAACAAAGAGTTTCCCTACGGGGATCAATAAAGTATTTCTGATTCTGATTCTGATTCTGATATCTGAGGTAATTTCTTATATATGAATACACAAATTATTTACCATAAATTGGAAAAAGCTGGTGGTTCAGCTTCAGTCTGGTAGACTCCTTTAGAAGTACCCGTGCATAGCATGTTTAATGTCAACTAGTAATGTAAATGTGGAAAAATGCACATGGGAGGACTAAATGATTGTCATAATTTTATTTGCCATATTGCCCTGTTCATTTTTTCATCTAATAATTGTTTTGTGACTCCTACTTGTCCATCGGTTTTTATTTTAAACTAAATACTGATTTGTCATTAGGAACTGTAAAAATGTAATGTATCATTGCAGTCTCTGAACTGATGAAAACTGCACAAATATTAGGAACCACTAAAATTTCAAAATATACAATGAGTTATTTAAAATGACATGTGACGTCATACAATATACCAATAATAACTGTAAAGATGTTTTTGTTAGGTTGGGCATTCTGTGGTATTTAACTGTATAAATTACAGCAAAGGCTAACAGTGCACTGCTAGCCCTGTGGAGGTGTTTTTTTTACGAGTGGGTCCACATTTTGTTTGTCCCATGCATGCACATGAGGACTCACGTGCTCTTGGGTGATGCAATACACATTCTTGCCCGTGGTTGCATAGTATTCCACTGATTGACAGGTAATAATGTGCCAACAAAGGCAAAGAGAAGAACACTACCAGCTAGTAAACATGGATGTAAGCAATGCAAGATTTACGTTTGTTAGATCCTAAGGATACATACAGTGTTTTGGTGAGTAACACTGAATGTAAACATAACAGATGTAACAAAAAGCAAAAACTTGTGGATACAATCACAATGTTTTGCCTTATTCAATTTATTTATTAATTAATGAAGCCATGTAGGATTATTTTGCCAGCACATATCAGGATGGGGATTTGAATTGTACACAAATTAGAAACACTAACCTACAGGACTGAGCTCATCCACCTCCCCTGGCTTGATGACTCCAAACACTGGAGCGTTGTCGTTCTCATCTACAACCTGGAATCGTATGTCAACGTTTTTCTCTGCAGGGCGGCCATCACTGTACCTAGCAACACCTGACAGCTGAAACAGAAAACTCAAATGTTGTTGTCTTTATCATCTGTCTCAGCAGGTGCATTTACAAACATAAATAGCCTGTGACATTAATTTGTAGCAAATGGCTGCCAAATATCTCAACATTAAATATGAAAAGCAGCAATTACTGAATCTTATGAAGTGAAAAGTGACATCAAATGCAAAAAGTACAATAGAATAGAACAGAATCTGTCATGTATCACTCACATTGTACGTATCGATGAGCTCCCTGTCAAGCACTTTGGTCACACGAATTAGTCCAGTTTTAGGGTCAACTACAAACACATGGAAGGGATATTGGTTTGCACCAATGCCTTCTAAAGAGTAGTCAATATTCCCTGTGCCGTCATCGAAATCTGAATGGATCTGAAACACAGAAGAGCTGATTCGTCTAAACACAGTCCAATTCATGCACCAGAAGGAAACAACAAAAAAACATTTGCACCAGAAGGATAACTATTTGCAAAGTTTGAAAACTATTTATTTCAAGACAGGAGAAAAAATAAAACCTCTAAACCATCATTTGTTGTTGAACACTAATCAATATACGTCTGAGCACTGTTCCTCAAGCATTTTACTGTCTCTCCAATTTGTTTGGCTACTCATGCTCCCCTTTGGAGGCCACCACCCTGCAGATACATGTTTGTCTGTGGTAAGATAGTCCACTCTTTGTTGAGGATACAGAAAATGTTCCAGTGGCCTCCTCTGGTGACTGACAGTGTTTTTAGGGCCCAGGCTGCTGTGCTGCCGGTCCCTCTTGTATTTGCCAATGTTCTTCTTCTTCTTCTTCCTACCAAGAAATCTGTCTTCTAATGCATGAAAATAAACAAAACTTTGCACATAGGTCCAGTCCTATGCCAAACTTGCTCAACTGGCACTGTGGGCTGATAGTTGCTGTAGTGCCACCATCAGGACTGTCTAAAGTTTCAAACTTTCACAACAAATCAGTCGTACGTGCTACCAACTTTCACCAAGTAGCCCAAGTGAGCAAAAATGTTCACATGCCTCGAGCTGGCAGGAATTATGAAGTCCATCACTACTAAAACTAATTAAACCTATCTCCTCCCACATTTTTTTAACCAAATGGTCTACTGTAAACAGTACTGTAAACAGCAACTGTTAATTCTCACTTAATAAATCTCTGATGTTTATGAAAAAAATTACAAAATCTTGATGTCATGGTAGATGTAGTGTGGTAAATTCCAATTTCAATTCAATTCAATTTTTTTTAAATTGCGCCAATTCATAACAGAAATTATCTCTGGCAATAGAGTATCTTTAAACATCAGTTTGTCACTTATGGAGAAAACAAACTTTGTAAAAATAAATTACAGACTTCCCTATGTTGTCTGGATGAAGTACACAAATTCAAAAACACAAATTCTTCAATTTTGTTTTGACACTAATATGAAATCTGCCTTTACATACAACCCTGGTGATTGCCTAAGTCATAGTGTGAAGCCACCCATGGTTTCTCACTTGGCAGGTACCTCAACAATATCATGACTGGCCCTTGGTGTCTAAGGTTGAAAGCTCAAGCAAAATAGACATGCTAATGCCTACTCAGGGATTGTGTGAATTAAGAGACACGTGACTTCAAGGTTTAATGATCATTTTGGTCTGGACAGTTCTGCAGATGGACCCTCCTGTATTTCTCATTTGTTGTCCTCCTCTTCCTTTTTTCATCTTCCTCCTCTTCCTTCTTCTCCTTCTTCCTCCTCTAAATGCCCGGCCATTAGTCACTGCTCACAAAAACTGAACTCACAAAAAAAACTGAAAACTCCCCCCCAAAAAAATTAATAAAAATAAACATGGTTATATACTAAAATGAATACGCTATTCAAAATGTTACTGCATTGAAATAAATTGTCTGAAATCAATTTCTTCATTTAGGCCTGTATATACTGTTGTATCAAGTTCATACTAATGTTTTGGGACCAAAACTACATACTCTACAGTGATTCAGAGTCAAAGTTAGCTTTGAAGAGAGTTGAAGTCAAAGACCAATGACTCACCTTGGCAACAAATTCCAGTTGAGTGTAGTCTACATTTTCCTGCAGTGGTTTCGGCGGGGGAATCCAGTGGGCCTTCACCACAGCAACAGCCTGGAGCTGTAATACAACAGATGCAATTACTTCACAATGAATCCTTACTTGACAGATTAATCTATGATCCACAGATGTAAAGTCAGCTGCATATCACTTAAGGTTGGTATATCATAACAATAGTTTATTTGAGGATTCATAGCATCATAGCACAGAGACAGCTCTTGTGAAAATTACAAATTACCTTTTAATTGCATCAGACAATGGACTTGTCTCTGTACTTGTCTTGTTAGATCTTAGTGCTGCATTCAACACCATTGACCATCACACCCTATTACAGAGACTGGAACATGTAATTGACATTAAAGGAACCACACTAAGCTGGTTTAAATCCTATCTATCAGATTGATCTCAGTTTGTACATGTTAACGGTGAGTCCTCCGTGCATTCCAAAGTTAGTCACAGAGTTCCACAAGGTTCTGTGCTTGTACCGATTCTATTCACCTTATATATGCTTCCTCTAGGCAATATTATTAGGAAACACTCCATAAACTTTCATTGTTATGCGGATGATACCCAATTTTATCTATCGATCAACCCAGATGAAACTAACCAGTTAGCTAAACTTCAAGCATGCCTTAAGGACATACAAACCTGGATGACCTGCAATTTTCTGATGTTAAACTCATATGTTAAACTTAGATGATTAAATAGTTTCTAATAACCTTGATCTAATCATTTCACTTTCAATGTCAGATTGCCTGGGTTTTTAAAGGGAAAATACATGCTCAAAAGAATTTTCATAGTACCATTCCAATGAAGAAATTAAGAAAGTTAATTCAATATCTGTCTCCCTAAGGTGGACATTTGACAAAGACTTGTATTCATAATGTAATCAGGTGACACTCTTTTAGTATTTTGTCCACTGATGTTGAATTACAGATATTACATCCAAATGGCCGGAGGTATTCCTGTTGTAAAATCAGAAACATGTAAGAGTCTCAGTTGTGTTGTGTTATTCTGGCTGATTAGTGCTCAGCCCAGTTTGAAGTTGGTGGAGCTATGGGGTAAATGAACTGTGGTCAAAAAAAGAATGAAATCTGTAAGGTGTCCCATTCTAACAAGAACAAAACAAACATGGGACAGCCAGCGAGACGTCAGTCGAGCACAGTCTGTACGTGCCCAGACAGTTCTGAGGAGAGGTCTGACCTGTTGCACCCCATTCATGGAAATAAAGAAGGGCGAGAGATGCACTGACCTCCTGCTGCTGATCTCACCTCCTGCTGCTCGTGCAAAGTTCAGTCTGGCTGAATTTTACCAGCCAGTTAGAGAGAGAGGGTGGGACTGATCTGTTGTTCAGTAAGTACTGTTGCCTTTTCTTGTGTCTATTGCTGCATGGTGAAAGAATACAAGTGTAACCGCGACATGATGGTCAGCAAATGGTGTGAGAAGAGTTGCAAGCACGAGCTGCTAGAGCCAGTTTGGCTAGTCGATGATAGCTTTCTACATGTTGAAAATGATGACACACTGGGCAGCCTTTGTCATCAGCCCTCATTGTTACCATGCAGCAGCCCTCTCATTCTGCTCTTTGAACTCTACAGAAGAGGCCAATGTCAAGAATGGGAAAACGTCAACGTTTTATGACCTGCTCAAACACCATTCCAAAAGGGATACTCACATTGTAAGCCCTGTGGTAAAACCATGTAGATGCAACAACAGAATTTACCTGCTTGTAACTCCAGTTCTATTAACAGGCTTTTCTGTGTTTAAGTAATAGTGAAGCCAGTTGGAGAACAGAGCGAGTGTGAAATAGAATGAGCCTTAATTGGCTATGCAGCTTATTGAGCTGCATCACATGTTTTAGTGGTCATACTGAATTGTAATTTCACTGAACTGCTAACAGTGGTGGAGCTGCAGCATTATGGCCTCTGTTTGTTAACATTTATGCCATTCCTCTGCCAAGTTGGGTATGTCATAGCTGTCAGAAACTTTTATTTTAAACTTGTTATTACAACTAGGAGGCTGATATGAATGTTGGCCTGCGTGTAAAAGCATCAACCTGTCAGGTACTGTGTAGCTGCTTGTGTTCAGAGGAGAGGCCGACACACCCTACCACTCCTAGGAAATTTAAGCCTCATCTATTCAGTCAATGCATGGGCATGTCAGGATAACAGAAGAGGTATGATGAGAAAAGGAGAAGGGAGTGGCAGGGAGTGGCTTTACATCTTTTAGTGAGAAAGAAGAACTCCATCTGACTCACCAGTGACATCACATGTATTCAGAACTGCTGAGCACAAAGAACGTACTGAATCAACACAGAAACTGTTTGTCTTCACTATTCATTTGAGAAAATATCTCTAATGTCATCGCTATCCTTTTATTAAATTATTTCAACTGTTTTGAGTCTGCAATCCCAACATTTGTATGATATAGAAGAGTGCTAAACATCACCAATAACCCCTCAAGTGTCAGCAACACCACAACCAAGTAAATTAAGGAATGTTACTGTGGTCAGTCAGTCAAATTACAGCTGGCTTAGAAACTCTAATGCCCAGGGCAACGAAAGTGCTGTGTTAACTTTTCTGGTTGAAATTGCCCACTGAATTCCTTGACCACATAATTGAGCTGGGGAAAACATTTTTTAGTCAGTAATATCATTGGATTCTCATAATGAACTGCAGTCTGTAATTTGTTAGAATCTAACTGAAACATGTTTGAAAAGCACCACAGAAATAATGAACAGCAAAGAATCAACTAATGATCCATAGAGTCAGTATATTGTGCTTAAAGCTTGTTTCAAACACGAACATACTTTCACTGTGACATTTCAATTCTTTTCTGGAGTCACATAACTTAATATTATTACTGACAGCATGACTTTTTTTTAGTGACTTACTGCATTAGTTGCTGCTTTGGTTTTTAAGATGCATGAGCCACTCCAAGGTCTCGTGTAAGGATTTTTAAACATTACAAGAGATCATGAGGTGTCTTAATGTTCTAAGTGAATTTTTATGATCCATTAAAAAAACAACTGACCACATAATTATTGAAATGAGCATGATTTCATAGGGTACCAAGCAAATATAAAAAGTATAGGGGAGCTGTATAATCCATGAGTGTATCAGACTGAAATTATGTGAAATGAGCATGCACCTTCGACTATTTTTATTTGGTAAAAATAAGATTCACTGCAGGGTTGTAGGCCTTTAGACTGATGATTTAACAAATGACTCCAACTCTATGTCGACCAGCTTACATGAGACATTAGAAAGTTGTTGGATGAGAACTGATGCCATGTCTCTGTCTGACAGCACAGTCCACACCTGTGTTGGTATTTGTTAAGGTCAACATGAACCGGATAATTAGCCTCTGAAGTGAGGGGTAGCACACCTAAACTGAGAGTATGAATTGGACATGTTTTTAATCTGTCTGACATTACAATGTTTGAAATTAGGATTTAAAAGCTGGTGTAATATCAACAAGTGAGTTCATTAAGAACTTCAGAGAACTTCATAGATTCTAGGTTTGAAATAGTCTATTTGCCTACAGGTAACAAGCAGCCCGCCCTAGTTGTGCCAGAATTGATTTCATTTTACAGCTAATGTGTCCAATACATCAATATTAAAACATTTATATGTTTAGAGTTGAGACCCTTGTATTTAATTGAACAGACTGCAGATCAGATTCTTCTTTGCTTCTTCTTCATATATGTTACAATCTATTCATAATCTTGTCATCATGACTGTCCATACTGTAATTATATTATGTTTGTCTATTCTGTCCACAGAGATCTATTGCATGTCTGTCCGTCCTGGGAGTGGGATCCTTTTCCTGAGCTTTCCTCCATTTTTTCCCTGTTAAAGGGTTATCTGGGGGAGTTTACCTCATCTGAATCGAGGGTCTAGGTGTTGTATGCTGTACAGATTGTAAAGTCCCCTGGGGCAAATTTTTGACTTGTGATATTGTGCTATATAAATACAAATTGACTTGACTTGACTATCAGGCAGCAGTGAGAATGAACTGTTTCAAACAAAAACCCGATTCAGTGTAACAGTAGAAAAAGACAGCAGTTCAAAGAGACAGGGAAGTTCTTCGGTATGCTACTCACCGCAAACAGTAGCAACACAAACGCGGGCGGAGAAACCCGAATCATGACTGAAGGAAAGTCCCAGTAGGCCTGTCCTATCGAGTTAAGCGACAAAGTCCCGATGGCGCTGACAAGAGTTCCTGACGGACTATGAGCTGAAGGAGGCGAAGAGGAGGCTTATGAAAGAGGAGGAGTGCTCCAGCACACACACACCCCCTCAGGACACAGCGGTGTGTGTGTGTGTGTGTGTGTGTGTGTGTGTGTGTGTGTGTGAGTAGGCCTAGAGATCATCCCTGTATACTATGGACACTCAGTAGTTTATTGTATAGTTAGCTGTAAAGTCTCTATACTATACTGTCAATTATACTATAAACTGTCATTTTGTTTAAGCTGTCAAGGCTTAAGGCTATGATGCTTTGCATTTGGGGATTGTTAGCAAATATGGTGTAGGCTATATGCTAACACTTTCTTTGTTATGTTGGAGAGATTTTTGAGGGCACTATGGTGAATAAATTCCTCACTCACACTCAGATAAGATAGTGCTCTGTATTTAGGGTCATTTCAGACACAGCAAACGGCAGGACCTTTTACGTCACTCTCTCAGCTGTAGTTTGGTTCATTTGGTCCAGATCAAGGAACAGCGTGATACATCGATGTCTTGAGTTCTGCTTTGTTTTGTGTTCACACTGACTTATTACAAACATAAATTAAATACAAGGTTATATTGTCTGACTGAGCTCTGGATTTGTTAGAATACTTAAAGGGTCACCTGTCGTTTTCCTCCACAGCCTCATACACCTCCAGAGACACCAGAGAAAATTATTCCCAATATTGTGAGAGTAGAAAAGGTATGAGTGACTGCCATAACTGTGCCGATCCCATACAATGTGCTGATGGTGTCACACCCAGAGAAGACTATGAGTAACTCTGAATTAAAATCTTCATGAACAATGTTCTGTTCGTGTTACTCGTTTTCCAACTCAGCTCCTATTGATTTGCAGACATGTAGTTAGTTTGTATAGTTTGTCTGCAGTGCTGCAGCAGCATCATGTCAGATTCTCCTGTTTTCACCTGCAGCACCCCTCTAAACCTAGTCGCAAAGTGTTTGTGTAAAGTGGTAGAGCTCCTGTCCCTGTGCTGCAGCACCAGAAGTAGGGATACGTTTCTACCAAACAGATCATCTCCAGCCACTACTTGGTCAGGTACCATGGCTGCATGGATCAATAGGTGGACAGGTGAAGGCCAACATCTCTTGTTGGACAGGAGTGAGTCACCAACCATGTAATACAGCAGGTTTTTTTCTTGTTTGTCTGGTTGTCTGTAATGAAGCTCTCAGAGCTTCTCATTACTGTTAAGAAGCTCTCTGTTTTTATCAGTTTGTCAGAGTCTTCACCAATAAAAGGACAAGGCTTGTTTTCAAGTCAGCTGTAACCTCTAAAACTGCCTCATGGTCCTTTTCTGAAATGTTTTCAAGGCACAGTTTAGGGCTGCAACTAACAATTATTTTTATTATCGAATAATCTGTCAATCATTACCTCAGACTCTATGATGACATTCTGAAGTTCTTAAAGATTTGCCAATGATGCCAAAGAGTTCGCTTTGTTTTATTTTTCCGACAATTCCCTTTGGTACTTATGATGGCACATTATGTGAGAAATATGCTTTGGAGTAAAACAATGTACCACTTGAATACCTGTTTTTGAGTCTCCATCCAGTTGTTCCACATGTTTGTGTGATTTGTGTTATGCGTGGACTTTGGGACAACCCTTTCTGATATCTCAACACTGCTTCTCATCTGAATACAGATACCGTTGGTGTTGTATGTGGTAGAGGTCTTAACAGGTCTGCTCGGTTCCTTGTGATCGAGATCCGACCCAGTCTCTATACTTTGGCCATAAAGTCTCAAACATTTATTTACCTCAGCTGACAAGAGAAGCATGCCTTAACTTCTAATTTCCCCACAGTTTATGATATTGTAGTGTTTTCTGCCTGCAGTTTATGTAACTTTAACACATCCTCCATCTGTTTCACATGCAAACTTTTACAGTGGTTCAGAGAACATAAAATCATGTTCCTACTTTGCAAAGCTTTTATTTTGAAACATCTTAACATAGTGAAAGCACTGTAAATGAATATTGTGGAGATGAAAACAAAGCTCCATGTGAGCCATTATAGTACAGGCAGTGGTCCGGTTTCCCCCAGCCTTTATTCCTTCACACTGGATCATTTACAGTGTATCCCAGAGCTGATTTCCTTTTTTTACTGCAGGCTTGAAGTGTTCCACACTGAGCCAGTCTTTCTTTTAAACTTCATGCCGTACTTTCATATATTTTTCACTCTTGGATACGACACAAAGTGAATGGATAGATGGATTTAGATGAAAATGAAGGGAGGAGGCAAACCTGCAGACAGTGAATCACCACATTCCCTTTACAAATCTGGCAGTTTAATGAACATTATGTTCTTTGTGAAGAGCTCACTACAACCTCCTCCTAACTGTTAGGGTTTCAGCTTGAAACTCATCAGGTTTCAAGAAGCATTTTCACTCTCTTTGAACTTTGGCAGCTTTTAATCGTCGTGATGATCATCGCGGTAATCATCATTATATGTCTGTTAATACCAGATGTTGGTATAACACCATTTCTCCTAACCAACATGAGATCTTAATAAAGTCATTTTAACTAATGTAATGTTTACATTGAAATCCAAAATAATGAAGTGCTGATGTTGTTTTAACAAGGTTTGAGGTCTGTTATTTTAATTTTTTACAGACTGTAAGTTTCAGACATGGATGTTTCTATGATCATATGTCATATTTTTGGTTTTGATTCAGATGGATTACCATTATATTTGGACTGAAGCTATTAGGTGAGATTATACAGTGCCTGTGGGAACTGATGGGGGAAAGAAATTCTGTGGAACTGTATAATTAAAAGATGTTTTTCGTTGACCTAATAAAAGAAGTCACTAAAGGAGGGATATGTTTATGTATGTATGTGTGTGTGTGTGTGTGTGTGTGTGTGTGTGTGTGTGTGTGTGTGTGTGTGTTGTACTACAGTGGTTGACAGAAAACAGACAGGCAGGGCGTGGTGGGCAGGTGTGTCTGTCTGTGAGTCATAAAATGCTTGCAGTGAGTGTCTGTTGGTGCCTTCAGCAATTGGGCACATGCATCCTCAAAGAGATTTGGCTGGATAAAACATGCATGGCGCCAGGGTGGTGCCGAGAAAAAACACCCGACACCTCTGGTTTGCATTCTTGGCAGTTTGATTAGAAAAAAAGTGTTATTTCAGTGAAACTTAAAAAATAAACTCTTTCTACACTTTTTGACACTCTCCATGACCTGTGAAAGAACTTTGACAACAGCACATTAATACAGAACTCCCTGTTCCTTATCTGTGGTTCAACATAAAAGTCTGAGGTTCATAAGGTCAAACACTCAGGACATAAACATATAACATAATTCAATTCAATTTTATTTATGTAGCACCAATTCATAACAGAAGTTATCTCATTGCACTTTTCCTATAAAGCAGGTCTAGACAGAACTCTTTATAATATTAATTACAGAGACCCAACAAAGGATCATAAACAGCTGTTAATGCCATCCTCCATCTGATTTTGAAAGGAAGTGTTTGAACAACATGAAACAAATATCTAACCTAACAAGAATTTAGAGCAACTCCAGCAGCTCTGTGAGGCTGTTTATACACTGTGGTGCTTTGAGCTAAATGCTAACATGCTCACAGTGACAATGCTAAAATGCTGATGTTTAGCAGGTATAATGGTTCACCATCTTAGTTTAGCATGTTAGCATGCTAACATTTGCTATTAAGCAGTAAACACAAATTCCAGCTGAGGCTGATGTGAATGTACGTTGTGCAGGTATTTGGTCATAAACCAAAGTGTTGGACACATTAAACATTTTACCTGATGATGGTGCTAGATGAAAAGTCAGAGGATCACCAAAGTTATTGGGATTTATCATGTGGGGACCATCAATGTCTGATCAAACTGGCAATCCATCAAAAATTTGTAAAGATTATTCAATCTGAACCAAAGTGGTGGCCCAACCAACTGACCCACTGACTGATCTCTCAAGCCACGCTGTGACACACTTTCCTGTACAATCCCTTATTGTGTATTCACCTCCCTGTGTGTTCGAGGGCTAGGCTACCTGATCTGGATGTAATCAAGGTGCATTCAGATGATATAATAGTCACGTGATTGAAAATAATATTTTTGTGTAAAACTATATTTTGCTTGACTACTGCTCATTCAACATGGATAACGAATTACAGGCAGTGCTGACCTTGATGTCTGTGCCTCATCGTCGGTCTAAGCAAAGAAATCTCTGGCCTTACTCTGCCATTGCTTTTCTTCATTCGCAGTATTTACTATAACTGAACATCCACCTGCAGAGTAGACAATCTGCTTCCTGTTTACACCGGCCCACACATGTGTACCAGTGTACGTGAATAGTCATGTGATATGTGTTAGTAGGGACGGATTATTTCTGAAACAGGGCTGAAACACTCATCTGGACAGGGAGATTGTTTTCCTTTTAAAACACCGCAGTAGTGTGGATGTAGCCTAAGTCTCAGGTTCTGCCTTTGACAGGGCCAAGGCAGAACCTGTAACAGCTTCCAAAGTAGAGCAGATGCCACAGAGCCACACACTCACTGACTATTAATAAAACTGATCTGAATGGACTGCATACATGCTTACATAATTATCCTACTACCTCAGTCATGTTAGGAGGGGACTTTAATATGGACAACACAAATGGCAGATGGCTTCCTGAGAATTTAAAATTCACTGCTAACACACGTTTTGGTAAATTAAGCCAAACTGATATTTGGAGGCAACAATGTGCTAGTGTCTGACAATACATCTGGTGCTACAAGGATAGACCTTTGGTTATTTAATTGCCTTGTTAATAATGATATATCTGTCAACATAAATAATATATCGTTAATTGATCATAGAAAAATCCATTTTGATTCATGTGCCATCACATTCTGCTTGTGGTCTTAAAACCCCCCGGTGGACATTACACAACCTACTCTCAGTTTTCACAAGTAAGAGAGGTAATTACTGAATGAAGCAAAAACTGGGGATTAATTAATAATGTGAGGAATTTGCAATATTCTTTAAAGTCTGTGTAAAGGAAATTCAGAGATTTGTTTCTAAACACATTATAAATGTTAGAAATGTATTGCTTAAAACATGTTACAAAGACTGAACTATGTAGTACTTATTTGTGGAGTTAGACCGTTTTGTGTTCAGGATTTTTTGGGCGGGGCTGAAATTATGGCTCGATGGAGCCACCGAGCATGGCCCCTCCCCTAACACTATATAATAACTAGAACGCATTAGCATCAGTGGTTCACGCTCAATCGTGAGTTACAGACATTACCATTAGTTACAGCCCACAGGTCGCTAACTAGCTATGCCTTCATCCCGCCAATGCATATTCCCTGGATGCGAGAATTTACGAAACAGATTGGTCTCCTTATTTAAATTTCCCAAGAATGATGAGATAAAAAAGAGTTGGATTGATTTTGTGAAGAGCCACCTTGATGGAGAGCTGAGCCGACTATCTCCCGCCCCGGCCTTCATCCTCCCGTCCCGTCGACATCTGGTGCCATCGTTGGCAGTACATGCCCACCATTGAGTGTAAATTGGCTTGTGTGCTTATGTTATAATTACAGTAGGTAGTCCACAGTAACTCTACTAAATTTTGCAACCCCATAACGTGATTTTACATCGTGTATTGTTAGCCTAACATCATTTTCATGTAACCTAGCTAACGTTATTGCATGTAATGTTAATCCTTCGGAAATACACTGCTAATCCACAAAAGATAATATTTTATGTGCATCAATATAGCTATGGCAAGGAATTATATATAGATCGGGATGACAAACATTGACCACGGGAAACACCCCCAGCATTTGAGAGCAGAAAATACAGCATATTTTTAACAACAAAATTACCTCCATAAGAGCAACTATTGTCATAGATGCTGATAACAACATCAATCGACCTAGCAAAAATAGTACAAACAAGTCGAATTTCACTACTATTTTAGATCAGGAACTATATAAGTTTGTGAATGACAGTAAGTCTTCGACCTGCTGTCTCGACCCAGTCCCCACTACATTTTTTAAGAATTGTTTTAACTGTATGCTTCACTCTGTCAGAAATATCATTAACATGCCTCTTGAAACTGGATGTTTTCCGGAATCCTTCAAAACTGCAGCTATAAAACCCCTGTTGAAAAAAACAAACTTAGATACTGATGTCTTAAATAACTATAGGCCTATATCAAATCTCCTGTTTTTAAGCAAGATAATGGAAAGGGTTGTTTTTAACCAAATTACCAACTTCCTGAACAAAAATAATATTTCATTAAAGTCAGTCAGGGTTCAGGGCTAATCATAGCACTGAGACAGCACTCACCAAAGATCTCAGGATCAGCACGCCGTTTCTAGTTCTACTACATATAAGGGCTGCCTTTGACACATTTGATCACAATATTCTCATTTATCAACTGGTTTGGCTGCGGTAAACAAGTGGATGCAGACCAACTTTCTTAAAGTAAATGGTGAGAAAACAGAAATTGTATTAGTTGGTCCACAAACAAAAAGAGAACTAGTTCTCACCAAACTTGGTAGTTTGGCCCCACAGGTTAAATCAGAAGTCACGAGCCTGAACGTCATCCTAAACTTTAAATCCCATATAAAGAAGGAGACCAAAGCAGCTTTCCTTCACATTATTCTAAAGCACTTTGAACTACACAGCCTGTACGAAAGGTGCTATATTAACACATTTTATTATTATTATTGTTAATTAATTAATTAATTAATTAAACTTTGATTTTGAAGAAATAAAAATGTATTCTATAATTGTAACAGCTCAATCAAACTGAAATATGGAACTTCCCCACAATTTAATTAAAAGAGTACTCCACAGATTTATTATTACACTCCTGTAACATTGTCGGACTCATGGTGGTATTTTAAAAAAGGATGAAAATCGATGCAGCAGTGTCAGAGATAAAGGGCCTCATTTAGGGAACACTCGTGGGGCAAATTTGTTCTTAAGTGGCACGTACAATCAGATCAACAGAATGTTGTTGAAATTTAGAATTTTCTCTTCACTATAAACAAAATTCACGAATGTGTCAGACCTGTCTTACAAGTCATGTACAGACAGTCTGCCTTTCTCCACAGGGAAAAAACATTCAGTCATTCAGTCAATTGACTCAAGAAATTCAAAAAGTATATGGTTACCAGCTGTTCCTTTTGTGGATCCAGTTCCGAAACATCTGTTTCTGCATCTGTTTTGGTCCTGCAAGTATCCACGCGATACGAAAATTTCTGTTCTGATATTACTGACTTTATTCTTTATATTTGTACATACATACATAAAAATAGGTGTAGTAACTCTAGACCTCTCTTTCTTGTACCTAAAAATTAGCTGAAGAGGTATTTTGATATGACTGATTTCTCCAAAAATGTTAATGCTAAAAAAAAAACAAAAAAACTGTGCTTTAAATTACAACTTTTGCTAAAGATCTATGTTAACCATTTTGTTGACATTGGTCCCACTGACAATTCAGAAAGAAATGTACAGTATGTTAGCCTACATAGTGATGTTATTTATGTTTGGGGTCAATTAGACCTCAGAGAGGTTGAACTCCCTGTTAGACCTCTTATCAACAAACTGTTATAAAACTCCAATAACAGAAAAACAAACAGACTAATTTGGGATGTGGGAGGAAGAGTCTGGGATCTCTGAGCGGATAATTAAAAAAAAAAATGTATCACACATTAAAAAAAGAAAAGAAACAGCGGTGTTTAGGTGGGTGAATCACACTGCTGTTTGCAGCTCGCTGTAACCAGCTGAACATGAAGAACAAACATACAGCCACCCGTCACCTCTTTAATGTTCGGTGAGAAAAAAAAAAGATCAGTCACTCTCTTTCAGCCCTGATGACTACAAGGGTGGAGTGACTCTATTCAGTGTGCGGAGGATAAAGACCGGTTCTACAGGAAACTGTCTACTGCCAACCTGAAGCACCAGCACACAAACACACACACAGACAACAGACAGACAGAAACAGACAGATAAAGCAGCAGTCTGAGCAGAAACACACTCATGAGATCATGAGATCATGTTTATGTTATGTGGTCATTTGGTTTCTAATTTGATGTCTTTCCGACAAGATCATTCAAATTTCATCACATCTCACTAAAACAGAAAAAAACGCACATCATCTGGGTCATCATAATTAATATTTTGATGGGTCACACTAAACCCATCTGTCAGGTTAATTATGGTTGTCTTATCATGTAGGTTGTAGGGTTCCTTTATTTGACCTTTATTTAACCAGGGTGCACTGCTGAGCATGAACGTATGTATGTATGTAAAATTTCATGTTTCAGGAGCAACATCACGCAACATCACCCCGAGCACACTCAGAAAAGTGAGCTAATGTTACTACTTCACCCTACGAGCCACTTCATCCATCCACTCACCTCATTTCAAACATGGACTTCGTCTCACTATCCCCATTGGGTGATGAATTATTCGGACGAAATCAGGATGACCACGTTGAAAGTGTCCCATCAACCTCGCCAGCAGACCCAACAACAGAAGCCAAAAACTTTGCCGCTGCCTCAGCGCCAGAGACCCTGCTTTCCGTAATCCAAAAGCTATCCACGAAGCAAGTCCAGCAAGCCCCTACACAGTCTCTTCCTTGCACACCTCCCTCAGCAGAAAAGAGAGGAAGAGGCAATTCAAGGACAGTCCATCGCCGCCGCTGCAGTTCTCTGACTCCATCGCCAACAGGACAACTCCAGTCCGCGCCATCATCTCGACTTTATTCAAACGCATCAGTCATTGGCGGAGCAGTCTGTCAATCCCACCTAACCCAGTAAACTCTGAAAAGTGTGTGTTGTAAACTCAGCTCTGAAAGAACAGTCTGCAAAATGAGTGCATATGTATATCTGCAAAAGTTTCAAAATAAAGATTCGCCTTTTCGAAATTCAAGTTTCAACGTTTCAAAACGTTTTTCCCAACATATGCGCACCAGTTTTCAGATCCCCATTTTACAAGGTTTCAAACCTGAAAAACAAACTAATACACACAGTGACAAATTTGAAACTCTAAAAATGTGTTGGAGAAAC
This sequence comes from Siniperca scherzeri, assembly GCA_027580175.1. Lineage (NCBI taxonomy): Eukaryota > Metazoa > Chordata > Actinopteri > Centrarchiformes > Sinipercidae > Siniperca > Siniperca scherzeri. The sequence continues at coordinate 173,153 of CM050859.1, forward strand.
ACTGTAAAAAAAAAAGTGCTGCAGTTGTGAAGAAAGGAAACTCAAATATGAAATAAAGTGTGCAGGGATTTGAATAACTTTTTCAGCCTATCAAAACATTATGCAAGGCTTCAAAACTCAGTTTCAATCTTGCAAAACCTTTATTAGATTTCATGCTTTCAAACAATGAGTTTCAACCCTTCGAAGCTTTTATTTCCAGTTTCGAGATAAGACATGATATTCCTCCCATACCAGCAAAAAGTAAAGACCACGTAGAATTTTTATTTATTTTTTAAATAGTAGAATAATAGAAGAAGTCTCCTTACGTTAATAATGACATATACAAACACACCTTTTGGATTTTTAATTTTCTATTAAATTTCCGCGTATCATTCATGTGTGTTTAAGTGTATACATTTCAAAAATGGACAAATGTATTGAATAAATCTTCTTCTGCTTTATTGTATGCAATAACTGTCTGTGAACATCCAATCCAAATGTGGTAACATTATGATCATTTCTAGAGATACTTGTGATAAGGCAGATGCTGTCCCTTTTGGAGAAGCCTACATTTTCACTATTTTCGGTTTTTGGGGAGGATCCAAACATCGACCAAATAAACAAATTTTGCAGTAAAATATTTTTATACAACCATCCATTTAAAAAACTAGACATAATAAAGTTAAGACAAAACATGGTTGTGCTTTGCCTTAGTCCCTCACTGGCACTAAAATGCCAGGGATGAAATGAGTGGTGATAGAGAAGGAAATTAGGCAGCCCCAGTCCACCCCAATCTACTCTTCTACTCTTATGAAATTTAGTTACATGAGCTTTAGGTCGCTTTCAATTACATATGAAGTGTGTTATATTGATTAAAGTATTTAGTGTGGATCCTGATTGAGAGGGACTGTAAGATTTAACAAAATTTAGAAAGAACACTCATCTTAATAACATGAACTTTACCCCATGTTGTCTAATGTAAGGACGACTTCCTGCCAATATCCAAACTGAAATTTTGAAGAATGGGCTCTATATTTACTTTACAGAGATGAGACAACACAGGAGAGATAGTGATACCCAGGTATTTTCATTGTCATTTTGGACAGCTGATATAAACTCCAAGAAATTTTATATTCCATCTGATAGCTCCAGCAAGAGGTTCAAGTGCAATCGTGACTATAGCTGGCAAGAGTGAGTCTCCCTGTCTCGTGTCTCTTGATATTTGAAAATAGGAGGATGTGAGCTCATTAGTGATGACAGCTGCTGTAGGTGACATATATAGCAACCTAATCCACTGAAAAATGATCTACCAAATCCAATATGTTCCAAAATGAGCCTTTAGGTTTTTTTGTTTTTTTACTGGTGCAAAACAACAGACAGCATATAACTTTATAAGAGACAATACAAGGCGATATAACAAGAGACAACATACAACATAACATGAGGATGTACTAATTGTATACTGAACATGATGAGCTATTCTAATTTTAAATAATTGTATGTATGTTCTGTGTGTAGTATGAAGGGGGCTACAACTTTCATTTCATTGTGCAGCCCTGTGTTGTAGAATGGCAAATAAATATACCTTGTATTCTGTGTGTACATTATGTGTCACTGCAGACAGAGGTGAAGACAAAGAAGGCAAAAGTTTAAAAAAAGAAGAAAAAAGCTATGCTGCAGTGCTTTATGCCCAAGTCAAGTCCATAGTAGTAGAGATGTAGGGCATGGTAGAGTCACTAGATAGGTCAGATAGTTACAGATTTGGAGGGTCAGCTACCATTGTTATTATTCCATTTTATTTGGAGTGTTGACCATGTACTGTAATGTTGCCTCTGCTTTGGGTTGCCCCCAGACCTTCGGAAGGGCACTGTTTGACGGGAGCTTGCTCATTTGGGATTGACTTTTTTTGGAGAATTGTATTGTCAAATTTGTTGAACCTGCCCTCTCTCCATTAGATGTCTTACATTAGTTGAGTTCCACAAACATCTCATCATCACCAGGACCAGGCCAGAGGAACAATCTATTTGGCATCACTGAAAAGATCCTCTGCTGTAATGACAGTCTCTCATTCAATTCATTTCTCTTGTCTCCTGCACCACCACCTTGCGGTAGGTGGGAGTGGTGCTCACTGTGGTGGTAGAGGAACCCACCACGCTGCTTTGAGAGCCAGCGGATGTGCTGCCCTTGCTGTAGAGGACTCTTTGAGAGCCAGAGACGTCACTCTTCTGGGACAGACCTCCTGCCTCCTGGACCAGCTGCCCTCCGCTGCTTGTTGGTGCTCCAACCACCAGGACTCTCTGAGATCCTGAAAGCCCTCCTGCCTGTAGAGTGCCCCCCTGCACGTGACAGGTCTGGCTCCCCTTCAGCACTTTCATTGACCCTGCAGGGACATTGCCCTCCACGACCATCATGGTCTGGGAGCCAGAAGGGTTGCCAGTGTGGATCAGGTTGACACCGCCCCCCTGGACCCTGCTCTTGTCCACCAGCACCATGCCGGGGCCCTGGGCTTGTCTGCTGGACATCACTGTCTGCCCCTGAACGACCACACCTTGGGCAGGTCCAGTCTGGGTGCCGCTAACCAGTACCATGCCCTGCATGTTGGTTGATGCCTCAGTCAGCAGCACGGTGTTCTGAATCTGTGGTTGGACTACGTAGTGCATCGGCTGCAGCACAGGGGTGGTGGTGTAGTAAACAGGCTGCTGCTGCTGTAGCAGGAGCATCTGGCCATGATTTGCCACCCCTTCCTTCACTGTGGTCATCCCTTCCCTTACCGTGGCTGTGCTGTCCTTCACCATCTGAGAATGCTCAGATGTCTCCCTGACCACAGTCTGCCCTGTTTTGGGGATGGCCGGCTGCAGCTTGGGTGGAGGAGGCAGCTGTTGGGCAGTCACCAAACTTGATACTGAGCTCTGAGTGTTGATGGAGGCACTGGGCAGAGGAGTGAACAGTTGTTTGACTTCAGTTGGGATCTTCTTGCCTCCGCACACCTCAGCCAGGGTCTTGAACTTTGGCCCGAGGTCATCGAGGAAGTGCAGGTCGTTGTCAGACTCCAGGAGGCTGCAGCAGCCCACTGAGCCAGCAGAGGAGCCCTGGCCCTCGTAGTCATAAACCAAAAGACCGTCCTTCACACCAAGGTTCTCATTTCCACTGGTCACCTTCTGTTGAAAAAGAAAAAGGAAACTATCACCAAGGTTACCTTTTTTTGTTAACTGAGCACAGAATGTTTTTTTAACATTCACGAAACGGTTAAAAAACATCTCATTATTAGTAAGGAGAAACACCATAGGCATGTGTATGTTCACATAACACAAACTCACGCCTGTCATCTTAGTCTAAAACAATGGTGGTGCCCAAGAACATGTTCTTAAAAGCTTTTTAACTTGTTGGTGTGTCCATGAACACATAGTTAGAGTTTGTTAGCTTAAAGGTCCAATGTGTATGATATAGTGGCATCTAGCAGTGTTTGGTTTGTCCGTTCTGGGCTACTGTAGAAACATGACAGTGCAACATGGCGACCTCCATGGAAGGAGACCCGCTCCCTCTGTAGATAAAAATGGCTTTTTCGAAGGTAATGAAAACACAACGATTCTTATTTTCAGGTGATTATACACTAATGAAAACATACTTATAAATATTATATTCCATTTCTGTCAATAGCACCTCCTAAATGTTACACACTGGACCTTTAAAGTGCTCGTAAGAGTAAAGGCCAAACTTAACCTTTAAACTGCTTTAACTGATTGGAAGTACACAGTGTGACTCTTTTTGTGAAATTTGCAATTGAGCTTTTCCAGCTACACCTCTTTTATCAAGTTTGATCTGTTTTCCCATCATTTGAAAACCATCAAAATATTCACTGCCAGGACAACAAAAGCCTTCTATAGGTTACAGAGAGGAAAGAGTAAAAATATTTAAATGATTCCTCACCTGAGTGTAGTACTGTCCCAGGAAGTGGTCTGGCAGAGCCATGCCATCATACATTCCTCCACCTACTCCTGATTCTCTGCCCTCAAACTCAGAGTAGAAGCCACTGCCGCTCGGCTGGTTCAACATCCCCCATGTCCTGTCTCTGTGGCCACTTGCAAAACCTTCTTGATAGACGGCCCCGTTCATCCCATCCATGGAAGTGACGGATTTCTGGAAATTCAAGCCTGCCATGGGTGCCATTGCTGAAGTTTTGTTAGCCATGCCCATACCCATGTTGATCATATCTCCATCCAGTTGTGTTGGCATGTTCAGTAGCGGCACTTCCTATCACAGGCCAATGATCCAAATGTCACAAATCACTTAATGCAGCTTTCAAGCAGGCATCATCTCAATAGCAAGCGACCGGTAAGTATGGCAATATTCCTGCCCTCAACAGTGATGGTCATGTGTTTAAAAGGTTAATATGTTGGTCTTACCGTATTCTCTCCCTGGCCCTCAGTGCGGTAGTTAATGAGGTGTGATTTGGTGTCAAAAGGCATCTCAGTAAAACCCCCTGGCAGGCCGGCAGCCCCCCCACATTGGCAAAAGAGCAGCAACAGAGGAATGACTGTAAAAACAACAACAAAGTTTCAGTAAAACTTAATGGCTCCCAAAGTGTGACGTGGGGAGTGCAGTGATCCTCTGGGGTCCTCCAAAAAAGGAGGTGCGGTTTTAATTTACCTGGAACAATAAAATGTGGTTATGTCTTCTCTTGTAATAGGCAATCATGTAGTTCTTTATTACCAACACTAGGTGTTTCTATAACCATTCTGTTGTAAGTTGCATGTTGTAATATGTCTGACATTGTTTGACTTGACTGACAGTCTGGCCTCTTGGGTGTGTTGTCAGACTTGGCTACTGCCTCCTGCTGGCCAGACCCACAATCACATCTAAAAGTAAAGAGATCTTCGAAAAACTGGGGCTGTTAGAGACTGTGATCTGATTAATTTTCCCGCCGCAGCTACTGGTTCCTTGTGGCTGCTGGAGCATTTAAAAGAACCTCAATCAGCTTCTCACTGTGAGTGATGTGATCCTACATAAACACACTGTTTTGTGCCAAAGTTACAACAGCTGTGGTCATTTTAACACACAGTCTTGATGAAGAGTTTACCTAAAGATTTTTAGTTTACTGATGCTTATTTAGTCATGAATATTTAGGCCTTATTGAGGTATCAGCCGACATACAGTATATGTGGATACTCATACATCAGTTATGAGCTGACATCGGCTAGTCGGGCTCTACTCTTAATGTTGAGTTCTGTATTGAGACCACTTCTCTGACATCCTAGGCTTTGTCTTGATGTTCTGCCAATTCAAAGTCGCAGCTACTATTCCATGTTACTCCAGATTTTTAACTGCATATCTAAAGTATTTACAGACCTGTCCACCTGATAAACCTTTGTTTACTCTCTACATGGTACTACTAACTTTTAATGGGGTTGTGTATAGTATGTAATAGTCTTCAATTACATTCATTAGGTAACATATGTATTCAGAATATTTATTTTAAGTATCGGTGTCCCACATACAGTATGAATCTATAATTCTGTTGACATTTAAGAAAGTCCCTAAGTATTATTTCACATTTGAAAACTCAGGTACACTATCTATGACCAATAGCTTTGGTCTTGGTTTCAAATCATTTGCTCTGGCCTTATCTTTGGCCTAAACAGGACTGAACTCAACCTGTCTTGGGACTGTCTTGAGCACAGTGAGCGTGTTTGATTACACGCCCCTTCATCAGAATGAGCATCACATCATACTTACGTAGTAAGAGCAGCAGGCCCAGGAATAGGAGTCCGATGCCTGCAGGTCCTAACTCTGCTCCTTTGCTGGGCTGACCATGGGCTCCTCGTTTCCCACACACCACTCCATCCTCACAAGTACAAACTTGGACTTTCACCTTCTGTGGTTCTGGACAGGCCTCTCCCTGCCCATCCCTCACCACAAATTCCACCTCATAGAAACCAAGCCACATGGACTCCTGGGCTTTCAGGATAGCTGCAGTGTCTGCCGGCAACAAGACAAACATGAAAAGTGTAGTTATCAATACTCTGCTTTACTCTAAAGTTAATAGTGTTCTGGATTAAACAGTCAATGTTTCTACATTTTCCACATTCTAGTTTAAAAACAAGGTTCCATTCTGGTAGTTCACTGGTCTGAGATGCATAGCAAGCGTCCTGGTCAAAACAAGCTTAGTACTAGTTTTAAGGTCATATCCTGTTGTTTGTGAAGCTTAAAGCAACTCGTGTAGAATTTGAACATTTTCACTTTGGCAACCCCTAAAAAAAAAAAAAAAAAGAAACAAATCTGTGGCAGACACCAAGTAACTAACTTTAACTTTCTAACTTTACATCTATTTGTGTATTTTTATATCTATCTCCCATAACTTTTAAATAATTGGCAGCATTCTCCTCACCATTGAAATGCTCCACCTTCCATTTGCCCTCAGTGCCCTCTGGGACGATGACAAAGTCAAAAGGAGGTCCGTTCGGGAATACATCCTCATCTTTAGCGTTCACAATAATAGAATCACCCGTGGTACACATAGTCTGAATGTTACTGGTCAGGGTGGGGCAGTGGTCATTAACATCTTCCACATGGATGGCTACGGTGCCGGTGGCTGTTTTAGCAGGCGTGTCTGTGTTGGAAAAACAGAAATAAGAACAGATCATTCAGCATTTCCTTTGTTTCTATTCCCATTCTTTAGAGACAAGTTCAGAGACAAATGCTTCACTCCCCCTGCCAGTGGACAACAGGTGTACACAACTGTTTGCCCTGCTAGTGGTGGGGCCTAATGGCACACTCAGACTGAAGGTGAAGCAACTTTTCTCCTTGAGTTATTTACATGAATTTGACTGCTGGACTGTTTGTGCAGTCTGTGTTTATTACTACAAACAGCCAGTGTACTGACTGTACAGATGTTAGTGGTAATTAGCTAGCAACTTACTGGATATGTGTTTATGTTACAGATCAGAACTTATAACTTATCAGAAACTTTTTTTCTGCAGTTTCTCATACAAACCCATACAGCCTTTATCTGGGCACAGATTCTTTATCTTCACCTCATTTTGTGCTGCCTAGAGCAAATTAGCATTTTTCCACATACCGTAAATCCAGTACATTCATGCCCCCCACAGGATGACCCATGTTACGGAAATTATAATTATACTAAAACTTAAATATAAGTTTACTAAGTATGTAAGTATACCTGTAAGTATACTTAATTATACTGAAAGATTTTTAAGCTTGATATATCATACTTTTCCACAGCTACTTCACAAAGAGTACTAGTCTGACATGTAAAACGTCTGAAGCTGGGGCAGACACATAGTGGAAGAGTGTACCTTCTGTAATGCAAAGTACTTTAGCAAAATATGTCCCATTAACCAGGAATGGAGATTCTCTGTCAGGAATCTTGTTCAGTTTGATCTCAGCTGTCTTTGGGTCGATGGTTAGCCAGTTGTCAGGGTCTGAGCCCTTGGCATACCTACAGCAGAAATAAGCTGTGTCCGTTATTATCATTGAGTGTAGAAAATTAAGCTGACATTGTAGTTTTAACTGCAGAGGCTTTCAAGTGTATGTGTTTGTGTATGCACTGACCTGACATTCTCAGCTGGTTTCCCAGTGTCTCCATCTATTGCAGTGTAGTGGGCAATAACATCATTAATGTTGATGGAGTGGCCGCCCTCTGAGATGGGAATAGCTTTGACTTTGGGGTCAAAATGTGGCCCCTCAGGCTGGTTCTTTACATTGATTTTTATCGGATAGGTTTTAAATGTGGTCCCACTTTGCCATGATGATCCTCCAGACCCACCTCCTGCACCAGCACCACTTGCACCACTTGCACCACTTGCACCACTTGCTCCCCCTGCTCCCCCTCCAAAACTTATACCAGCTCCAGCATTTACCCCAGATCCATCATACAGTGGAGCCTTGTTTCTCACAGCTAGTCCTAGTTCAAGGTCCTTCACATCCTCATAATCCACAGCCTGTGAAATGGCACACACAAACACAAAGAACACACATCATTATTGAGATTATTGCTGTTTGTGTGTATTTGTCAATACAGGCTCACAAAGATCAGAAAAAGGGAGGACTGAAATGCAGATGCTGTGTTTTATGTGAATCCATAATTCTAAGGTCATGTGCCATCGATGAGCCATTTTTATCAGTTTTTTACATAAAAGAAAATGTATTGATTATTTTTAGATTAGAAAAAAAAACTTTGTGCAAGTTTACAGTTTGTGTCATGAGTATACTGATAAAACTTAAAGTTACAGTTAAGTTTTTGTCATGGTAAAAAAAACCTAATAAATCCCTCAGTAAACTGAACTGAGTTGAAGTGTTATTTGTATACTTTTCTCCTGAAATGTACTAAATATTGATATTGCTTAGTAAATCTACCCTTACCTCCTGTATGGAGGGCTCTCTCTTGCCTCAGGGGGCAGCCTTGAGTTGACGTTGACCCTGTGACTTGCTATCTGAGGCCTTTTAGGTCTTACATACACCTCTGAAAGTATGTAAATCTCAGAGTTCCCCAGTCAATTCAGGCCTATACAATGCATTTTCACAAAAAATTTGCAACAATGATGGGTCTGTGTATTTAAGAGACATCTCTGTATCACCTGTGGGTGCAGTGTCACCCACTGCACACTATATGTATGCTGTGAACCCACATACTCACCCTTTCTATCCTCCTGGTTGGAAAGAGCTTATACCAGTTGGTTCTGTCTTTGCTGCTGGTAATTCTCACTGTTTGGTTTGCCTGTCATGGGCCTGTGCTTGGCACCCCCTCGTAGCATTCAAAGCTGTCACTCTGCAGCGGCTCGGTGAGTGAGTCGGATATTAGTGCTGCACAGAGGAGGAGTGCTTTGGCTTTTAGCTTTAGACAGTTGCACTACATTTGCACTTGGGCCCTGAGGATGGTGTGCCGCCTGGCCAGTACTGTTCCCCCAGTGTAGGTGCTCCAGTTGCATGGAGGAAGTGTAGCAGGAATTGGAAATCTGTTGAGGTTTGTGATCCACGTGTGGATCTTAAACAAAGGCAATTGAAAAAAATGCGTATGACAATTGAATGCATGGCTGCCTTTTAGGGTTGTCATCCTCAGCTATTCACCCGGTCTTTCTTTACTTTTCCTCCCTGTTACTCGCAAAGCTTTTATTGCACTTTCAGTAACAAGATTGTGCTCGCCAAAAATAATAATAATAATAGCGCCTTTACAAACCAGAGTTACAAGGTGCTTCACAAAATACAGTACCATACAGATAAAACAAAAAAAAGCATTAAAACGTGCAAATAGTTAAACATCGAAAGATAAACCTAAATATAAAGAACAAAATTAAAACATTTGAATAGGCATAAAAATATTATACAAATGCCAGTCTGTACAGGTAAGTTTTAAAAAGCTTTTTTAAAGTGAGGTACTGACTCAGCTGATGTGATGTTGGGTGGCTGATGGCTGTCAGCAGGGTCTGAAATTAACACCTGCCAAGCTCCAAATACAATGGCATCGTTAATCGGCCCAACCCTACTGCCTTTTGGATCTGCCACACCAGGCCCGTGGCCCACTAGCCACTGGCGTTCCTCCTCCGCCTTCTCCACCTAGAGCTTTAGAACTGGAACGGGACCCCAGGAACCACAGGCAGGCCCCTCTGCCAGTATACCAAGATTTGTTGGGACACGCAGCGTGTCTCAGGTTTAGTGACGACTACTGAGTGGTCCAGCTCCTACCAAACCCAGCCTTCCAGCCTAAAGTCCTGGCAAGGAATTTTGTCTTTCCATCCTCCTCCGCACCTCTCTGCAGAGGCTGAGAGGCTTTTCAACTTGTGCCCAGTGAGAGCCCTCAGGTGCTACGTGGACGGCATTAAGTCCTTTCGCTCCTCAGATAGGCTTTTTGTCTCATATGGGGGAACCACATTAGGCAGGCATGTGTCGAGGCTGCGTCTGGCCCACTGGATAGTGGACCTGATAGCCCTTGCTTATGATCATGCAGGCGCAGTTCTGCCTTCAGTGCTTATGGGGCACTCTACCAGAGAGATGTCCACTCCATGGGCTCTGTTTCAGGGAGTGCCCTTATAAGATGTGTGTAATGCAGCGGGCTGGACATTCTCATGGACCGTCATCAGGTTCTATTGATCAAATGTAGCATCATCCTCATCTGTCTCATCTGCTGTTCACTGGGTTGCAGCAGATGCTTAGGGCTTATCCATTTAATTTCTTTGCCTGGTCCGTCTTCAGTTGAATGATTTTCCTTTTGAGCAGCAATGGCTGTTTGGGTCATGCACCAGGATTATTCTTTTTGATGAACGTGCCTGGTTACTGTCATGCCATTAACCTGGAGATTTTATGAATGAAAGCGAACCTGGAATCATTCATCATCACTCGGCAGTGAAGATGGGCTCTGTCCTTTTCCTTCCCAGTCGGGAGAAAGAGGGTAAGTGTGTTGGTGCGTGGCATATATATAGTGGGCCGCATGTAACATCGCACCCACAGGTATGATTATAATAATAATAATGCCCCTGACCTGAGGGTGATAGTCAAATGCTTCCATTCATAAAACCGTGTTTACATATGTAAACATTTGTTGTTTTTCTGAGTTACTTCTTTTTTCTAGTCATGTCTACAACTACTCCTTTCATGATGAGCAAGTTACTTTTTCATTCTTTGTGTATGGGGCATGCTTATTATATTTGCAATTTATCCCACAAAAGAACCAGAACCAGAACCAGAACATATAATACTTCTAAATTAAAACTGCAGTACCTTGTCAAGCATTAGGATGCCCTCGTTGGTGTTGGGGTCTGTTCTGATGCTGAAGTACCCTGCCTCGTTGCCTTTGACAATGTCAAACACAGCTTCCCAGTTGTCTGTGTTCTTCAGGTCCCGGTCCTCTGCTTTAATTCTCATCACTTCCACACCCTGTGTGTTCTCCTCAATGCTGCTCTCGTACTGCAAGTAAAACACATTATGAGATGACTTCTCATTAATTGACTTCGACGATTAATTCATCTAAGCCATCAACCTGTCTCTTAGACCCCACTAGGCTGCTTAAAGACGTTGTACCCTTAATTAGCACTTCTTTACTGGATATGATCAATCTGTCTTTATTAACAGGCTATGTACCACAATCATTTAAAGTAGCTGTAATTAAACCGCTTCTTAAAAAGCCACTCTTGATCCAGGGGTTTTAGCCAACTATAGACCTATATCTAACCTTCCCTTTCTTTCTAAGATCCTTGAGAAAGCAGTCGCCCATCAGTTGTGAGACTTTCTAAATAACAATAGTTTATTTGAGGATTTTCAGTCAGGGTTTAGAGTGCATCATAGCACAGATAATTTAATTGCATCAGACAATGGACTTGTCTCTGTACTTGTCTTGTTAGATCTTAGTGCTGCGTTCGACACCATTGACCATCACATCCTATTACAGAGACTGGAACATGTAATTGACCTTAAAGGAACCGCACTAAGCTGGTTTAAATCCTATCTATCAGATTGATCTCAGTTTGTACATGTTAACGGTGAGTCCTCCGTGCACGCCCAAGTTAGTCACGGAGTTCCACAAGGTTCTGTGCTTGTACCGATTCTATTCAGCATATATATGCTTCCTCTAGGCAATATTATTAGGAAACACTTTTGGTTAGGAACTTTCATTGCTATGCAGATGATACCCAATTATATCTATCGATCAAGCCAGATGAAACTAATCTGCTAACTAAACTTCAAGCATGCCTTAAGGACATAAAGACCTGGATGACCTGCAACTTTCTGATGTTAAACTCTGACAAAACTGAAGTTATTGTACTTGGTCCCAAATACCTCCAAGACACATTATCTAAAGATAGTTACTCTAGATGGCATTGCCCTGGCCTCCAGCACCACCGTAAGGAACCTTGCAGTTATCTTTGATCAGGATTTATCCTTTAACTCCCACATGAAACAAACTTCAAGGACTGCCTTTTTTCACCTACGTAATATTGCAAAAACATCTTGTCTCAAAATGATGCCCAAAAATTAGTGCATGCATTTGTTACTTCTAGGCTAGACTACTGCAATTCCTTATTATCCGGCTGCCCCTTAAGTCTTAAGTCCCTTAAGACTCTCCAGTTGATCCAGAATGCTGCGGCAATTTAAAATCCTTCTCCTCACCTACAAAGCTCTTAATGGTCAGGCACCATCGTATCTTAAAGATCTCATAATACCACATTATCCAACTAGAACACTGCGCTCCCAAGATGCAAGGTTACTTGTGGTTCCTAGAGTCTCCAAAAGTAGAATGGGAGCCAGAGCCTTCAGTTATCAAGCTCCTCTCCTGTGGAATCGCATCCCAGTTTGGGTTCGGGAGGCATACACAATCTCCACATTTAAGAGTAGGCTTAAGACTTTCCTCTTTGATAAAGCTTATAGTTAGGGCTGGCTCAGGTGAGTCTTGAACCATCCCTTAGTTATGCTGCTATAGGCCTAGACTGCCGGGAGAGTTCCCATGATGCACCTCTTTCCTCTCTCCTTCTCTCCCTCTCCATCTGTATGCATTTTTATCCCATTACTGCATGTTATTATCTCAACATCTTCTCTCTCCCGTAGTTTTGTGCTTTCTCGTTTCTCTCCTCTCTCCTTCTGTCACTTTCAGCAGGTATTTCTGCCTCCGGAGCTGCAGAGACTGGATCTGTGGTTGTAGGCCACCTGCTGCCCCTGTGTTCCTGCTCGACAACGGCTACTACAGTTGTTGTTATTGGCTCTGTTACTGATGCTGACATTATTTTTCCTATAGCTGTCATTCCTATTATTACTAATTTATTAATATTAACACTACAATTACTATTCTAAAAAAAAATTCTACGTGGTCTTTGCATTCTGATTACCACTAAGCCACAGCTGCCCTACAGGTGTTTCAGCAGTATTTGTTTTAACAACACATTTGTTGATTAGCATTTCTTTAACTTTAGTGCGTGATCTATAACATGAGCACATCACCATTTTCATACATTCTTTTTTCCTCAAAAGAAAACATTGAAACCATGCAACTCTGAAAACCCTCATGGAAACAATTTCTTCTTGCACCAATATGCAGTATAACATGTTGATATAGAAGAGTCTGAGAAAGAAAACTACCTCCTCTTTTTCCAGAGTGGGGAGGTTGTCATTCACATCTCGGACATTAATGGTAACAGTGCCGGTTCCACTGTTTCCCCCTGGTTTGCCATTTAGGTCTTGACCTCTCACCGTCAGAATGTAGCAATCTGCTCTCTGAAATCAGAACACATTATAAAATCAGAAATATAACAAACTTTGAAAGGTGAACTATGATGAATGTTTGCTGTATGGGTGCATCTTGGATAAGACAGAGTAACAACTGCCATTTACAGCAATTATAGGATCCACAGCCACTGAATGAATGTCTGGGCTGTCCAAAGTCACTCAAAGTGAGAGCAGGGACTAAGGACTTTGCTGTATGTGTCAGTCAAATTCCCCAAATGATCTAATAATGGGAAATTATCAAGCTACAGAATGAACAGTACTGTTAAGTACTATGCGAACTATGTGAGGCATGCATGTTTTCTGTGCCTGAAATTTTACAATATTATAGGTGACAATGCATCCTGTGTTGCCTTAAAGCTGCAAAAATTGAATTTTTTGGTCACTCTGGGGCAATGTAACAAATATATACACATATATAATGAATATCTTACTTTAATGTTGTTATGCTGATTAGCTGACATTGATCAGCTGACGGAGCGCAAAATTTCAGTTCTCTGCAATTGGCAATGGCCCTGTGGATGTGTTGGCGTAGTTCATACTGTACCTCTCTGTCCAGGGCAGAATTTTTGACGGAGATGATCCCATCACTGGAAATGGAGAACATGTCATGAGGTGGATTCTGATCTACGAGGGTATAAGCGATCTGAGAGTTCTCAAGCCCTGGTTCATCAGCATCAGTTGCAGTTATTTTCATAACTGAAGTCCCTGTAAAAAACAGCATTGAATGAATGAATGCATTACATTTCACCCTGGCTACAAGGTCAGAAGGCACAGACAAGCTCATAAAACATTGACATTAATGTTGATACTGTATGATGACTTACCCCATGGTTGAAAACCCAAGTGATGGGTGATGAGCAGCAAGCTGCTACGTACCTTTGTAATATCAGTTTGAGCAGTTTATAAAGCTTACATACTGTACGAACCTAAGCAATTTATTTTTATGATTTTATTGCTTATTTAACATGTTGACCAAGAATTCCCTCTGGAAATAAAACATGTTTAGTTTAGTTCAAAGGTCATTTAAACAAATTTATAGAGCAACTTAAAATTAAGCAGTGTTGAGCGGAGTACAGGCACAACACATCCCATTTAAAATGGGAAATACTAGATCATCATTTAATATTGACCAGCTCCATATGAATGCAGAAACACATTCTGTAGGCTATATGCACTCTTATCATCTTGGAGCCTCTCAGTTACTACAGTAAACAAGTATATTGACCATATACTGGGTTAGGTTGTAGTTTTTTCCATCATTCTTGCTTTGCTGAGAAATGTTAATCTTATGTTGGGACCACTAGCACTCCACAGATGAATTTGTTAATATGTGCGACGTTTTATTATATATGTATTTGAAGACTACAGTGTTGTATTCGGCTAGTGAATGGAATAATAAGATAAGTTTCCGAGTATAAAAGTGCCGTAAAATAATATGTATAATGGTGTTTGCTCATGCGTTGTTTTTTTCCTCCTCTGTTTTTCGTTTATATGTGCAATGAGGCTGCACTGCTGAGAGTTCAATTTTGTGTACACACTTGCCAAAGAAACATCAATTTGTCACGGTCAGCCATGTTTTGTGTTTACGTTTAACGTTGTGCACCTGGCACCCCTGAAGGTTGGAAGTTGGAAATTTCAGCTGGGAAATTCCGACCTCCAACTTTGACTGGAACGCAGCATTTGTCTGTCTGCATCGGCCTAAGCCACCATTTTGAAACCAAGCAGCCATTTTGGATCTCACACACACAAACACACACACACACACACACACACGTTGTTCTGTAGTTTAGTGCATTTCGAGTTAGTCTTCACATTGTGCGTTTTTGCTTTTGTTTATCTTTTAATAAATGCTTGTGTATAATTATGCTGGTTTCTTAAATGTTGCACAAGAGTGAGTAATTTGCCAACCTCTGCTATGTTGAACTCCAATTCCTTTAACCTACTAGCTATTGATGGTAATTTTGATTGTAATTATTAATTTCCTTATTAATCAGAGTTCCAAATTGAGACTTCAATCAATTCAATGTTATACTCTGTATTTATTGTTAGAGAATATTTTTCTTGCAGATTTTGTATAAACTAAGGACAAAGAGATTTTGTAAATACTATATTAGAAGAAAAATATGACTGTAAAGTTTTGTATACATGGTATCTATGGTGATATATCGATCACATGACCAATCAATGTGTTGTATACAAGGAAACCAGAAACCGCCTCAGACACCACCTTGGTGAAGGCAAGATAGCCGAAAACATCATGTATTAAAGGCAAGATATGTGAATCAGTACATATCATGAAAATATCATTGTAATGTAGGGCAGCTTAGTAGAAAGACGTAAATAGATAATCTTGCATATACAAAACCACAGTGTTGTCTTTTATTAATACTAAAGCCATGTAAGATTATTTTGCCATCACATATCAGGATGGGGATTTGAATTGTACACAAATTAGAAACACTAACCTGCAGGACTGAGCTCATCCACCTCCCCCGGCTTGATGACTCCAAACACTGGAGGGTTGTCGTTCTCATCTACAACCTTGATTCGTATGTCAATTTTTTTCTCTGCATGGCGGCCATCACTGTACCTAGCGACACCTGACAGCTGAAACAGAAAACTCAAATGTTGTTGTCTTTATCATCTGTCTCAGCAGGTGCATTTACAAACATAAATAGCCTGTGGCATTAATTTGTAGCAAATGGCTGCCAAATATCTCAACGTTAAATATGAAAAGCAGCAATTACTGAATCTTATGAAGTGAAAAGTGACATCAAATGCAAAAAGTACAATAGAATAGAACAGAATCTGTCATGTATCACTCACATTGTACGTATCGATGAGCTCCCTGTCAAGCACTTTGGTCACACGAATTAGTCCAGTTTTAGGGTCAACTACAAACACATGGAAGGGATATTGGTTTGCACCAATGCCTTCTAGAGAGTAGTCAATATTTGCCTCAGTTTCGAAATCTGATCGAATCTGAAACACAAAGCAGAAGATTTGATCATTTCACGGCACCAGAAAAAGAAACTAAGAAACATTTGCACCAGAAAACCAAGTGTGCCCTGCAGATGCAGTGTACATGCTTGTCTGTGGTAAGATAGTCCCCTGAAATGTTCCAGTGGCCCCCTCTGGTGACTGACGGTGTTTTTTATTTCTTATTGCAGATTCGATCCTCCAGTTGTTAGAAACACTACTGAAGCTTAGTGAAACGGATGTTTGTGTTGTCATTTTTGTGACCTGTAACGTCATGTGTATGTGCAGAGGGTAGTGTGCTATCTTGTTAATCTAAGGTGAGAACTGTTATGCAGTGCATCTTCTGCTTGATCTATTGGAGTAGCTGACAAATTATTATTTTATTATTCTTCTATTATTATTATTATCTATACAATACAGTTTTCTGTTTTTAACAAGTGTGTGTTTGAGCTGTTTACTCTGAGTACTAATAGGTTTGCTTCCAGTATCTTTAATGCCACTAAAAACCAAAAACAAAACTAAATAAAAATAAACAAACATTGCTAGTAATATTTTCATAGTCCCAAATGACTCCTCACCCAAGGTTACAGCCCACAGTGAAACTTTTTGCAGCACAGAC
The DNA here is from genome assembly GCA_027580175.1 of Siniperca scherzeri. Taxonomy (NCBI): domain Eukaryota; kingdom Metazoa; phylum Chordata; class Actinopteri; order Centrarchiformes; family Sinipercidae; genus Siniperca; species Siniperca scherzeri. The sequence continues at coordinate 189,957 of CM050859.1, forward strand.
CAGACGTTTTGATTCGTCAGAGTTAGTGGGTAGAATGAAAGTGACTCACCCTGGCAATGGATTCTTGTTGAGTATAGTCTACATTTTCCGTCAGTGGCTTTGGAGGGAGAATCCATTCTCTTCTTTTTCTTACCAGATTGTCTCCAGAGTTGGCCCTCACCACAGCAGCAGCCTGGAGCTGTAATACAACAGATGTAATTACTTCACAATGACAGATAAATCTATGGTCCACACATGTAAAGTCAGCTGGCATAGAAATAAATATCAGCATAGGATACAACTGTACCAGAGTACAAAACATTTGCTAAGTAGTGCATCATGGGAGAAACCTTAAAAAAAGTCGGCGTTCTGCTTTACATAGAGAAGCCTTTGAAATGTTTATAGAACTAGTACAGTTTTCACTGTGATAAACTAAAATGGTTAATATATGAGTGAGATGGAGCAATATCAAATTTGTAATAACAATTGGTCTGTGTAGCATGTGGTTTACCATGAGCATCTACCTGAGGACCTTTATTATTTCTTATTTATAGCAGTGATTTTTAATCTATTTGTAAACCTTTCCATGCTCCAATAAATGCTTTTTCTTTTTTATATCACATAACAGTGAAGCCAATAGAGATCATTAGCAACCTACAAAGTTTGATTAATGTTTATTATTTGATTTGATTATTTGATGTATGGTGATTTTGTTTGGGCCAATACATACCTCTCTCATCTCTATAAGCTTCTTTTACTGCAAAAAAATAGACAGACATATTCCTATTTCTAACCTATCAACCCTGTAGTAACTTGTTTAAATCATGAATTCATTCTTTAAAACTTGACAGGTTCACCATCTTGACCTTCCTTTTTGTAAAACTCGACATGGCCAGCATTCCCTGAAATATCGGGGTGTACAGATATGGAATGCAAACTTATGATTAAGAGCTCAAACATTTGAAATGTATAAAAAGAAATATTTTTTAATGTTATTAGTCCTGCATTACCCTGTATTGTGTCTCTCATTTGTCTTTACTTTGTATTTGTATTTTATTAGGCCACATTAGTTTTTAGGGTAGATTTTCCCTGTAGTGGACTGATACATATCTCTCAAACAGAATGATGAACATATTCTTATAGCAACAAAAGCAAAAGTAAGCAATGTTATAACTGAACACTGGTCAGTCGAGCACAGTCTGTACGTGCCCAGACAGTTCTGAGGAGAGGTCTGACCTGTTGCACCCCATTCATGGAAATAAAGAAGGGCGAGAGATGCACTGACCTCCTGCTGCTGATCTCACCTCCTGCTGCTCGTGCAAAGTTCAGTCTGGCTGAAATTTGACCAGCCAGTTTGAGAGAGAGGGTGGGACTGATCTGTTGTTCAGTAAGTACTGTTGCCTTTTCTTGTGTCTATTGCTGCATGGTGAAAGAATACAAGTGTAACCGCGACATGATGGTCAGCAAACGGTGTGAGAAGAGTTGCAAGCACGAGCTGCTAGAGCCAGTTTGGCTAGTCGATGATAGCTTTCTACATGTTGAAAAAGATGACACACTGGGCAGCCTTTGTCATCAGCCCTCATTGTTACCATGCAGCAGCCCTCTCATTCTGCTGTTTGAACTCTACAGAAGAGGCCAATGTCAAGAATGGGAAAACGTCAACGTTTTATGACCTGCTCAAACACCATTCCAAAAGGGATACTCACATTGTAAGCCCTGTGGTAAAACCATGTAGATGCAACAACAGAATTTACCTGCTTGTAACTCCAGTTCTATGAGTATGTGTGCTGCCCTCAAATAGGCTTCATTATTGGTGGCAGAGCCCTGATGGGATTAACCAATAGCGAGGCCCCTTAGAGGGCATGAATAAGCTTTTTATAATGGGGTCAGATATTTGTAGTAGTTGGTTAACTATTCAGAGCCTTTTCATTGAGCTGTATAACTCTTATTAGCGCTCATTTTGGATTTTATTGAACATGGTGGCTTTGAAGCCACTTTGGCTTCAGTTTGTTGACACTTTTGTCACTCAGTTGCTTGTATTTGCAGAGAACGCAGCATGTTCACTCAGACTGAACTCACAGCAAAGGAGGAAAGATCTACTGACAGCAGGAAGCAAATGCATCTGGGCCCCTTCACTGAAATGAATGGCATGTGGATTCTGGTGTGATGATCTAGCTTATAACTTTATAGTGAAGGTACACAAGGTCGTGTGGAGAGACGTGTTCACCTACGTTTTTATTTCAGTCGAGTTGAACTTTGTAAGTGACCTTGAGATTTAAAATGCTGTGAGGGCCTGTGTGTAAAAGCATCAGCTGTGTGTTCAGACGAGAGGCCGACACACCCTACACTCCTAGGAGATTTAACTAAGCCTCATCAATTCAGTCAACGCGTGGGCATGTCAGGACAGAACAGGTATGACAGGCTTTGAGCTTAATGAGAAGGAGTGGCCTCACATCTCTAAGTGAGAGGTCAGTAGTGAGGAGAAGGTCTCACTCACCACAACATGAAAAAGTGACTGAGCACAAAGAAGACACACGATCTTAATTATTTATTTAAGACATTATCTGTATTATTATTGTATTATTATTGTATTATTATCTTGCTATCCTTTCTTTCACTTGGATAATTATTCACTAATAAATTATGTCATGTTGTACAAAACAAATCAACAGTGAACTGTTCAATCTGAATGAATCTTGATGTCAGTCAGTAACAGGCAACATAAAAAACAGCGTGGTAAGAAAAAGAAAACATCGCTGTGATCAGAGCTGGCTTAGTTCATCATAACACCTAGAGCAACAAATAACTTGGTGATATCTGAGCTCCTGAGAAATTACAATATTTGGATTTGATTTAACAAAGTACACCAACTCATGTAAACCAGCTCTCCTGGGTTATGATGTTGTTGGATGAGAACTGATGCCATGTCTGTCTGACAGCACAGTCCACACCTGTGTTGGTATTTGTTAGGGTCAACACGAACCGGATAATTAGCCTCTGAAGTGAGGGGTAGCACACCTAAACATAATGTTCTATAAGAACACAGTTTGGACAGGTAAGCTGGCATATTAAACGCACAGTAGCTTGTGTCTACAGGTAGGCGTCGTACGTCGTTTTACTGCTTGTGTCCATTTCGAACTATTAACACTATTCTAAAAATAACTGCACTTTTATGTTTAGAGTTGAGACCTTCATAGAACTTTACATACTATCAGGCAGCAGTGAGAATGAACTGTTTCAAACAAAAACCCGATTCAGTGTAACAGTAGAAAAAGACAGCAGTTCAAAGAGACAGGGAAGTTCTTCGGTATGCTACTCACCGCAAACAGTAGCAACACAAACGCGGGCGGAGAAACCCGAATCATGACTGAAGGAAAGTCCCAGTAGGCCTGTCCTATCGAGTGAAGCGACAAAGTCCCGATGGCGCTGACAAGAGTTCCTGACGGACTGTGAGCTGAAGGAGGCGAAGATGAGGCTTATGAAAGAGGAGTGCTCCAGCACACACACACACCCTCAGGACACAGCGGTGTGTGTGTGTGTGAGAGAGAGAGAGAGAGAGAGAGAGAGAGAGAGTCAAGCCCTCACTATCATGAGTCTACATGTGAAATGTTTTGGAAACATCGGTTTGTCGTCGTGAGACAGTGTTACACCACATTAACAATGGCTCCTTCACATCGGTGTCTCAGTGAGACACGGACATACAAAGACGTTACCTGAGGCTGCTGACACCTGAATTAATCCAGACGTTATTAATATAATTAGCTACATTTGTGTTTGACATGTCAGCGCGTGTCCAGTTTCGGCTACAGACTGATCCACGAGGAGACTCAGACACCACTATGACAAGCGTCAGGTGACACAGGTATGATACACTTATAGCCTATGAGTAGCCCCCTCAGGCTTTTGTCACTTGTTTGACACAGTATCAATTCAATTTTATTCAATTCAATTTTATTTATATAGCTCAAATCATAACAGAAGTTATCTCATTGCACTTTTTCCTCTAGACCCTACTCTTTATAATATTATTTACAGAGACCCAGCAAATCCCACCAGGAGCAAGCACCTGGCCACAGTGGCAAGGAAAAACTTCCTTTAAGAGGCAGAAACCTCAAGCAGAACGAGAATAATTGGTGGGCGGTCAGCAGAGAGAGAGAGAGAGCAGGAGGAAAGAGAACATACTATCACTGTAGCACAATGCAAGTTCTACATAGAGATGGAAAGTAATAGTAATGGTTGTGGTAATAATGTTAATATTAATAAAATAATAATAGTAATAATAATGATAGCAGTAATAAGACTAATAATAATAAAATAATAATTGTTGAGCAGGAAGACGGGGCAGCAAGTGGCCCACAACCACAGATCCAGACTCTGCAGCTCCGGAGGTAGAAATACCCTTTGAAAGCGACAGAAAGAGAGAGAGAGAGAGAGAGAGAGAGAGTCAAGCCCTCACTATCATGAGTCTACATGTGAAATGTTTTGGAAACATCGGTTTGTCGTCGTGAGACAGTGTTACACCACATTAACAATGGCTCCTTCACATCGGTGTCTCAGTGAGACACTGACATACAAAGACGTTACCTGAGGCTGCTGACACCTGAATTAATCCAGACGTTATTAATATAATTAGCTACATTTGTGTTTGACATGTCAGCGCGTGTCCAGTTTCGGCTACAGACTGATCCACGAGGAGACTCAGACACCACTATGACAAGCGTCAGGTGACACAGGTATGATACACTTATAGCCTATGAGTAGCCCCCTCAGGCTTTTGTCACTTGTTTGACACAGTATCAATTCAATTTTATTCAATTCAATTTTATTTATATAGCTCAAATCATAACAGAAGTTATCTCATTGCACTTTTTCCTCTAGACCCTACTCTTTATAATATTATTTACAGAGACCCAGCAAATCCCACCAGGAGCAAGCACCTGGCCACAGTGGCAAGGAAAAACTTCCTTTAAGAGGCAGAAACCTCAAGCAGAACGAGAATAATTGGTGGGCGGTCAGCAGAGAGAGAGAGAGAGCAGGAGGAAAGAGAACATACTATCACTGTAGCACAATGCAAGTTCTACATAGAGATGGAAAGTAATAGTAATGGTTGTGGTAATAATGTTAATATTAATAAAATAATAATAGTAATAATAATGATAGCAGTAATAAGACTAATAATAATAAATAATAATTGTTGAGCAGGAAGACGGGGGCAGCAAGTGGCCCACAACCACAGATCCAGACTCTGCAGCTCCGGAGGTAGAAATACCCTTTGAAAGCGACAGAAAGAGAGAGGAGAGAAACGAGAAAGCACAAAACTACGGGAGAGAGAAATTAATGGGATGGGTCTCCCGGCAGTCTAGGCCTATAGCAGCATAACTAAGGGATGATTCAGGACTCACCCAAGCCAACCCTAACTACAAGCTTTATCAAAGAGGAAAGTCTTAAGCCTACTCTTAAATGTGGAGATGGTGTCTGCCTCCCGAACCCAAACTGGGACCTGATTCCACCGGAGAGGAGCTTGATAACAAGGTATCTTAATGAGATAATGAGTGCCTTTCTGCTTAATATACGTATATTATATACATTCAACTTACTTGACCCTAGCTAGCCTACAGTTACAGAGAGGTAGTACCCTGGGCCAAAAGTCAAACACAGCAACTGAGGGTGTGCCTTTATTATTATAGTTGTAACTGAGGGTTATGAGTTGTTCCTATACTAATGAGGATTATAAAATGATAACACGGAGGCTCTAGTCTGAACCAAGATGCAAACTTTATTACCCCTTTCAACGTTGTCAAAGGCAGCGCATTTCAGATCCACTTCTTCCGTTCTTACCTTTCACAATAAAAGCCCTAGACATATACACTGTGTTTATCTTAAATTCTTTATGAACTTTTAATTATTCGTTTTTAAATAAATTGTGCCGACTCAATACTGTTATATTACTTTGAGATATTAGGGGAGAGTGTGTTGCATTTTTTTTTATTCAAGAGGAGGGTCCAAAGAAACATATAAATAATACTGTTGAGGGCCTTGCTTTTTAAACAAAGTGACAGTCCCTGAGCTACCTGCTAGTTAAAACCACGTCTCCTTCATGTGTCAAATACCAGTATGCCGATACAAGAAACAGCCTGTAAGTGCAGCCTTGGTTTAGTTGTAATACTTATTGGGGACAGATTTGAGCAGTATTTTGCAGTGTTCACATCCCTGCAGCTTCTAGTTGTATCTCACTTTTGTAATTCTTCAAAGCCTCATTTATGTATAGAGACACAGATAATCTCCCCACCAAATTACAACAGTTCTCACTGTTAGATATGATGAGGTACGAGTTACAGTTTTAATAGTGCGGACCCACTGAAGCGTCTGATGGTGTCACTCCCAGAGAAGACAGAGTCTTACCAGTGTGTCACAGACCTCAGGACCACAATAACAATCACCAAGAATGTTTGTGCACTCCTATTCCGAACAACAACTCAGCTCTTGTTGTGGAAAACAAGAGCAAGCACAAAGGCATCGTTTTTCAACGTAATTTTTACTCAAACAATTCTTTCCTTCATTGGTAACTTTACTTTAAGCCCCACTATGTAGCATTTATAAGCAGTATACACAACCATTTCATGAATGTTTTATAGCACACTGTAATGTAGTTGTAGGCAGATATAAAGCCATTCTGAAGTGTTTATTAATGTACCTGTACCTGTGTCCACAGGAGGAGTTAGTTGTTAATAAACACTTTGAGCTGCTTATGACTATTATAGTGTGTTATAAAGCATTTATTACATGTTTACTGATTATACATGATCAATAGGTGGTTTACAGTAAAGTTTTACCCTTTCACCCAGTTTCTTTGTTTTATTTAGGTGTTCTGATACATCTGTAGACACTATAGTGAGTGCTGCTCTCTCATGTGTTGGGTTAATATCAGTTTGTGAAGTGCACATTTGTCGAGCGTGAACCCCATTAACCCCTTTTGTTTTTAAGTCACCAGTCACAATGTGATCAAGGATCTGGTCTGTTCAAGGGCGTAATTTCCACTGGGGATCGGGGGGTGCATGTCCCCCTCATTTCTCAAAATCCTATTTTTGTCCCCCTCACTTTTACAGTTTCAGTTTGTCACCAGGCATAGTCCAGTTTGTTGGCAAAAAACACTGAGGCATTGATCAAGCAGTGGACAGGTACATCTATTTCTCTTGTTGGACAGGAGTGAATCACCAGACATTGATATAGCTGTTTTAACAGTGGAAGAGCTTCTCATTACTGTCAAGAAACTCTTTGATTTTATCAGTTTGTCAAAGTCTTCATCAAGAAAAGGACAAGTTTTGTTTCAAGTCAGTTGAAACCTCTATCACTGCCTCATGGTCCTCTCTTGGAATGTTTTCAGCACCACCATTGTACCAGTGTAACCTCTGGAATAGCTCACAAAAGTGTGTATGGACCTGTTGTACTGATGTCCACTCAGTACTCTCTACTGTGGTAGATATTAATGCACACATAGCTATATTATTTTAGTGACAACTGTCAAATTATAAGAGAACTGAAGCAGACAAAGTAACGCAAAAGTTACTTTCTCTAGTAACTAACTACTCTTATATACAGTAATTGGTAAAGTAATTCAGTTACTTTTGAGAGAAGTAACTAGTAACTGTAACTAATTACTAAATATCAGTAACTTGCCCAACACTGTTGGGGACCCACTCAGTTTCCCTGGGACCCACTCAAATGAACACCTGTGGGTCCCAGGGACTCACTACATTGAAAACCTATCAACATCACTGGTTTCTGTACCTGTTTTTGAGTGTGCAGCATCAAGTCACCTTCCAGAAGTGTGAAATGATTGCTAAATTCATGTTGTGTTTGGACTTGTAATCCAAAAGATTTTGGGACAACCCATTTCTGTCTTGTATGATAAAATAATGTCAACTCAGAGGTCCACTTACTAGCAGTTTAAGATCTTTCAACCACATCGCATGGTCTTCATCAGACAATAGAGCTGGCTGTAAGAATGTCATAATGCTGGTCACATGATAACAGGTGGTCATATGTAGGTGGACATGGTAACCCCTCCTTGTCTCTGTTCAAAGATGGTCTCTGGTGTAAGAAGTGAATGTCCTCCTTGATCTTTCTCCGTCCACCAACTCCTGCTCGATGACCTTTGACCTCTTGTTATGGTAAAGCTTTATGGGTTAATTTTGGGTGAATGTCAGAACTGACATCACACTTGAGGTTGGTGGTGGCTCTGATTTATTAGCCGTTGCACTTGTTGCACCTGTGGGGAGAGATTTTTGGGTTTGAGTTGGATTGGATCGTGTGTTGTTCAAAAGGTGTCGTAGTTTTTGTATTGCGTGGTGAATGTGTATGCCGGTTCTAGTTGCTTGTAGGGTTAACCAGTTTTGTTGGTTGTTAGCTCGGCTATGCTAAGTGTGCTGGGGGACTGTTACGGTAGCTAGCGGTGAGTAGGCTAACATTATGTTTGTGTTTCGCTTAGGTGGTGCATAGTAATATTAAAGATTAGGTTTTGTGCCAGAGTTTTGCAGAAGTGTGGTGTCCTGGGTTAAGCGCAATCCACTCTATGCTTGGGATATTGCGTGCCTGCGTCTGGCTTTCTGTGATTGGGGTTTGGTAATTAGCTTGTAGGTGCTAGGGCATGGTGGTTGGAATGCTGTGGAACATGCTGGTTCGGATGAGTACCAGTTTGTGTTTTGTGCCTTCCAGTTAATCTGCATTGTTGTTGCCATTTGGTAACTTTGTTTACCTCTAGCCTGTTTGTACATTGCTTATGTTGCTCTTGACCTAAATCAAAATGCTGACTATGATGTGGTTCGACAGGTAGTGCTAAAAGCACGAGTTAGTTCCAGAGGCGTACAGACAGCGGTTCAGGACAGAGAGAGTACAACTGGGAAAGACTTTGCACAACCACAAAAAGCCACAAAAGTGGCTGAGAGCTAGTGAGGTGCATGATTTTAAGGAGCTGCGTGAGTTGATTGTGTTGGAGCAGTTCAAGCAGAGCCTTCCAAAGGTCATACAGACATACTTGAATGACCTGGATGTTAAAACCATGTTTAAGGCTGCTGAGGCAGTTGATAACTATGTCCTCATTCATAAAGATTCATGGCATGACAAATCCAGTGGTCAGGTTAAAATGTACAGGGGATTTTGAGAAACGCCACAGTCATAAGAATAGTGGTGGTTGGCAACAACACAAGTCTTCTATAATGATGATCTGTCATTATTGTCGTAGACCTGGTCACATTAAATCTCGTTGTCCAGCCCTACAGAAAAAAAGAGACCTCAAGAGCAGAAGCAGGTCATTCTGTTGCTTGTAATCTCATTGGTTTGAATCCAGTCCAAGGACAGGTGGAAACTGTTGGTAAAGCAGACTTGGAAATGTTTCCTGTTTCTGATGGGATTGTTGCAGTTGAGGAAGGGGTATGAGACACCATTAGGTGGCCACTTAGACATTAGGAAGACTCAGGCTAAGATCATGAGACACTTTTACTGGCCTAAACTCCATCAAGATGTGGTAGCTTTTTCAATTAATCAATTAATCAAACTTTATTTGTATAGCACCTTTCATACAGGTTAGTGCAGTTCAAAGTGCTTCACATATGACTGACAACACGATAATAAGACAGCAGTGTAGACCGTGATAGAGTGAAATAAAAACTAGATTAAAAGACAGAACAAAAATAAAAATGATGTAAATGAGAAAAGGATTAAAAGCTATAATAATAATAATAATAATAATAATAATAATAATACAATTGAGTTAGATAAAACTGGACTAAAAGTTGGATAAACTATTTAAAAAGACAGCATAATATAATATAATATAATAAAATAAAATAATCATAATATAATATAATAAAGTAAATAATGTCTACAAACCAGTCTTAATCAAAAGCCTGACTGAAGAGGTAGGTTTTCAGTTTTTGTTTACAAATGTCAACACTTCCAGCTGCTCTCAGATTCTTTGGCAGACTGTTCCAGCGGCTCGGGGCATAAAAGCTAAATGCTGCCTCACCAAAACTTTTAGTCCTGCACTTGGGAAAAACTCACAGACTCGTGCTAGAGGACCTGAGGGGCCGTACCGGTTCATATGCTGTGAGCATGTGAGACATATATGTCGGTGCCAGACCGTGAAGTGCTTTAAAAACAAGTAAAATAATTTTAAAATCAATACAAAAACTAACAGCAACCAGGGTAAGGACTTTAAAACAGGGGTAATGTGTTATCTCCTTCTGGTCTTGGTCTGCACTCGGCCGCAGAGAAGTTTTTTTGGGTGGACCAGACAGGAGAGCATTACAGTAGTCCAACCTGCTCGGTATAAAAGCGTGCATTAGTTTCTCTGTGTCACTCAGGGAGAGAAATGGTAACACTTTCGTGATATTTTTAAGGTGATAAAAGGCTGATAGGTGACAAACCCCACATGAGCTTTAAAGTTTATATCGGAGTCAAAGAAAAATATTTTTTGCTTGGGGTAAGTCTAACATTTAATTTTGCGACCAGTTTCTCTGTCTCAGCTTTCGGACCTATGACTAAAGTTTCAGTTTTGTCCTGGTTGAGTTGTAAGAAGTTTTGAGACATCCATACATTAATATGTAAAATACGTTCGATTGGTCCCGTGTCATCAGGAGACCCTAAACCTAACCCTAAGCCTAAGAGACTGGACAAGAAGTTTTCTCTTGTCTTAAAGTCCTCTAATGAACTAATAAAATTTTAAGGCTACAAGTTTAGTTCTCCCATGTTAAAGCTTGGTCTCATCATTTGTTGGAAGGTGCCACACACTTTTATGAATAAAACGGGATATTTTCCACTTATGAGTATGAGTGAACAGACAGGGTTACTTAACTGTCGTACATGGTAATATGTTACAACACTGTTATTATTAATTTATTAATATTAACACTACAATTACTGTTCTACTATTATTTTTAAATAAATAATAAAAAAATAATAATTCTAGGTGGTATTTCCATTGATTCCCTCTCCACTGTTAAACAGTTGCTGACATCCTCCCCATCTGAGTTTATTACAACATGAAACATTAACCAAAGAATAAAGAATCAATAATACATGTTGTGTAACATGATATGACATTCAACACAGCTAAAGTGAAGGTGGTGAATATCTTCACCAATTTGAGCCATTAGATTTTTTCACTGTCACACACATTTCGTGGTGAAAATGAAATATAGATGTGTCTCTCAGCCCTGCTGACTACACAATAATTCTATTCAGAGTTCTCAGGGTGAAAACCGGTTCAACCGGAAACTGTCTACTGCCAACCCACTGAAAAGCATGAGCAGTCATACACACACACACACACACACACACACACACACACAGAAAAAAAACAGACAGAGTAAGCAGCTTAAACATGTCCAGTAATGTTTACTGAGAAACTCACGCTGCAGAGTGACGCACCCTGCATAGCATATCATCAGCCATGTGATTTCTCATAAAAAACATGTAGAATCCATTAGACATCATAACCCTCCTGGTAACACTTTAACCCCCATCTGAAGCATTTCTAAGCAGTATATAAGCACTTAATAAATTGTTAGTTACACACTACCGTGTAGTTGTAAGCAGATATAAGCACATTTTTAAGTATTTATTGGAATATTTGGATATTTGTTGCATGCCTTGTATACTTGTTCTGTCTCTGGCACTAAATAATAAGGTCTCTTGAATGTGAGATGTCTTTTAAGTCTTTTTTAAAATAATTTTTTTTTGCAGCTTTTGACACTCCCACATATACAATAAAAACTTGTACCAATTCCCTCATTATATTCAATACAGATATCAGAACTATTAGGAATAAGATTGTGTCATTTAACAAACAGTAAATGGACTGTACTTATATAGCACCTTTCTAGTCTTTCTGACTACTCAAAGCGCTTCAACTACATATCACATTCACCACATTCACACACATTCATACCCCGATGGCAGAACTGCTCATCAAAGTAACTAATCATTCACACACATTCACACACACTCAGCCCTCGCTGCAGTTTGTCACCTTAAAACATTCCTGCAGTGTCTCAAAGGCCTCCTCTGACCATCTCCTCACTGTCCTTGTGGTCGCAGGCTGCCTTTTAACCAGAGGCACATAGCAGGGTTTGAGGTGAACCAGGTTGTGGTCTGACCTAACCAGGGAGGGGAGGGGGAAGAGCTGTATGTGTCCTTAACGTTAGCATACAGCAGGTCCAGTGTCCTCTCCTCTCTAGTAGGACATTTCACATACTGGGTGAAATTAGTCAGTGTTGTTGAAACACTGACATGGTTGAAGTCACCCGAGATTAATATGAGTGCACTCGGGTGTTGAGTCTGGAGTTGTTACTATGGTGGTGTGAATGGCGTTGCACGCCGATGCCTGGTTAGCAGAGGGGGGGATGTAAACAGCCACAACAATGTGAGAATTCACGTGGCAGATAATATGGCCGGAGTCCCACAGCTAACAGTTCAATGTCCGGGCTACAGATACTCTGCTTGATAGTAGCATGACCAGGGTTACACCATCTGTTGTTGACCAGAACAGCAAGCCCACCGCCTTTCCGCTTACCGCTCCCGGTGTGATCCCTGTTGGCTCGAAGTCTGAAAGCCGTCGATGGAAACGTTATGATCTGGGTGTATCCTGGTGTAGCCATGTCTCTGAGAAGCACATCAAACTACACTCACGAAACTCCATCTGACTCTGGGCTAACGCCGTTAATGCGTCCATTTTATTCGCCACTGATCTCACGTTGCCCATGACAAGAAAAGGCAGACACGGCTTAAATCTCTTGTTCTTAAGTCTCTTTTGTCTGGACCCCTCTCTCTTCCCTCAACGCTTCGTTCCACCTCTGCATCCTCGGTGTGTCCTCCTCCAGATCTCAGTGCGGACATGAGTTGTCCTGGGCGCCATGCTGCTCGGCTTCAGCACGATCAGCTGTTCCCTGGTGTAAACAATGCGGCCAAAAAATTTACCAAAACACTTTCTACTCACATTTTCATAAAGAGCGTAGTTTAAATTATACTTACACACAAGTTACTCAAGTTTTGAAGAAAAAGGAAAGCTAAAAGTTGGAAAAAGTAAGACGACGAGACAGAGCTACAGCAACAGGCAGCATGCACATTGGCGCATGCGCACTACACATAATTGGCCTTAAAGGAGCCGCACTAAGCCGGTTTAAATCCTATCTATTAGATCAATCTCAGTTTGTACATGTTAATGGTGAGTCTTCCGTGCACAGCAAAGTTAGTCACGGAGTTCCACAAGATTCTGTGCTTGGACCGAATCTATTCACCTTATATATGCTACCTCTAGGCAATATTATTAGGCAATACTCCATAAACTTTCATTGCTATGCAGATGATACCCAATTATATCTATCGATCAAGCCAGATGAAACTAACCAGTTAGCTAAACTTCAAGCATGCCTTAAGGACATAAAGACCTGGATGACCTGCAATTTTCTAATGTTAAACTCAGACAAAACTGAAGTTATTGTACTTGGTCCCAAACACCTCCGAGACACATTATCTAAAGATAGTTACTCTAGATGGCATTGCCCTGGCCTCCAGCAGCACCGTAAGGAACCTTGGAGTTATCTTTGATCAGGATTTATCTTTTAACTCCCACATGAAACAAATTTCAAGGACTGGCTTCTTTCACCTATGCAACGTTGTAAAAATCAGGCACATCCTGCCTCAAAATGACGCCGAAGAACTAGTGGATGCATTTGTTACTTCTAGGTTGGACTATTGCAATTCCTTATCATCAGGCTGCCCGAATAAGTCCCTTAAGACTCTCCAGTTCATCAAGAATGCTGCGGCACGTGTATTGAAAAGAACTAAGAAAAGAGATCATATTTCTTCTTCTTATTATTATTATTCTATTTATCAATATTAGCTTCTCTGCACTGGCTCCCTGTAAAATCCAGAATAGAATTTAAAATCCTTCTCCTCACCTACAAAGCTCTTGGTCAGTCTCTTAAAAAGCTCATAATACCTCATTACCCGACTAGAACACTGCGCTCCCAGGATGCAGGGTTACTTGTGGTTCCTAGAGTCTCCAAAAGTAGAATGGGAGCCAGAGCCTTCAGTTATCAAGCTCCTCTCCTGTGGTATCAGGTCCCAGTTTTGGTTCGGGAGGCAGACACCCCCCCCTCCAAGTTCAATGACATTACTTCTGTTATGAATTTGCGTTACATAAATAAAATTTAATTGAACTGAATTAAATTTAGCTACAGCACTATCAGATAGATATCTATTGTAGGAATATTTGCCTAATGGCGTGTAGTCCGGTTATAGGAGTTCAAAAGTTATTAAATAATGGTTCCGATCATGAAGGATTCTGTGGAAAGACTATTAAATCTTCAATTTCAATGCCACATACCAGAACAAGGTCGAGGGTGTGGTTAAAACAGTAAGTGGCTTTCTGTACACTCAAAAGCCAATCGAAACTTATAATGAGATAATCACAGTACTAAGGCATTATCAACGTCCACATGAATATTAAAATGACCTACAATAATTACTTTATCTGTTTTAAGGACTAAACTTGATTAAAAAAAAACTCTGAGCATTCAGATAAAAATTCCGGGAGCACGGTATATTATAACAAATAGAATTGGCTGTTATGTTTTCCAGGTTGGGTGTGAAAGACTAAGATCAAGGCTTTCGAGTGAGTTATAATTTAGTTTAGGTTTAGGGTTGATTAATAGGCTTTAGTCAAAGACGGCTGGGCGGAGTGGATTCATTTAGGCTAACATATTCTTCATGACCCAGCCAGGTTTCAGTAAGACAAAATAAATCAATATGATACTCTGATATTAAATCGTTCACTAGTACAGCTTTAGATGACAGAGATCTGATGTTTAAGAGTACACATTTAATTCTCATATTTTGTTGTGCTATTGTACTATTTGGTGTTAATTTTTATTAGGTTTTTATGTATAACTTCTGTTTACTTTTGATTTTATTAATTTAAGTGGTCGGGGGCAGACACTGTCACTAAGGAGTATTGGGTTAGTAACTGCTCTGTAAGTGCAGAGAAATATGTAGGACTGCAACTCTGCCTCCTGGTCTCAACTCTGGGTTATCATGGTTTTGGAGATTTCTAGATATGAGAGCTGCTCCATCCAAAGTGGGATGAATGCCTTCTCTCATAATCAGACCAGGTCTTCCCCAGAAAGTCTGCCAATTATCTACAAAGCCCACATCATTTGCTGGACACTACCTCGACAGCCAGCGGCGGAATGAAGACATGTGGCTAAACATGTCATCACTGGTCAGGTTTGGTAGGGGCCCAGAGAAAACTACGAAGTCTGACTTTGTCTTATGTACACACCGACTCACCATTAACTTTAGTGACCTCCAATTGGCGTAATCGGGAGTCGTTACCGCCGACATGAATAACAATCAGAATGTGGTATTGCTATGACAGTTGGGTTGAAGGTTCACTGGTGATCCGCTCAGGCTCATTCAACTTTTGCATATAGATCTAAACTAAAGTGTTAACTATGGATGGATTCAGAAAACACAGAAAATCGGTCACTTCATTGGCCCTCTAAAAAACAAAAACAGCTGGATAACATCAACAGCTGAAACTTCAGATAATGGACGACGCAGTGGAGAAAACACCGCAACATGCTTTAGAAGCATGTAGAGATCATGCCAAGACAAAACATCACATTGGTTCGAGCATGAAAACTGAGTTTCATAAAAGGCAAAACTGATGCCATTGTAATTAGACTGTGAAAAGAGAAGAGAAGTTACAGTAAACTGGGACAGACTGAGAAATGTAATGATTGTTGACGTAGAGGTCCTAGATCTGGACCTACTGTAGTGTTATGAGGTGCAAGTTTAATTAATACTCTCCCTGTATGTGCATCTTTGTTTGTGTTTGAGCTCAGTTACTGGGAAGGTTCAGGAGATTTTCTTGTTGTCTATAAGTCCAGTATTGAAATCTTTTACTTTAGTAAAAGGAGCAATACCACCAAGTGAAAGTATATACATTTTAGCAACAAAATATACTTCTACTATATACTATAATCAAAGCAGAGTGAACCTTGTACTTCATCACAGAACTTTTACAGATTTTGATTTTGGTCTGAGGGCAGAAGTACTGGATTTTTCTGGAAAAAGAAAAAAAAATACAACACTATGGGCTGGAACCAGAATCGACTGATAGTATAGTGAATGTACATATAATCTACTAACTAAAAAAATTTAGTGTCACTGTGTTCCTCTCACTCTTCATATCGATTTTTTCTGTCAGCAGAGTGTTTGGCTTCAGAGGTTGAGTGGTATGGGGAAGGTGGGTGATATTTTGTATATCATATAGCAAGTTGTATTTTGTATGTTTGTATATATGTTGTTTGTGTATTAATACTTACAGTTTTAAGAATTCAATAAGGAGAGTTAAAAAGTGGTGCTGTTTACCAAACAAGTGAAGCAATGACTCATGTTGATGCCTGAGTGAAGGAGATATCTATCAGTCATCTATTGTAAAGCCTATTGCAACAACAGACAGTATTTCTCAATAATTCATCCAGTCATGTCAGGACACTGTATGTGAAGCTAAATAACTTGTCAGTAATAGTATTAGGTGTTTGTGTGTCCTTTCTCTCTCTGCTCAGCCTCAGTCCCTCCCTCTCTCCGGTTTTCACCTGACTGAAACATGACCCTTTAGTAATGGGAAACCTGTGGCATTGTAACTTGAGAGCTCAGGTCAGTCACACATACAAAGACCACACTGTTCACGGAATACTGGGAGCTTTTAAACACGCTTTTTAAATCAACTTCAGCAGCATAGATATCTGAAGGAAATGTGAATTAGAGCAGAAAGTAGTTGCTGAAATCCTTTAGACGTTCAGGGCTGGATTTCCTCATATCGCTTGGGGTGTATGTGGTAGGGAACTCAGTGTTGAACTTGTTCTACAGGTATCACAGTCTTGTGTCAACAGCTACATCTGTCATCACCAGTCTGTCAGGACATCTTTTACTTTGTCTTCGGTTCTCTGTGCCACAGGCTGATGGTGTACAGCCAGCTTTACGTCACACGTGGTCACAAAGTTCCGACTGTGTCTGATCACTGGGCGTTACCTTAAATTTGTGACTGACAATTTGATGAGATTGCGACGCAGACTTCAGGAATGTTTTGTTCCAATAGATACCAGATGTCAGGCATGTAGGCAGTGGCTGGGTTTTAAACTATAACAACTCCAACAAAATCTGTAGGAATATTGCAATGCAACCAGGGCTCAATGCACACACACACACACACACACACACACACACATAACCTCCAAACAGTTGGTTAAAAACTTTTATTTTTTTCCCCTTACCACCAATTAGTTGATAAAATCAGTTGTTATTTAATCATTTAATTTTTCAACTTCATTTTCCTAACATTTCCTGCTTAATGAGATGGGCATGTCCATGTATGTCCAGGGCAACTACCGAAGATTGCGGCCTAAGTTTTAATGAATTGATCAACATTTTAGAAACCAAATAAAAACAAAAAACACTTCTTCTCATTTAACTCTCAGCAAGAAAGTGAATATCAATACC